>JAUIRK010000278.1:540000-1104497 GCA_030549495.1 Nectonema munidae | reverse complement strand
CCTCTTTACCACACATCAGCACAATTCACACAACTTTCAAAAACAAAAAATTTACACCACCTCGTTCAACCATTCGTTGGCTATCAGGCCATTGCCCATGCAAAGCATATCTTTTCCGAATTAAAGTAAGCGAAAATCCATACTGTCGTTTCGGATACGACACAATAGAAACGCCATACCACCTCATATTCACATGTCAAATCTTCTCTTATCATCGCCAAGATCTTCTATTTCGCTGCCTTTCTTTACTCAACAGATCTCCAACAACACGCTCAGATCTTCTGTTACACCCAACACTACTAAAATCTTTAGCAACCCTCATTGACACCATTGAAACAACTCTCACCACCGTCGATAACCCTATAACAAACTAATATGCTTTTCTCTTCTACTTTTAGGACAACCTATCTCTACCAACATCTGCATCTTCCTTAACCAACTCTCAAGCTTACGCGAGCATATCAGCTCACGCTGGAAAGTGCTTTGAAATTCACCTACCTACCTACCTACCTACCTACCTACCTACCTACCTCTCTCAAAGCATTCTGATTAAAGAACCTTTTTTAATTTCAAAACGGTAAATATGTTAAACTTTGTGTTGAAATAACATGCAGTGAAAAGAGTTTTTTTTTACTATTTTGTGCTTATCATAAAATTAACTCAAAATCAGTTGAATGAACTAGTTACAAAAAGTTAATAAAAAATTTTCTCAAGTGAAAAAAAGTACCTTGAAGAATAAGAAGGAAAAAAATTTTTTATTGATAAAACAAAACAGTTAATAGAAATAATTACAAGAAAATATAAATAATTACAAGAAAATTTAAAAATTTTAAGAAAAAGTCAAAGGGACACTTAATAGCAGTCTATCGAGATTGCTAATTTTCATATGGTATAACAAATTTTACCAGAACTTGTAAATTTATGAATTCATGGACAGGCAAAAGGAACATGAAGGATTAATATACATGAGTCAATTAACACTTATAATAATTAACACAAACCTAAAAAAACTGTTATAATATTCATCAAATTTAATTGACTAAATTTTACAAATGATAATTTACTTCATTTTTTATATCTGATTTAACTATGAATTTTTAAAGATTTTCCTAATTTTTAAATATAAATAACCTAGTTAAAATAACTAACTGATCAACATCTTTATTAAAATGTGATATGAAAGATCTTTATAGAATTTCTGTATATTTTGATCAAAATGAGGACTGATATTGTTTGAAATCTAGTTTCTTACATTTTGAAAACAGTTAGAACTCTATTTTTAAGCAATTGTAGTCAGACATATTTTGATGGGAATACATTATTTAATGATTGTGAAGAATTACAACTTGTGATTTTTGAAAGTAGTGTAGAATAGTTTGAAAGGGCGGGGAGCAAATTTTTTTTTGAGAGGGGAGAAGGAGGGCTTTGCCCCCCGTGGGTACGCCCCTGTATGCAGATGAGTTGTAGAATATTGTGTTTAGAAGCCAAATTGATATTTGAAAAGAAGCTTGTTTTTATTTATATAACTGATAATTTGTTTATACAATATTTTTTTCAAATAACATTAAAAAAGTGCTAACGATTTTTATTGGCGGCAATTTCCTATTGCATTACAATTTCCTTTTTTCAAGACAGATATAATTTTTGAGAATTTAAAACAGCTAGGAAAAACATCAAATTCTAAACAAGAGTTGAGTGTAATTAACAAATATTTTTTTATATATTCAAAGATCCATATAAATTTATTTATATAGTAATATAGTATTGCCTATATTCTATTGTTTTATATACATTTATATAAAAATACAAGTAAACCTTAGTAGTTTCAATATCCTTTTTTGTTTTTTTTTGTTATTAATTTAATTTTTGTTTTTGTTTTTGTCTTTGTCTTACCAGTTTTTTTAAACGGTAACAACAACTAAGAATTAAAAACAAATTCACAAAAACTGTGATTAACCTTCTTAAGCATAATGCGAGCATATAGCCTTATGGCTGAAAGTGCTTTGATATCTTCAACCAACCAACCTACTTGTTTAGTGATCTGAATTTGTTTAATTTTTTACTTTTTAATATATTTTTCTAAAGTAAGTAATTTTTAAATTCTAGTAAATTTTGTCCCCAATAATTTATATTATTTTAGATTTTTCCACTTATTGAATCAGCAATCTGAATTTGTTTGATACCTTAAATTTCCCATGCTATTTATCTTTGAATAAGTAAATTTAAAATGTTTTTTTCATTTTAGTAATTTTCTATTTTTATTTGTTTTAGATCTTGAATCTGGTTTGGACCCTGAAAGCTAGGTTATTTTTTATTAAAAAATTTTTTTATTCACAATTTTAAGATTTCTTTGAACTGTTTACTTAATTTTAAAATTCTAAAGATCCAAATCTAAAATTTTCATCAAAATTTCCACATGTGAAATTAACCTTATAATATATAGTCTAAATTTACAATTCCTTGCTAGCTGCATCTTTTGATACTAATTTCTTGATGGTAGGTTAATGACTCTTTTGTGCCGAAGACTATCAATCACAATCTATGACTAATTTTTATATTCTTACTAATATGAATTATATTTTCAAATTTTTTCCCATTTTATGGCAAATGTCAATCAAATTATTTTTTGATAAAAATTAGAGCTCTAGGTCAAAAAATTTTTTTTTATACAAAGTTTTAGCGAGATTATTTATTTTATTTTTGTAATTTATTCTTAAATTGGCCGTTTCATCTTTTGAGTTTAATGATCTTTCAGGTCAAAAACTGTCAATTAAAATAAGAGACATTTTGTATTTGATCTTTTTGATAATTATCAAGTTCAAAAAACAAAAATTATACTTTAGAAACTTTATCTTTACATAAACGATTTCAACGCAAACATGATTATAACTCCCTTATAAATAACTAAAAAATTGATATTTAAAACATAAAATTGTTTCTGCATCATTTTATTACCGTTATACGGTTCAACCCCTCTACCATGTCAAGGCGATGCAGTTTGAGGGAGAAAAGTCATGCAGAAAGTTAGAAAGGAATTACATAATAATTTTTATTTGTATAAAAACTATGTAATTATAATAGAAAGTTAAAAAAAAATAGTGGAAAAATTAAGGGGAAAGAATTAGAAAAAATGATCAACTGCTATAACACAGAAAATTAGCAAGAATTATACTAAAAAAATATATATATGAACAAGCTAACCTTTACAATCAGGACATACGATTATTGAATGTTTTTTACAAAGCGAAATACCGCATACATTACAGATAGACGAATTTTTAGAAAGAGTGTCTTATTATATTCGGTTCCTTGAACTTCTTCAAGGCATACCTTGCACCTACGTCTAACAATTGACTCGGGTAAAGAAGCTATTGGTTTTAATTAATTTAATCTTCAAAATTTCGCTTTGACCTATTTTTTTTCTTTGAATATAAATATGGGAGAATCAAACTTTTTGCTAGTTTTCCTAAGCTTAGTAAAATCACACTTTTTTGGTTTTTTTCATTGTTAAATGCAAAAATGGTACCTACATTGACTCTTGCAGTGTCTAATAGATAAGAAAAAGCGGCTACTGTCCATTTTTTGTTTTTCTATTTGTGGAATGATTTCTTATTCTTTCTAGTATATCGGTTCCCGCTTAGAAAAATCGTCCTGTTTAAAAATTGCAGATTTACTTTTTCTATCGTCTATTGTAATTCCTAAAATAGCTGGTCTGGAAGACAAAATTAATACATTTTTTTTTCCTTTTTATTTTGAAATTCTACATAACTATGAATTGATAAAAATTCTCTATCTTTATCCCAGCAAAGCTTATAAAAAATTCATCTATTATCTAAACTTTTTATATATTGGGGAATTCCTTTTCTTGTGTCTATTGTATCGACCTCAGCTAATCCTTTTTTTATATAGCCAATCAACTAACTCTAAATGTGTATACAAACGGTCAATAGTTAAATTTCGACTTCAAAAATAAATATTAAGTAAATCGCGGAACCATTGATTTCATGATAACCGATGACCCAGAAAGATAATATTCTCCTTCTCCACTTTCTGGTTTGCCTGAATAGCAAATGATGAAAAAAGTAAAGGGGTATCGTACTGAATTTATAGATTTGAAAAGTAGACCGTATTTTGAAGGCTTTTTTCGGTTAAACACATTAAAATTAATATCAACACGACTAGAATACAAAGTTTCATCTAGAGTAATTGAATCATGGGGTATAAGCTAGCGACCGCAGTTATAATTAAAATCTTCGAAAACCTCTCTAAAAGCAGCCCATCGATCATTAATTCATCTTAAACTTTGAGTTGCTACGTCATCAAAACATAAAAATTTACCTAAAAAATAATATCTATGAAGACTCATCGTGGCTCAAAAAATTGGATTACCCATTTTGGACCATAAAAAGGCAATATTTTATGATTTTGTCCAAAAAAAGATCTTATATATTTAATTCCGATAAACGCGTATAATTCTTCTAATGTTGTTACTTTGATCCAAGGACTTTTATAAATTGATTTGTTCAGAAAAAACAGGTTTGCATAAGTTTTTGTATTCTAATATTTGTGTAATGTACTATCTTATCTAACAAAGATATATAAAAAAAAAAGCTTCCAACATTCTAAGATAGTTTTAGCATATTTAGCCTCTGTTTTTACACCTGGTCGATCAATGTCGCTGCCTTCCCCGTAAATTAGATTGTTTTATAGTTATTTTCATCTAGTGAAGTATCTAAAGAACATACTTTGCGTGAACTAATATTTTGTCTAATTGTGGGCTTTTCTATACTTTCATATATATTTTTAATAGATGTATATATATTTCTTGATAATATATATATGTGTTTGTAACTGTCCTATTGATCTAGTTCGTTAATAACTTTATCCAGATCGTACTCTGATGAGTCAGTGTCTGTTTCTATTGTAATTGGATGTTTGACTGTTTAAATAGTAGTGATTCGTTTAATTCATAAAAATGATGGCTCGTTATTGTGTTCTTTAAAGTAACCACAGAGATTCTCAATAGCCTTCATTGTTAAAGGACCTACTGCAACTGCAGCCTTTGTACCTTCCTCTTTCATTCGTTCTACGACAGCTGTCGCTTGAGTCTTTTGCGAGTCATTGAGAGTATGATACATTAGCACAAGAAAGAAGTTCTTAGCACTACGATACATATCCCCTCCTCTTGTGTTCGTATCCTGCTTTAGATTCCTGGATAAAGCTGCACAGAATGCATTGACAGACATTTTAAACCAGAAGGAACCGGACAATCTTATTATATCAATTTTCTCAGAACTCTCTGGAAATGTTTCTTTGAACTCTTGACACTCAGTCATCTGTTTAATGCATCTTCCTTATCAATGATTACAGATTCAAAGATCTTGTATACTGAGTTCAGTTTAGCTGGAGGAATTGATCCTAACTGTAATCCAGTGACAGCTTTTTTTTTTTTGATCTTCCCATGCGGGAAGGCCTGAAGGAACTTTATTTAAATTTTACACGCACAAAATAAAAAGGGTGGGAGGGCGGGAATAGACTATGTATAGCAGAGAGAAAAAAGTGATCTCTCACGCCGTGCACAGCCTATTTATAGCCCTGGTATGGTATTTTTTTTGATCTTCCCATGCGGGAAGGCCTGAAGGAACTTTATTTAAATTTTACACACACAAAATAAAAAGGGTGGGAGGGCGGGAATAGACTATGTATAGCAGAGAGAAAAAAGTGATCTCTCACGCCGTGCACAGCCTATTTATAGCCCTGGTATGATTTCTCTATGAGCGTGAGAGGCGATCTGCGGGATTTTGCTTGGTATTGATGTACGCCAGTGAGTGCTTGCTTTTGAGCCATCCGAGATCTTCGGCCATCAGGATCCACTTGTGGCTATCCATGCATTTGGACCCATTGGCTCGGATGCTCCCCAGTGCGGCTATTGAGTCGGAGTAAATGCGCGTATCTTCACCCACTAGAGACTTTGTGAGTAAGATTGCTCCTCCAAGAAACCACCTTCAGGGACCCTGAACGTCGGGTGGTCCCGAACGGGATCCGCTGGAGTTTTTCGAGAGGCGCCTTCTTGCCGCGGTGTCACAGGCGAGGCAGAGGGTGGGAGGTACTCCCATGTCTGATGAAGAGGGCTCTTCTAGTGGCGATATCGGGCAAGTGATTCGGTCGGCGCGTTCAGCTGCCGTTGGCGACGCTTGGTGTGACACGGATGGCGTGGGAGGAACTCCCATGTCTGGCGATTCTGGTTCCTGAAATGTTGGGGTCGCCGGAGTGTCTGGCAAAGGATCGCTGCCCGGTCTATGCAAAGGTGACATAGGGGCATGCTGAGGGACCCAGAGGATCTCTGGGACTCTTAGAACTGCCGGGGATCCTGGCAGGGAAATGTCCGGGGTTTGGGGAGCGCCCCAGTTGTCCCAGCTGGGGGCCCGCTATCTAATCCAGAGGGGGCGCCAGGGGTGGTGGCGAGTGCAGTCGCCGACGTCTTTGACCGGGGTCCGGTGTCGACGAACTAGAGTTTCCATATCCTATGGGGTGATCTTCCGTAGGATGGGGTTGTCAAGGCAGAGTCAGGGCTGGCAGGTTCGTCTGGATTATGGGAGGGGGAGGGGGACACCCATCGTGCCGGGATCCTACCCCTAGGAGGGGAGGTGGCACTAGGGTGCCCGTACCCCACTGGGTGATCTTCCGTCGGACCGAGCTGCCAAGGGTGCTCTCCGACTGGGACGCCTGCCTGAATCCGCCCTCGAGGGGGGGGAAGCGCCGCTGGGATGATCAAAGGAAGACTGAGGGGACCCCTCAGGAAAAGGGGAAGGAAACGAAGCTGGGCCGCAACGCAGGACCAACCAGTTCCTTCCCCTTGGGAAGGCCGCGGCCCGCCTAGTTCTTCCTTGTTTGACCAGCGGGTCCTCGAAACCGTCCTCGATCCCGCGGTGCAGGGGAGCGACAAGTTCGGGCCGCGGGAGCGGGAGGAGGAGCGGCTAGACCCGTTATCCCTCCTATGGAGCTCCTTATATTTAGAGCTCAAGGATGACCCTGACTCGACGATCCGCCAAGAGGTCGGGGGCCTAGGCATAGATGTTCGGATCTACATGATCGGCAGTGGCGTAGCCGGGGGGTAGCGAGCCCGTAACGTGAGGGCTTACGTGCGAGAAAACTGTTACCGGGGGCAGCCCTGCGAGAGGTGCAGACTGTCCACCGGATGAAGAAGGTATTACAGAGGCAATCAAATGAGCGGCCCATGAAGGATTGGCTGTGGGCGGAGACATGCTCATTGATAGTGAAGGGAGGGAGGAAGAGGGCGCAGAACCTTCATTGGAAGAACCTTCCATGTTGATCTTCTGGTCACGGAGAGACTGGAGATCGTGCTCCACTCCTCCAAAACGGTCCTCCATGCCTTCAACAAAACGTGACTCCTTGCGCCTAAGTTGCGAGGTGATGGAAGCCAACGTTGAATTGAAATCTGGTACTTTTTAACGTGCACACCATTTTTCCGCATATTGTGCATTCATATTTCTAAGAGAATATTAAATATTACATCCTAAATTCTATCCCTCAAAGTGAAAAAAACAAACTTACTTTTTAAGACATGAAGTATTAATAATTCAAAAATAAAAAAAGAAAGCATAGGAAGGTAAAATGCAGCTTGAGGATAATCTTTGTTAGCTTTGAACCAAGCAGTAAGAGAGAAAGGAAGTAATATTATTGAGGTTTGTGTCATCATTGAAGAGTACAAACTGGTTAAAAGGGAGGTGTAAATCCAATTTAAAAACAAAAGGTTTGTTTCCATGGAGAGGGAGGGAAAAGAGCCTATAGCAGGCTTCTACTGCAGATAAATACCTAGTATTTATATAAGTTTGAATTTCATTCAAATTATTATTATTTTATAAATAATAATAAATATATTTAATAAATTATAAATCTAAAATTATAAATATATTTTATAGCAGATATATTACTACATATTTCTACATTTATATGAGATTTATATTTCATTAATAAATATGGATTATGTGGAACTATCCAGCTATTATCTAAATGAATATTATTCACAAAAATTGTACGCCCATTATTGGGCCTGGAGTATATAGGATAATTATTTTTTTCAATTTTTGTAACTTCATTGAAGTTTTTAGGGAATTGTTTTGAACAATGCCCATCCTTCATACAAACAAAGTTTCTTTTAAAAACACCACATGGTCCATGAATCATATGTGTTTTCACTAGTTTAAACAAATTTGGATGGGTTTCATTGTTTGGAACGTGAGCATAAATAATACCGTCGATAGATGGAATGTCGTCTATTGCACTGTTTAAAATTATAAGATTTTTGAGCCTATGTACGGCCTTTATTTATTAAAGAAAACAATGCGCAAACAATTATGAGGGAAAGGGCAGATTCGCCCTTTCCCTGTGCAAAATATACGTGAATCACGTCCACTGGGTTCTTGGACTCCACAAGGGGCCAGGGGATGAGTATAGTGTTCATCACATATGGCAGCGCGATCTGGTCTTGCGGAGTTTTTCCCAGTTGTAGAGAGCCGAGATTATCCTGAATTTTCCGGGGAGCGTGGCGGCTTTATAGTTCAGGATTCCCATGATCTTTTGTTTCCATTTGATGGGGACCTCCGGGGCTTCCTGGGCCAATAAAAAGGCGCACAGGGCCCGCAGGAGGGCCTCTTTCTTCGCGCCCGAAACACCCATCGTTCTGGAGCGGAGATTGAGGCGTGCCCCGAGAAACTCGAGGTCTTGGACCGGTTTGGTGATGGATTTGGTATGGTTTATCCCGATGCCGCATTCCTGTTCCAGGAACGCGACCAGCTCTCCCGAGAGCTCGTAACTCGCGCCTAAGATGAGAAAATCATCCAGGTAGAGCACGAAGCGCAGCTGATCGAGCCACGTTGGGGGGAGCCGGGCCCTAAACGTCCCCAGGAGCCGAGACATGACCCCTTGGAGGATGGCCGGGCTGAAACACGCCCCCATGTGCAATCGGGTAAACTGCCAGATTTTCCCGTTCAGTTTGATGCAGAAGCAGTTTCGCCAGGCCTTCTGAATACGGATTCCGTAGAAGGCGTCTTTGAGATCCAGCCTTGTGGCCCATTGGAGGTGGCTGTCCACATGCCGGAGTCTGAAAGGGGCGGTGAAGGAGATGGGAGGGGTGACGAAGAGATCCATGGTGAAGCCAAAATCTGCCACCAGTCTGGTCTTCCCACTTGCCTTGGGTACCAAGAAGAAGGGCGAGATTATCCTTGGTTTCGTGGCTGCTTCCAAGACTCCCGCCTGAATCATCAGCGGGAGCAAAGGCTTTGACAAGAAGCGTAACTGCTCCTTTGGGGGCTTCCAGAAGCGGGAAAAATGATGGAAGGGAGTCTCTGCTATTAGGCGGGGTCTGTATCCCTTAAGGAGGATCTCCATTGTGGGGATGTGCTTCAGATCTTTCGGGGGTCTGAAGTCCGGAGCCGAGACGGAGAACGACACGTTCTTGGGGAGTGATCGGATCCTGGCCGAAGCGGAGTAGGTTTTCAGGAGCTGGACGCATGATGCCACGTCGATGATGGATTGGATCTGATCCTCGTCTGGGTCGGGACGGATTGTCCACGGGGTCGAAAGACATGATCTGTGAGAAGATACGTTTCCAAAGGTCCTTTGGAAAGAGGTCTTTGTGTTCTTCGGAGAAGTCCAGCAGTCCACCAGTCCAGGGTTTGCTGGGACGAACAACCTTTGGTCCCCAATGACGACCGTCAGCGAGCCATCCATCTGGAAAAATAGGCTTGGTTCATCTTCCGGGAGGGTAGGCGCGGGGAGGACAACGTCCAGTGGAGGGGCGGAGGGACCTCCGCTTCCCCTGGGCGCACCCATACGGGCTGCCCGTCCCTGATGTCGATCCGAGTCTGCACCAGCCTGGGCGGATGGGTCGCCGTTATGGCCGGTGCGGGGCGGTTGAGGGGGGCGATCTAACCAAGAAGAAGGGAGGGAGGATCAGGGGTCCTGGCGTGAACCCGAGGTCCTCCAGGAAACCGCCCTCAGGGACCCTGAATGTGGGGTGGCTTCGTGGAGGATCCGCAGGAGGACTCTGGCTGCTTTGAGGTAGCGGAGGCGAGGTAGAGGGCATGGAATTGGAATGCGGAATCTTGAGTGAGCAGTTTTATCTCCCTTGAGTAGCAGAGCAGATATTCCAGAAGAAACGGCAATACAAATTTTTCCTTGACTTTGGATATTTGACATTAGTATATTGTAGATGAAAGTCTTGCCAGATCCACCTGGTCCATCTATGAAATAAGTGTTGTCTTTGGCTGGATTAAAGTTTGTCAATGAATTCA
Organism: Nectonema munidae; assembly: GCA_030549495.1. Classification (NCBI taxonomy): domain Eukaryota; kingdom Metazoa; phylum Nematomorpha; class Nectonematoida; family Nectonematidae; genus Nectonema; species Nectonema munidae. Next base: position 1,094,181 of record JAUIRK010000278.1, on the reverse strand, counting down.
ATATTTCATTAACAACCGAAGATTGGTCCTCATTCATTTTTCTGTAGTTTTCTTCAAAATGAATGCTTCTTCTTGGTTTAAATTGAGTTCTTCATGGAAAATGCTTGAAAGAGGAAATTTTTTTTCTGAAATCCTTTCAAACCCAAAGTCTACAATCGTCTTCCCATGTATCGCCAAAATAGAATCAATTTTTAGAAGTGCCGAAGTGTAAGCGCATTTTTTTCCAGGTTCAATGCTTTTGTAAAATAGTCTTCACTGAGATGGTCTTTAAACTTTGTCCATAATTCAAGGGCATTAGGAATTTCTGTAAAAAAAAAGGAGAACAGCGAAAAGGCCTCTCAATTGATTGGGCATAAAACTTTAAATACATTCTTTCAGTATTTCTTCTGCTTCGGAGTTAGCAACATAAAGACCTCTCTTAATTGTGGACTCTTTGAAGGTTTCACAGATATAGAAGCTTTCAGGAAGAGTTAGGAGATCTTTATAAGAAGTAGCCCTGAAATATTATTTAACAAAATACGTAAAAAATAAATATCCCTAGAATTGGGATGGACGAATTTAATTCGTCCAATAGCTTTGACATTTCTTTTTCTTCTGGTCCATTTTTTAAATTTTTGGGGAAAATTAATTTACTTGATAATGCGTGCTTCTGGTATTTCTGTATTTGCTCTAAAATAACCCGTGAGAGTGGTGTCAAAATTTCTATCATTAATTGGCTGATTCTCTTCAAAAACTACAAACTGATTGTTTGGTAGGTGTAGATCTAATTTAATTACATAAGGACTATTGGCGTGAAGAGGGAAAGTAAATAATCGATAACAACTTTCTACAGCTGATATATATCTTGTATTAATAAATGTATCAATCTCATTATTTAAATTATTATTGTTGTTAGTCCTCTCAACTCGAATAATGGCTCGATCTGGTCCCTTATACACATACTTGTAAATATACCTAACCGCTGAAATAGTGGAACATACCTCTACATTTATGTGACTTTGAAATCTGTACAATAAATAGGGACTATGTGGTACAACCCATCTATTATCCAACTCTTTGCCGTGTACTGTGATAAATTTATTGTTATCTGGTCTCGAATAAAGAGGATAATTATTACTCTAGTATTGTATTAGGATTGAAAGACTTGGGATACTTCTTACTACATTTATCGTCTCTCATACAAGTGGATTTCACATTATGTACCCCACATGGACCATGACAACCAACTCATATAAAATTGGGTGACTAAATTTATCAGGAATTTGGGCCGAAATAATTTTATCTATTGTTTCTTCGCTGTCTATCGGTTTGTTTTGGATAAGTAAGATATGGGCATGAGGGAGAGAACGTTTTTGAAACTCGATGTTGTAGACTTTAACTTAATGTGGAATACTCTAACTAATATATCAGCTCGATCACAGGGAGATTGATTTTTTACTAAACTTTCTTTTATTTCTACCCAGTTTGGATTTGTCGTAAAGGTAATGAATAAACGTGGTCTCCCCAAAGTTTTAACAATGGCCATGGCATCTTGATATAACTCAAACAAATATCGGGAACCTGAAGTGAAAGAAGCTGGTAAAATATTTTTTTGCCAATTTCTCCAGGGTTGATGTCTGACTCTGAAATGGCATCTCTCAATCCCTGGAGTATCTCGCCTCTTAACGTTTGTTGGTTGTTTTTTACATAAATAAGTCTAAGGTGTTCTATCTTACAATACATATCTACTATATACTTATGGAAAAGACGACCACTTATGAATAAATGAATTGGTTCTATATAAAATTCTTTGTCTAGAAATTTAAGGGTGTTAATAAACAGGTTGTTATACGAAATTATGTTGGACTTAAAATGTTTACTATCTACAAATTCACCTTGAACAATCTGGTTAAAAACGCCTTCTACCTCTTTCAAATCATTTACAACAGTCTTACCTTTATTACAACACATAAATTTACTCTCCTTATTAAACAATAACACTTGACAAAATGGACATAAAAAATTAATTTCCCAACACAATTAGAAATGGTATTATCGTTAAATAAAGAAAAAAAGCCTGTTCTGAGAAACACTTGTAGAAGGAAGATTGGTAAAAGTTGTGTCTTGAATTGTAGTTGGCTGGTTTCTTCTCCATTGACGCATCTGGAAAAGTCTTTCTTTTCTTCTCTGGAATGATTCAGTAATGGATTTCTTTTTCCAAGCCTTGACCAAATTATTTATTCGGTTTCTTCTTTGAAGTTGGTTTTCTTTTTTCATTCTTATACTCTGATTTGCCCTAAGTTGTGACAACCTTACCTGTCTTACTTGTTTGGTTTCCCCCTCAATTCTTCTTCCCTGGTTTGCCCTAAGTTGTGACAACCTTACCTGGGTTTGTTCTTCTGTCTCGCTTTCAATTTTTCTTCTTTTATTTAATCCGAGGTTATATAATCTTTGGCTTCTTTTTTCTTCAATCTTCTTTTGGTTGCATCGTGCCCTGGAAGACCTTTCTTTAGCGGCTTCAGAGCACGTGGCCTCCATACTCATACTTCTCCTTTTTTTCTTCGTTAACTGCTGTTCTCTCTCCTTCTTTTGCTTTCTATAGTTGCGCAAATCTTAACATTCAACTTCTCAACTCTCTTCTCCTCAGCGCTCTTCTTTCTACTTTTCCTCTATTCTTTCATATTTTTTATTTTATTTCTTGTGATAGGCATCCTGTTATACTAAAAAATTACAAAAAAATTATTCTAACATTATCCTTATAAGGATTATAAACATACTGAAATCCTCACAACACATGAAATAAGTCAATAAAAAAATAAATTAAAATTATTTTAAAACTTTTTGTTACCATTTGAAAAAAGTTATAGTTATGAAAAATAAATTTAAATTATTTTTAAACTTTTTGCTATCATTTGAAATAAAGTTAGTTACTTCTCTACTTATATTGGAAGTAGAGATACTCACAAAACATGAAATAATTCAATAAACACGATTACTTTTAAAAAAAATAATGAAAAATAAATTAAAATTATTTTTAAACATTTTATAATCATTTTAAAAAAAGTTAGTTACTTTTTTCCTTCGATTGATAGTGGACATCGAAGCTCTTTTTTTCGCCGTTTCGGAGCACTCTCCTTGCATCCTGGCCATTTTCCCCTCTCTTTCCTTCACCAGCCGCTTTCCTCTTTTCCTGCTTCCCTTCATCCAACTTGTCTTGCTTCTCCTTTCTCTCCTTCAGCGTTTCCTTTTGCATTTCAATTTTTTTTACCCCTGTGATAGGCATTCTATCTATCTACAAAATTAGACAAAATAGATAGCATTTTTTTCATATATTTTATGAATGTGCAAAAAAAAAATGAAAAAAAATTTCATTCTTCATTTTACACGCTAAAATAACAGTGAAAATGGCAAAATTGTGCATATTGTTCAGGGCATTTTTAACGATAACATGATAACACGCGAAAATTCTCGTAGCTCGCTTTTAGGATTTGCCTATCTAATAACCCGGAACCCAAACATGTAAAAAAAATTAAGTAATATTATATGTAAATTTCTTAATTAAAAATAAACTTTTAATTAAATACGATTAATATAAAAGAATTTACCCCATTTATTTTCATCTTTCTGAAATATTTAGAGCTAGTTACCGGCTTAGTGTCGACATCTCTGGATGTTAACACCCATTCAACCTTTTTAGCAATATATATTAAATCCGAAATTTCATTTGCTAAAAGTTAAGTACAAATTATAATATACTCTATAAATAAAAGAAAAAATAGTTCCTAATTTATGTCCCTTTTTCATATGCGTTCTTAGATTGCTGAATTCATATTGGCATACTGGGCATTCAGATTTTACCTCAGCTGAGAAAAAAACTTTTGAGTCTTACTATATCTTTAAGATGTCTTTTTAACCTGCACACCATTTTTACGCATATTGTGCATTCATATTTCTAACAGAATATTAAATATTACATCCTAAATTCTATCCTTCAAAGTGAAAAAAACAAACTTACTTTTTGAGAATGAAGTATTAATAATTCAAAAATAAAAAAAGAAAGCATAGAAAGTTAAAAAGCAGCTTGAGGATAATCTTTGTTAGCTTTGAACCAAGCAGTAAGAGAGAAAGGAAGTAATAATATTGAGGTCTGTGTCATCATTGAAGACTACAAACTGGTTAAAAGGGAGGTGTAAATCCAGTTTAAAAACAAAAGGTTTGTTTCCATGGAGAGGGAGGGAAAAGAGCCTATAGCAGGCTTCTACTGTAGATAAATACCTAGTGTTTATATAAGTTTGAATTTCATTCAAATTATTATTTTATAAATAATAATAAATATATTTAATAAATTATAAATATATTTTATAGCAGATATATTACTACATATTTCTACATTTATATGAGATTTATATTTCATTAATAAATATGGATTATATGGAACTATCCAGCTATTATCTAAATGAATATTATTCACAAAAATTGTACGCCCATTATTGGGCCTGGATATATAGGATAATTATTTTTTTCAATTTTAGTAACTTCATTGAAGTTTTTAGGGAATTGTTTTGAACAATGCCCATCTTTCATACAACCAAAGTTTCTTCTAAAAACACCACATGGTCCATGAATCATGTGTGTTTTCACTAGTTTAAACAAATTTGGATGGGTTTCATTGTTTGGAACGTGAGCATAAATAATACCGTCAATAGATGGAATGTCGTCTATTGCACTTAATTATAAGAATTTTTTGAAATTCGATTGTATAAGCATAGCCTTTTACTTTGCCAAATATACATCTTTTCAATAAATCGTTTAATAAACAGTCTAATTTCTGTTTAAAAACACGAACAATCAAATCAGCCCTATCAAAAGCTGATTGATCGAACAGTAGGCTTTCCTTAATCTCAGTCCAATTTGGATTGCAAGTGAATGTTATAAACAGGTGTGGTCTGCCTAACGTTCTCACGATAGACATCGCATCCTGATATAATTCAAACAAATGTCTAGGGCTGGCAGTAAAAGTAGATGGCAAAATGATTCTTCTAACGACATCCTTGACATCAGAATCGGTTTCAAATATCGCGTCTTGAATTCCTTTCAAGATCTCACCACGAATCAATTTTTGGTTGCGTTTAAAAAAAATAATCTTTAGATGTTCTATTTTGGCATACATGTCTACTAAATATTTATGAAAAAGCCTTTCTACCCAGATGAATAAAAGAATCATTTTTATATAAAACCCTTTGCTTATAGTACATCATAGGGGTTATTTTTTCCATTTATCTTCATAAGTTCAGTCCAACCGGCTTCATCAAAAGTAAAGAGAAGGGGATAAGCAAGGGGATCATATAAATAATGACATTCAGAAATACGTTTAAAAAAATTTTGTTTGGATGATATAATAATATCTCTCGAACTATTTACATTTAAATGACCTAGTTCTCCATCCGGCAGAAATGCGGCGACCTCATCTAATACGGGTGTGTTATAAGTGCGCCTGTCATATGTATTTAAAGTTTTTATAATAACATTAAATTGTCTATCATTATCATTATTGGTATTATAATAAAAATCCTTACCTAGGTTTCTAAAAACTTTACATAAATAATTATCATTTTCTAATACTAAAGTTATTTCACTAACTAAATTTTCCAATATATATCTCTACATCTTAAATTACATTTTTCCTCTTCACTTAAGCTAGAAAAATATAATTTCTAGAAGAATTTGGGTACATTAGAAGAGGGTGGCAAAGGACCACCAATATAATGACTTACCATACCATTTATCTTAAAAAAATTATTTGACATATCATATTTAAAATTATTATCTTTTTCAATACCTACAGAAACAAAAGAAAATAAGTTATTATATGAACAAATATTTGATAAAAAAATCCTTACTATATACAGATTCATTTTTAAACAACCTAGTTAAAATACAATTTACCGGCTTAAGTCCGTCCATCATTTCCCGGGGACTCGAGGACGAGGAATCCCGGGGTGGACACCCTAGTTCTAACGCTTCTAACCCTGCAAAAATGGCAAAAAAATTTTTGAAATCTAATATTCATCTCTTCAACAATTTTAGGCAGTATTTTTTCAATAAAATAGTTGAATGAAAATATTATAAGATGAATAGTTGCGTGTATTTAGTTCTTCCTGATAGTCAAGTTATCTCCTCGATAAGTTTAACTGACGCTTTAATTTCAGAAACGGCTACTTTCCAGTCTACGTTTGTTTTTTGTAGGCACAAGCTTAAAAATGCGTAATTGAGAAAACCTTGTGAAGAAAGCACAAAACCGCGATGTTGCGATATGAAAGAAGTTTTTCATACAGGGATGCGGCTGTCTTTTGTTGTATAGTTGATTTCGCTATCTCTTGTAGTGATGCGAGGATGCATTTTATTCTGCGACATACAAAATCTAGTGCGTAAAAATTGCAGTCCCATCTTGTGTTTCCCAGCTGAGAAACTGATAAGAGCTGTTCTTTTGGGTGAAACATGGTGGAAACAATCATAGAGCTTTAAAAATTTACGCGCTTCTTTAACACCATTTAAGAAGCCAATAACAGCAAGATTCAAACGATGAGCAGCGCATTGCACATAAATAAGGTGATCGTGCGAATCTTTAAGTTAGCGAATACACCATTTTTACTTCCAGACTTACACTTGCACCGTCAGCTCCCAAACCTATTAAAACTGCTGATAACCCGAGACAATTAATCAGATTATTAACATTGTTAGCAATTGCACCTGCATCACTCGTTTTTAGCTCAATGAGAAAATAAAATCGCTCGTACACGGCCCGATTCTTAAGATAACGAAAACAAACAGACAATTCTTCCTTACCGCTATTGGTTTTACATTCGTCAATCAAAATTGAATAAATTCCCGCTGCTTCTATTTAATCCCTAATGATCTTAGAAACACTTTCGGCTAACGTTTCTATGAATTTTTCGCATGCTCGTGAAGATAGTTTGTCTGTGCATGGGTGCCTTTTCTTAAAGTCTTCAGGCATCTGCTTGAAAGAAGGATTTGTAGTTAACATCAGTTTGATGAACTCATCTCACTTACCACAATTCAATGAATCGACTTTGCACCTTCAGAACAGACCAAAACTAATTTCACCTATACCATGACCTTCTACCTTCAAAACAGAACCTAATTATACCTCGACCTTCCATCTTCAGAACAAAACCTAAACTAATCTCGCCTATACCTCGATCTTCCACCATCAGAACAGAACCTAAAATAATCTCACCTATACCAAACCTAATTATACTTCGACTTTCCATCTTCAGAACAAAACCTAGACTAATCTCGCCTATACCTTGACCTTCCACCTTCAGAACAGAACGTAAACTAATCTCGCGAAAAAAACTTATATAAACACAATATTTGATTATTATTTAAAATAAGCCCTATAAATAAATAAATAAATAAACAAATTTTAAAAAGTATTAATGAATTTTATTAATAACATTTTTTACATAAAAATAATTCATATCTTTGACAGGCTGGTCAATGAAGAATTTGATGGAGTCTTTGCTACAACAACGACTTAAGGCTACATATAGTTGTCCACGAGTAAAAATGTCTTTATAGTTCTTCAGATAAATACCTAATCTGTCAAGGTTCTGTCCTTGAGATTTATTAATTGTTATTGCGTAGGCGAGGGAAATAGGAAATTGTGAGCGGAAAAGCTTGAACGGTAAATCTCCATCTTGTGATGTCATTTTTATTCTTCGAATCAAAACTCTTGCTTTCAAATTTTTAAACTCCTTCTTTTGCGCTAAGATCGTTCAAGAAAGACTTTAATGTGCTACAACTTGAGTTAGTTGTGCACAGAATAATAGACCTCCCTTGACATCTTTCTTCAATATAAGGATATGGAAACTGTATGAAATTGGAGACATCATCAGAATCAATTAAAAATGACAATGGTAGTTTTACCATTCCTTCTTCATTCATCACATTACTACCTTCGTCAATTGATAAAAGATCCATTGCAAATTTTAAATCATTTTCTGAAGATGCAACCAATCTCATATTCTTCCCAAGAGCACACTTTTTATCCTTGGCCATAAAATAGAATTCTTTACACAAACATTTACAATATCAGCATCTTTACCTCTTTTAACAACATGTAACACTTGTCTGAAATCACCGCCAAGTACAAAAATCTTTCTTCCAAAGAGATAAGAATCATTATCCAGAATGTCCCCGAATGACCTTTCGACGCATTCTATTACGTATTTGGACATCATTGGGGTTTCATCCCAAATGAATAAATCAGTTTTTTCAAAAAGTTTCTTCACATCGCTTTGTTTTGAAAAGCAACATGTAGTAGTTTCATGGCATGGAATTGGAATGCGGAATCTTGAGTGAGCATTTTTATCTCCCTTGAGTAGCAGAGCAGATATTCCAGAAGAAACGGCAATACAAATTTTTCCTTGACTTTGGATATTTGACATTAGTATATTGTAGATGAAAGTCTTGCCAGATCCACCTGGTCCATCTATGAAATAAGTGTTGTCTTTGGCTGGATTAAAGTTTGTCAATGAATTCAATATTTCATTAACAACCAAAGATTGGTCCTCATTCATTTTTCTGTAGTTTTCTTCAAAATGAATGCTTCTTGGTTTAAATTGAGTTCTTCATGGAAAATGCTTGAAAGGGGAATTTTTTTTTCTGAAATCCTTTCAAACCCAAAGTCTACAATCGTCTTCCCATGTATCGCCAAAATAGAATCAATTTTTAGAAGTGCCGAAGTGTAAGCCCATTTTTTTTCAGGTTCAATGCTTCTGTAAAATAGTCTTCACTGAGATGGTCTTTAAACTTTGTCCATAATTCAAGGGCATTAGGAATTTCTGTAAAAAAAAAGGAGAACAGCGAAAAGGCCTCTCAATTGATTGGGCATAAAACTTTAAATACATTCTTTCAGTATTTCTTCTGCTTCGGAGTTAGCAACATAAAGACCTCTCTTAATTGTGGACTCTTTGAAGGTTTCACAGATATAGAAGCTTTCAGGAAGAGTTAGGAGATCTTTATAAGAAGTAGCCCTGAAATATTATTTAACAAAATACGTAAAAAATAAATATCCCTAGAATTGGGATGGACAAATTTAATTCGTCCAATAACTTTGACATTTCTTTTTCTTCTGGTCCATTTTTTAAATTTTTGGGGAAAATTAATTTACTTGATAATGCGTGCTTCTGGTATTTCTGTATTTGCTCTAAAATAACCCGTGAGAGTGGTGTCAAAATTTCTATCATTAATTGGCTGATTTTCTTCAAAAACTACAAACTGATTGTTTGGTAGTTGTCGATCTAATTTAATTACATAAGGACTATTGACGTAAAAAGAGGGAAAGTACATTTATGTGACTTTGAAATCTGTACAATAAATAGGGACTATGTGGTACAACCCATCTTATTATCCAACTCTTTGCTGTGTACTGTGATAAATTTATCGTTATCTGGTCTCGAATAAAGAGGATAATTATTACTCTAGTATTGTATTAGGATTGAAAGACTTGGGATACTTCTTACTACATTTATCGTCTCTCATACAAGTGGATTTCACATTATGTACCCCACATGGACCATGGCAACCAACTCATAAAATTGGGTGACTAAATTTATCAGGAATTTGGGCCGAAATAATTTTATCTATTGTTTCTTCGCTGTCTATCGGTTTGTTTAGGATAAGTAAGATATGGGCATGAGGGAGAGAACGTTTTTGAAACTCGATGTTGTAGACTTTAACTTAATGTGGAATACTCTAACTAATATATCAGCTCGATCACAGGGAGATTGATTTTTTACTAAACTTTCTTTTATTTCTACCCAGTTTGGATTTGTCGTAAAGGTAATGAATAAACGTGGTCTCCCCAAAGTTTTAACAATGGCCATGGCATCTTGATATAACTCAAACAAATGTCGGGAACCTGAAGTGAAAGAAGCTGGTAAATTATTTTTTTGCCAATTTCTCCAGGGTTGATGTCTGACTCTGAAATGGCATCTCTCAATCCCTGTAGTATCTCGCCTCTTAACGTTTGTTGGTTGTTTTTTACATAAATAAGTCTAAGGTGTTCTATCTTACAATACATATCTACTATATACTTATGGAAAAGACGACCACTTATGAATAAATGAATTGGTTCTATATAAAATTCTTTGTCTAGAAATTTAAGGGTGTTAATTTTCTATTATTATTACTATTGTTCTCAAGCCCCATACTCCAACCTGACTCACCAAAAGGGAACAAAATGGGATAGGCTAGGGGATCATATAATGAATGGCATTACAAAATCCTCTTCAAATAGTTTTGTTTGTTAGATATTACTATGTCCCCGGAACTACCACTTTCTATTTCACTCATGTTTGGTAAAAATACAGCAACTTCGTCTAATAATGGAAGGTTATATCTGCGATTATCATAGGAATCTAGGCATTTTATAACTATGGTGAACTCATTATTGGGATTACTTTTTTAAAACTTTTACTTGCATTATTAAAAAGATGGCATAAATAATTATTACTCTCTAAAAAAAGAAACCTCGTTGATAATTGTCCTGGAGAATCCATCCCTATGCCTTAAATTATTCTTTTCCTCAACCGATATGTCTGAAAAGTATACCTGCAAATATTTGGGTGTATTTGAAGAAGATGGTAAAAGCCCGCCTATGTAATGCCCTGCCATAGCATTTATTTTGAAGAAATTATTCGATATATCATACTCATTATTATTTTTAAATCCCACTGATATAAACGAAAACAGGTTGTTATACGAAATTATGTTGGACTTAAAATGTTTACTATCTACAAATTCACCTTGAACAATCTGGTTAAAAACGCCTTCTACCTCTTTCAAATCATTTACAACAGTCTTACCTTTATTACAACACATAAATTTACTCTCCTTATTAAACAATAACACTTGACAAAATGGACATAAAAAATTAATTTCCCAACACAATTAGAAATGGTATTATCGTTAAATAAAGAAAAAAAGCCTGTTCTGAGAAACACTTGTAGAAGGAAGATTGGTAAAAGTTGTGTCTTGAATTGTAGTTGGCTGGTTTCTTCTCCATTGACGCACCTGGAAAAGTCTTTCTTTTCTTCTCTGGAATGATTCAGTAATGGATTTCTTTTTCCAAGCCTTGACCAAATTATTTATTCGGTTTCTTCTTTGAAGTTGGTTTTCTTTTTTCATTCTTATACTCTGATTTGCCCTAAGTTGTGACAACCTTACCTGTCTTACTTGTTTGGTCTCCCCCTCAATTCTTCTTCCCTGGTTTGCCCTAAGTTGTGACAACCTTACCTGGGTTTGTTCTTCTGTCTCGCTTTCAATTTTTCTTCTTTTATTTAATCGGAGGTTATATAATCTTTGGCTTCTTTTTTCTTCAATCTTCTTCTTTTGGTTGCATCGTGCCCTGGAAGACCTTTCTTTAGCGGTAAAGGTTTAAGTGATTTCTTCTTCGGAGTTGTTTTTCTTTTCTGATTTGCTTTTTTCGGTTCAACCGGAGTTGGAGTAATCTAACCTGCCTTACTTGCTTTGTTTCACCTCTTATTCTTCTTGTTTGGTTTAAAAGGATTTGGGAAATTCTTTTTTCTCTTTCTTCAATTCTTCTCTTTTGATTTGAGATATTCTTGCTTGTTTTTCTTCTTCTTTGATTTGAGAGGATTTGAGATAATCTTACTTGTTTTTCTTCTAGTTTCTTCTTCAATTCTTTTTTTTGATTTGAAACGATTTTGGATATTCTTGTTTGTTTTTCTACTTCTGTTTCTACTTCAATCTTCTTCCTTTGTCTGCATCGTGCTTCAGACGCCCTTTTTTTTAGCGTCTTCAAAGCACCCAGCCTCCATCCCCATACTTCTTACTTTCCTTATTTTTTCTCTCCTCTCGGTAATTACGCATATATTCCAATCTGTCAGCTCTTTTCTCCTCAACACTCTTTTCTTTTCTACTCTTCCTCTTATTTATCCTTCATTTTTTTGATTTGTTTTCGCGTGTTTGGCATTGTATGATACTATGTATATATAGTATATCTAATTACAAAATTTATAAATTAAAAAAACAACTTTAATAAAGAATCTTGTTTTATTAAAAATATAGATTTGAAATAATAACATACAAATTTATTATCTTTTTTGAGAAGAATGAATAAACCCATCAGCCATTAATTGAATTGGATATATTGTGAATGAAAATTTTTTTAATGCAAATGAATTTTTTTGATTGGTTAAATTAAGTACATTATATACGTAAATAAAAAATAAAAGTTAAAAAAATAAAAAGTTAAAAAAAGTAAATAAAGTTAAAAATAAATAAATAAAAAGTTAAAAAAAAGGGGAGAAAAGGGTTAGGGAGAATAAAAGCTTGACTTGAATAGTTGGTTTGCAACTAAAAGTAAAAAAAACTCATTAGAAATCGAAATACGTCACAAAAATAGCTTATGAAAATATCGAGCATAGGTTCACCTTGGAAAAATGAGGAAAAACAGGGTAAATCATTTGAAATTATAACTTTGGCAACACTGTTAAAATTTCTCCAGCTTCACAATTAGCAATGTTGAAACATCTTTTAATTGCAGATTCTTTGAAACTTTCACAAATATAAGAACTTTCTCGAATATGTAGAAGATCTTCGAAAGAAAGGCAACCGTGGACATAATTTAATAAAATACGTAAAAAATATATGTCGCCTGAATTTGGATGTACCCCATTACATGACTGTTTCTTTTCCTAATCAACCATTTTTTTAAACTTTTTATTATATACAAATTTCTCAGGAAAATTAATATGCTTCAGGAAACTCCTCATTAGCTAGAAACTCTTCTAGGGTTGTATTGACATTTTTATCAGCAATACTTATGGTGTCGTCAAAATACACAAATGGTCTATTAGGGAGATGAAGATCTAATTTATGTACACTGGGACTGTTAGCATGAAGGGGAAAGTAAATAATCTATAACAGCTTTCTACAGCGGATATATAGCAGGCATTTCTATAATGTCTATTTCACTAAAATTGTTTACATTGCGACTACTACCTGCATTACTAGTATTATTTTCTATCTGTATAATAGCTCTGTCGGGTCCTACGTACTTGTATATATACTTTACTGCAGAAAAGGTTGAACATACCTCAACATTAATGTGCGATTGATATTTAGACAATAAAGAGGTACCACCCACTTAATGTCTAAATCTATACATTTTATATTCACTCTACTGCCGTTATTGGGCCTCGAATAAAAATGATAGTTATTAGTAAATTCAATATATTCTTTGGGAAACTTTTTCAAACATTTTCCATCAGACATACAGACAGAATTTGAATTGAAAACGCCCATGGTCCATGGATCATATGTTTTTTCACCAAATCGTATAAAAGTAGACTGCTTTCTTTATTTGGAATTTTTGCAGAAATTATTTTGTCCACTTTTTCAATATCATCAATCGGATCCCTAAGGATTAGCAGGATGTGAGCATGAGGGAGGGGCCGTTTTTGAAACTCAATCGTATATGCATAGCCTTTTACTTGACCAAAAATTTGATTTTTCAAAAAGTCATGCATTAAAGAGTTCAATTTGAGACGAAAAACCCTTACAATTAAATCGGCCCTATCATATGCTGTTTGGTTTGGTAATAAATTTTCTTTTATTTCAAGCCAATTAGGATTAGTTGTGAATGTGATGAATAGTGGGGGCGGCCTAAAGACTTTACAATGGTCATAGCATCCTGATATAGTTCAAATAAATGCCTAGGGCTTACAGTAAAGGAATCAGGTAAAATGACTTTTTTCCCAATTTGCCTAGGATCAATATCAGATTCATAAATTCCATCTTTCAACCCTTGTAAAACTTCTAATCTGAACAAGTACTGATTGTTTTTCAAATAAATTAATCAAAGATGCTCAATTTTGCTATACATATCAACAATATATTTATGAAATAGTCTCCCACACAAATGAATGAATGAATTTTCCCTGAAAAGGATTCTCTGTCTATAATATCTGAGTGGGGTAACATTTTTATTATTGGAATGAACTATCTCCGTCCACCCTGGCTCACCAAAGGGGAATAAAAGTGGATATGCTAGAGGATCATAAAGATAGTGGCATTCGGATATTCTTTGCAAATGGTTCTGCTTAGTGGTAATAACTATGTCCCTTCCTATCAATCTCATTCAAATTACCATCAGGCAAATATACCGCGACCTCATCCAATAGAGGCTCGTTGTACCTTCGCCTGTAATACGATTTAAGTGACTTGATTACTACCGTAAAGTTATCTAAGCTGTTCGAAGCATTGAAAAAACTACTACGACCATTTTTAAAAATATCACATAAATAATTATTGTTATCCAAAAATAAAGAGATTTCACTAATCACCGTTCTAGAAAATCCATCCTTATGTCTCAAATTAATTTTTTCTTCCGAAATATACAATTGGAGATATTGAGGGTGGTTAGAAGAAGAGGGAAGAAGGCCGCCGATGTAGTGTCCTAGCATCCCATTAATTTTGAAAAAGTTATTACGTACATCAAAATTAGTACACTTTTTACTAAAGCCTACCGAAATAAATGCAAACATATTGTTATAGGAAATGATATTAGACTTAAAATGCTTATGGTCTACAAAATTGTTTTCAACTAAGTTCCTCATAGTACCGTCAACGTTTTTCAAACTATTTAAAACAATTTTACCTTTATCACAACACATTTTTATTTTCATCTTTGAAGAAAAGGGTGTTACAAAATGAGCACACAGTATTACATTTCCCGATATAATGGGTACAAACATTACTCTCTACATTATAGAGGAACCTGTTTTGAGCAGTACTTGTAGTAGGGAAATCGAAGGCAGTACTCGTAGTAGGAAAATCAAAAGAAGTACGTAAAGATGTGGGACAACCTCGCCTTGTAATTCTCCAGTTACGCATTTAAACAATCTTTCCTTTCTTTTTTGGAAGCTCTCACCCTCTAACTTTTTCTTCCACCACCTTACCAAATAACCTATACGTTTTTTCTTTGGATATTAGATTCTTTTTCAATTCTTTTTTTCTTATTGGATCTAAGCCGAAAGAACCGTATGCGACTATCATCTTGGGTCTCATCTTGAATTCTTTTCTTCTGATTGAATCGTAGCTGAGACAACCTTATGCGGCTTTGATCTTGGTTCTCATCATCTCGAATTCTTTTTTTCTGATTAGATCGAAGCTGAGAAAACCGTACACGGCTTTCATCTCTAATTCTTTTCCTTTGATTTGACCGAACTTTACACGCTCTCTTTTCAGTTTCAGAGCATTCGGCTTGCACCCTCTCCTTTTGATTTATCTTCAACTTTTCCAAGCGTTTTTCTCGTTCCATTTTACGCATTCTCTCTTTCTGGTAGTTTTTAAGATATTCTAACCTTGCAAGCCTCTTCTCCTTATTCAACTCCTTTCGTTCTCGCTTAACATTACTTCTCTTCTTATCTTTCAAATTTTTTTTTGATTTCGTGTAATAGGCATAATAATATTAATCTAAATATTAGCAACAAAAATTACCAAAGAAAAACTATAACGAAAAAAAATTCATTATTCACTTTGGAAATTATTAATTTGAAAGATTCTTTTTAAAAGGTTGAATTATTTTCCGTTAGAGTAAACAAATTGATAAAAAATAAATAAAATTGAAAAAAAAATAAAAGTCAAAATAATGTCTCATTATTATTTATGTAATTTTCATAAAGCATTCTTTTCATGATGATACACTTGAAACGCAAAGAGTATTTATTCTTTTTCTATATTGTTTATTGTCTTTCTAAGATTGAAATAACTTTGGAAATTATTAATTTGAAAGATTCTTTTTAAAAGGTTGAATTATTTTCCGTTAGAGTAAACAAATTGATAAAAAATAAATAAAATTGAAAAAAAAAAATAATAAAAGTCAGAATAATGTCTTTTTATTATTTATGTAATTTTCATAAAGCATTCTTTTCATGATGATACACTTGAAACGCAAAGAGTATTTATTCTTTTTCTATATTGTTTATTGTCTTTCTAAGATTGAAATAACTTTGGAAATTATTAATTTGAAAGATTCTTTTTAAAAGGTTGAATTATTTTCCGTTAGAGTAAACAAATTGATAAAAAATAAATAAAATTTAAAAAAATATAAAAATAAAAATCAGAATAATGTCTCATTATTATTTATGTAATTTTCATAAAGCATTCTTTTCATGATGATACACTTGAAACGCAAAAAATAAATAAAAATAAAGGTCAGAATAATGTCTCATTATTATTTATGTAATTTTCATAAAGCATTCTTTTCATGATGATACACTTGAAACGCAAAGAGTATTTATTCTTTTTCTATATTGTTTATTGTCTTTCTAAGATTGAAATAACTTTGGAAATTATTAATTTAAAAGATTCTTTTAAAAGGTTAAATTATTTTACGTTTTTGAGTTTAAATGGTATTTATTTATCTATGAATTTCTTAGAGTAGACAAATTGATAATTAATAAATAAAAATGAAAAAATCAGAATAATGTCTCATTATTTATGTAATTTTCATAAAGCATTCTTTTCATGATGATACACTTGAAACGTAAATAGTATTTATTCTTTTTCTATATTGTTTATTGTCTTTCTAAGATTGAAATAACTTTGGAAATTATTAATTTGAAAGATTCTTTTTAAAAGGTTGAATTATTTTCCGTTAGAGTAAACAAATTGATAAAAAATAAATAAAATTGAAAAAATAAATAAAAATAAAAGTCAGAATGAAAAAATCAGAATAATGTCTCATTATTATTTATGTAATTTTCATAAAGCATTCTTTTCATGATGATACACTTGAAACGCAAAGAGTATTTATTCTTTTTCTATATTGTTTATTGTCTTTCTAAGATTGAAATAACTTTGGAAATTATTATTTTGAAAGATTCTTTTTAAAAGGTTGAATTATTTTCCGTTAGAGTAAACAAATTGATAAAAAATAAATAAAATTTAAAAAAATATAAAAATAAAAATCAGAATAATGTCTCATTATTATTTATGTAATTTTCATAAAGCATTCTTTTCATGATGATACACTTGAAACGCAAAGAGTATTTATTCTTTTTCTATATTGTTTATTGTCTTTCTAAGATTGAAATAACTTTGGAAATTATTAATTTGAAAGATTCTTTTTAAAAGGTTAAATTATTTTACGTTTTTGAGTTTAAATGGTATTTATTTATCTATGAATTTCTTAGAGTAGACAAATTGATAATTAATAAATAAAAATGAAAAAATCAGAATAATGTCTCATTATTTATGTAATTTTCATAAAGCATTCTTTTCATGATGATACACTTGAAACGTAAATAGTATTTATTCTTTTTCTATATTGTTTATTGTCTTTCTAAGATTGAAATAACTTTGGAAATTATTAATTTGAAAGATTCTTTTTAAAAGGTTGAATTATTTTCCGTTAGAGTAAACAAATTGATAAAAAATAAATAAAATTGAAAAAATAAATAAAAATAAAAGTCAGAATGAAAAAATCAGAATAATGTCTCATTATTATTTATGTAATTTTCATAAAGCATTCTTTTCATGATGATACACTTGAAACGCAAAGAGTATTTATTCTTTTTCTATATTGTTTATTGTCTTTCTAAGATTGAAATAACTTTGGAAATTATTATTTTGAAAGATTCTTTTTAAAAGGTTGAATTATTTTCCGTTAGAGTAAACAAATTGATAAAAAATAAATAAAATTGAAAAAAAAATAAAAGTCAAAATAATGTCTCATTATTATTTATGTAATTTTCATAAAGCATTCTTTTCATGATGATACACTTGAAACGCAAAGAGTATTTATTCTTTTTCTATATTGTTTATTGTCTTTCTAAGATTGAAATAACTTTGGAAATTATTAATTTGAAAGATTCTTTTTAAAAGGTTGAATTATTTTCCGTTAGAGTAAACAAATTGATAAAAAATAAATAAAATTGAAAAAAAAATAAAAGTCAAAATAATGTCTCATTATTATTTATGTAATTTTCATAAAGCATTCTTTTCATGATGATACACTTGAAACGTAAATAGTATTTATTCTTTTTCTATATTGTTTATTGTCTTTCTAAGATTGAAATAACTTTGGAAATTATTAATTTGAAAGATTCTTTTTAAAAGGTTGAATTATTTTCCGTTAGAGTAAACAAATTGATAAAAAATAAATAAAATTGAAAAAAAAAATAATAAAAGTCAGAATAATGTCTTTTTATTATTTATGTAATTTTCATAAAGCATTCTTTTCATGATGATACACTTGAAACGCAAAGAGTATTTATTCTTTTTCTATATTGTTTATTGTCTTTTTAAGATTGAAATAACTTTTGAAATTATTAATTTGAAAGATTCTTTTAAAAAGGTTGAATTATTTTCCTTTTTTGAGTTTAAATGGTATTTATTTATCTATGAATTTCTTAGAGTAGACAAATTGATAAAAAATAAATAAAATTGAAAAAAAATAAAAATGAAAAAATCAGAATAATGTCTCATTATTCTTTATGTAATTTTCATAAAGCATTCTTCTCATGATGATACACTTGAAACGCAAAGAGTATTTATTCTTTTTCTATATTGTTTATTGTCTTTCTAAGATTGAAATAACTTTGGAAATTTAATTTGAAAGTTTCTTTTTAAAAGGTTAAATTATTTTACGTTTTTGAGTTTAAATGGTATTTATTTATCTATGAATTTCTTAGAGTAGACAAATTGATAAAAAATAAATAAAATTGAAAAAAAAATAAAAATGAAAAAATCAGAATAATGTCTCATTATTTATGTAATTTTCATAAAGCATTCTTTTCATGATGATTACACTTGAAACGTAAATAGTATTTATTCTTTTTCTATATTGTTTATTGTCTTTCTAAGATTGAAATAACTTTGGAAATTATTAATTTGAAAGATTCTTTTTAAAAGGTTGAATTATTTTCCGTTAGAGTAAACAAATTGATAAAAAATAAATAAAATTGAAAAAATAAATAAAAATAAAAGTCAGAATGAAAAAATCAGAATAATGTCTCATTATTATTTATGTAATTTTCATAAAGCATTCTTCTCATGATGATACACTTGAAACGCAAAGAGTATTTATTCTTTTTCTATATTGTTTATTGTCTTTCTAAGATTGAAATAACTTTGGAAATTATTATTTTGAAAGATTCTTTTTAAAAGGTTGAATTATTTTCCGTTAGAGTAAACAAATTGATAAAAAATAAATAAAATTGAAAAAAAAATAAAAGTCAAAATAATGTCTCATTATTATTTATGTAATTTTCATAAAGCATTCTTTTCATGATGATACACTTGAAACGCAAAGAGTATTTATTCTTTTTCTATATTGTTTATTGTCTTTCTAAGATTGAAATAACTTTGGAAATTATTAATTTGAAAGATTCTTTTTAAAAGGTTGAATTATTTTCCGTTAGAGTAAACAAATTGATAAAAAAATAAATAAAATTGAAAAAAAAAAATAATAAAAGTCAGAATAATGTCTTTTTATTATTTATGTAATTTTCATAAAGCATTCTTTTCATGATGATACACTTGAAACGCAAAGAGTATTTATTCTTTTTCTATATTGTTTATTGTCTTTTTAAGATTGAAATAACTTTTGAAATTATTAATTTGAAAGATTCTTTTTAAAAGGTTGAATTATTTTCCTTTTTTGAGTTTAAATGGTATTTATTTATCTATGAATTTCTTAGAGTAGACAAATTGATAAAAAATAAATAAAATTGAAAAAAAAATAAAAATGAAAAAATCAGAATAATGTCTCATTATTATTTATGTAATTTTCATAAAGCATTCTTCTCATGATGATACACTTGAAACGCAAAGAGTATTTATTCTTTTTCTATATTGTTTATTGTCTTTCTAAGATTGAAATAACTTTGGAAATTTAATTTGAAAGATTCTTTTTAAAAGGTTAAATTATTTTACGTTTTTGAGTTTAAATGGTATTTATTTATCTATGAATTTCTTAGAGTAGACAAATTGATAAAAAATAAATAAAATTGAAAAAAAAAATAAAAATGAAAAAATCAGAATAATGTCTCATTATTTATGTAATTTTCATAAAGCATTCTTTTCATGATGATTACACTTGAAACGTAAATGGTATTTATTCTTTTTCTATATTGTCTATTGTCTTTCTAAGATTGAAATAACTTTGGAAATTATTAATTTGAAAGATTCTTTTTAAAATGTTGAATTATTTTCCGTTAGAGTAAACAAATTGATAAAAAATAAATAAAATTGAAAAAATAAATAAAAATAAAAGTCAGAATGAAAAAATCAGAATAATGTCTCATTATTATTTATGTAATTTTCATAAAGCATTCTTTTCATGATGATACACTTGAAACGCAAAGAGTATTTATTCTTTTTCTATATTGTTTATTGTCTTTCTAAGATTGAAATAACTTTGGAAATTATTATTTTGAAAGATCCTTTTTAAAAGGTTGAATTATTTTCCGTTAGAGTAAACAAATTGATAAAAAAATATAAAAATAAAAATCAGAATAATGTCTCATTATTATTTATGTAATTTTCATAAAGCATTCTTTTCATGATGATATACTTGAAACGCAAAATATAAATAAAAATAAAAGTCAGAATAATGTCTCATTATTATTTATGTAATTTTCATAAAGCATTCTTTTCATGATGATACACTTGAAACGCAAAGAGTATTTATTCTTTTTCTATATTGTTTATTGTCTTTCTAAGATTGAAATAACTTTGGAAATTATTAATTTGAAAGATTAATAATTTAAAAGGTTGAATTATTTTCCGTTAGAGTAAACAAATTGATAAAAAAAAATAAAAATCAGAATAATGTCTCATTATTATTTATGTAATTTTCATAAATCATTCTTTTCATGATGATACACTTGAAACGCAAAGAGTATTTATTCTTTTTCTATATTGTTTATTGTCTTTCTAAGATTGAAATAACTTTGGAAATTATTAATTTGAAAGATTCTTTTTAAAAGGTTGAATTATTTTCCGTTAGAGTAAACAAATTGATAAAAAATAAATAAAATTTAAAAAAATATAAAAATAAAAATCAGAATAATGTCTCATTATTTATGTAATTTTCATAAAGCATTCTTTTCATGATGATATACTTGAAACGCAAAAAATAAATAAAAATAAAAGTCAGAATAATGTCTCATTATTATTTATGTAATTTTCATAAAGCATTCTTTTCATGATGATACACTTGAAACGCAAAGAGTATTTATTCTTTTTCTATATTGTTTATTGTCTTTCTAAGATTGAAATAACTTTGGAAATTATTAATTTGAAAGATTCTTTTAAAAGGTTAAATTATTTTACGTTTTTGAGTTTAAATGGTATTTATTTATCTATGAATTTCTTAGAGTAGACAAATTGATAATTAATAAATAAAAATGAAAAAATCAGAATAATGTCTCATTTTATGTAATTTTCATAAAGCATTCTTTTCATGATGATACACTTGAAACGCAAAGAGTATTTATTCTTTTTCTATATTGTTTATTGTCTTTCTAAGATTGAAATATCTTTGGAAATTATTAATTTGAAAGATTCTTTTTAAAAGGTTGAATTATTTTCCGTTAGAGTAAACAAATTGATAAAAAATAAATAAAATTGGAAAAAAAATAAAAATAAAAGTCAGAATAATGTCTCATTATTATTTATGTAATTTTCATAAAGCATTCTTTTCATGATGATACACTTGAAACGCAAAGAGTATTTATTCTTTTTCTATATTGTTTATTGTCTTTCTAAGATTGAAATAACTTTGGAAATTATTAATTTGAAAGATTCTTTTTAAAAGGTTGATTTATTTTCCGTTAGAGTAAACAAATTGATAAAAAATAAATAAAATTGAAAAAATAAATAAAAAAAGTCAGAATGAAAAAATCAGAATAATGTCTCATTATTATTTATGTAATTTTCATAAAGCATTCTTTTCATGATGATACACTTGAAACGCAAAGAGTATTTATTCTTTTTCTATATTGTTTTTTGTCTTTCTAAGATTGAAATAACTTTGGAAATTATTAATTTGAAAGATTCTTTTTAAAAGGTTGAATTATTTTCCGTTTTTGAGTTTAAATGGTATTTATTTATCTGTGAATTTCTTAGAGTAAACAAATTTATAAATAAATAAAAATGAAAAAATCAGAATAATGTCTCATTATTTATGTAATTTTCATAAAACATTCTTTTCATGATGATACACTTGAAACGCAAAGAGTATTTATTCTTTTTCTATATTGTTTATTGTCTTTCTAAGAATGAAATAACTTTGGAAATTATTAATTTGATAGATTCTTTTTAAAAGGTTGAATTATTTTCCGTTAGAGTAAACAAATTGATAAAAAATAAATAAAATTGGAAAAAAAATAAAAGTCAGAATAATGTCTCATTATTATTTATGTAATTTTCATAAAGCATTCTTTTCATGATGATACACTTGAAACGCAAAGAGTATTTATTCTTTTTCTATATTGTTTATTGTCTTTCTAAGATTGAAATAACTTTGGAAATTATTAATTTGAAAGATTCTTTTTAAAAGGTTGAATTATTTTCCGTTAGAGTAAACAAATTGATAAAAAATAAATAAAATTGAAAAAAAAAATAAAATAAAAGTCAGAATAATGTCTTTTTATTATTTATGTAATTTTCATAAAGCATTCTTTTCATGATGATACACTTGAAACGCAAAGAGTATTTATTCTTTTTCTATATTGTTTATTGTCTTTCTAATATTGAAATAACTTTGGAAATTATTAATTTGAAAGATTCTTTTTAAAAGGTTGAATTATTTTCCGTTAGAGTAAACAAATTGATAAAAAATAAATAAAATTGGAAAAAAAATAAAAGTCAGAATAATGTCTCATTATTATTTATGTAATTTTCATAAAGCATTCTTTTCATGATGATACACTTGAAACGCAAAGAGTATTTATTCTTTTTCTATATTGTTTATTGTCTTTCTAAGATTGAAATAACTTTGGAAATTATTAATTTGAAAGATTCTTTTTAAAAGGTTGAATTATTTTCCGTTAGAGTAAACAAATTGATAAAAAATAAATAAAATTTAAAAAAATATAAAAATAAAAATCAGAATAATGTCTCATTATTATTTATGTAATTTTCATAAAGCATTCTTTTCATGATGATACACTTGAAACGCAAAAAATAAATAAAAATAAAAGTCAGAATAATGTCTCATTATTATTTATGTAATTTTCATAAAGCATTCTTTTCATGATGATACACTTGAAACGCAAAGAGTATTTATTCTTTTTCTATATTGTTTATTGTCTTTCTAAGATTGAAATAACTTTGGAAATTATTAATTTGAAAGATTCTTTTTAAAAGGTTGAATTATTTTCCGTTAGAGTAAACAAATTGATAAAAAATAAATAAAATTGAAAAAAAAAATAATAAAAGTCAGAATAATGTCTTTTTATTATTTATGTAATTTTCATAAAGCATTCTTTTCATGATGATACACTTGAAACGCAAAGAGTATTTATTCTTTTTCTATATTGTTTATTGTCTTTTTAAGATTGAAATAACTTTTGAAATTATTAATTTGAAAGATTCTTTTAAAAAGGTTGAATTATTTTCCTTTTTTGAGTTTAAATGGTATTTATTTATCTATAAATTTCTTAGAGTAGACAAATTGATAAAAAATAAATAAAATTGAAAAAATATAAAAATAAAAATCAGAATAATGTCTCATTATTATTTATGTAATTTTCATAAAGCATTCTTTTCATGATGATACACTTGAAACGCAAAAAATAAATAAAAATAAAAGTCAGAATAATGTCTCATTATTATTTATGTAATTTTCATAAAGCATTCTTTTCATGATGATACACTTGAAACGCAAAGAGTATTTATTCTTTTTCTATATTGTTTATTGTCTTTCTAAGATTGAAATAACTTTGGAAATTATTATTTTGAAAGATTCTTTTTAAAAGGTTGAATTATTTTCCGTTAGAGTAAACAAATTGATAAAAAAATATAAAAATAAAAATCAGAATAATGTCTCATTATTATTTATGTAATTTTCATAAAGCATTCTTTTCATGATGATACACTTGAAACGTAAATAGTATTTATTCTTTTTCTATATTGTTTATTGTCTTTCTAAGATTGAAATAACTTTGGAAATTATTAATTTGAAAGATTCTTTTTAAAAGGTTGAATTATTTTCCGTTTTTGAGTTTAAATGGTATTTATTTATCTGTGAATTTCTTAGAGTAAACAAATTTATAAATAAATAAAAATGAAAAAATCAGAATAATGTCTCATTATTTATGTAATTTTCATAAAACATTCTTTTCATGATGATACACTTGAAACGCAAAGTATTTATTCTTTTTCTATATTGTTTATTGTCTTTCTAAGAATGAAATAACTTTGGAAATTATTAATTTGATAGATTCTTTTTAAAAGGTTGAATTATTTTCCGTTAGAGTAAACAAATTGATAAAAAATAAATAAAATTGGAAAAAAAATAAAAGTCAGAATAATGTCTCATTATTATTTATGTAATTTTCATAAAGCATTCTTTTCATGATGATACACTTGAAACGCAAAGAGTATTTATTCTTTTTCTATATTGTTTATTGTCTTTCTAATATTGAAATAACTTTGGAAATTATTAATTTGAAAGATTCTTTTTAAAAGGTTGAATTATTTTCCGTTAGAGTAAACAAATTGATAAAAAATAAATAAAATTGGAAAAAAAAAAAAGTCAGAATAATGTCTCATTATTATTTATGTAATTTTCATAAAGCATTCTTTTCATGATGATACACTTGAAACGCAAAGAGTATTTATTCTTTTTCTATATTGTTTATTGTCTTTCTAAGATTGAAATAACTTTGGAAATTATTAATTTGAAAGATTCTTTTTAAAAGGTTGAATTATTTTCCGTTAGAGTAAACAAATTGATAAAAAATAAATAAAATTTAAAAAAATATAAAAATAAAAATCAGAATAATGTCTCATTATTATTTATGTAATTTTCATAAAGCATTCTTTTCATGATGATACACTTGAAACGCAAAAAATAAATAAAAATAAAAGTCAGAATAATGTCTCATTATTATTTATGTAATTTTCATAAAGCATTCTTTTCATGATGATACACTTGAAACGCAAAGAGTATTTATTCTTTTTCTATATTGTTTATTGTCTTTCTAAGATTGAAATAACTTTGGAAATTATTAATTTGAAAGATTCTTTTTAAAAGGTTGAATTATTTTCCGTTAGAGTAAACAAATTGATAAAAAATAAATAAAATTGAAAAAAAAAATAATAAAAGACAGAATAATGTCTCTTTATTATTTATGTAATTTTCATAAAGCATTCTTTTCATGATGATACACTTGAAACGCAAAGAGTATTTATTCTTTTTCTATATTGTTTATTGTCTTTTTAAGATTGAAATAACTTTTGAAATTATTAATTTGAAAGATTCTTTTAAAAAGGTTGAATTATTTTCCGTTTTTGAGTTTAAATGGTATTTATTTATCTATAAATTTCTTAGAGTAGACAAATTGATAAAAAATAAATAAAATTGAAAAAATATAAAAATAAAAATCAGAATAATGTCTCATTATTTTTATGTAATTTTCATAAAGCATTCTTTTCATGATGATACACTTGAAACGCAAAAAATAAATAAAAATAAAAGTCAGAATAATGTCTCATTATTATTTATGTAATTTTCATAAAGCATTCTTTTCATGATGATACACTTGAAACGCAAAGAGTATTTATTCTTTTTCTATATTGTTTATTGTCTTTCTAAGATTGAAATAACTTTGGAAATTATTAATTTGAAAGATTCTTTTTAAAAGGTTGAATTATTTTCCGTTAGAGTAAACAAATTGATAAAAAACCCCCATAAATAAAAATAAAAATCAGAATAATGTCTCATTATTATTTATGTAATTTTCATAAAGCATTCTTTTCATGATGATACACTTGAAACGTAAATAGTATTTATTCTTTTTCTATATTGTTTATTGTCTTTCTAAGATTGAAATAACTTTGGAAATTATTAATTTGAAAGATTCTTTTTAAAAGGTTGAATTATTTTCCGTTATGAGTAAACAAGGTATTGATAAACTAAATTTCTTAAAGTAGAAAATTGAAAAAATAAATAAAAATGAAAAGATCAGAATAATGTCTCATTATTATTTATGTAATTTTCATAAAGCATTCTTTTCATGATGATACACTTGAAACGCAAAGAGTATTTATTCTTTTTCTATATTGTTTATTGTCTTTCTAAGATTGAAATAACTTTGGAAATTATTAATTTGAAAGATTCTTTTTAAAAGGTTGAATTATTTTCCGTTAGAGTAAACAAATTGATAAAAAATAAATAAAATTGAAAAAATAAAAGTCAGAATAATGTCTCATTATTATTTATGTAATTTTCATAAAGCATTCTTCTCATGATGATACACTTGAAACGCAAAGAGTATTTATTCTTTTTCTATATTGTTTATTGTCTTTCTAAGATTGAAATAACTTTGGAAATTATTAATTTGAAAGATTCTTTTTAAAAGGTTAAATTATTTTACGTTTTTGAGTTTAAATGGTATTTATTTATCTATGAATTTCTTAGAGTAGACAAATTGATAATTAATAAATAAAAATGAAAAAATCAGAATAATGTCTCATTATTTATGTAATTTTCATAAAGCATTCTTTTCATGATGATACACTTGAAACGCAAAGAGTATTTATTCTTTTTCTATATTGTTTATTGTCTTTCTAAGATTGAAATAACTTTGGAAATTATTAATTTGAAAGATTCTTTTTAAAAGGTTGAATTATTTTCCGTTAGAGTAAACAAATTGATAAAAAATAAATAAAATCTTTTTTTACATTCTTTTCAACTTCCAAAAATAAATAAAAATAAAAAGTCAGAATAATGTCTCATTATTATTTATGTAATTTTCATAAAGCATTGTTTTCATGATGATACACTTGAAACGCTAAGAGTATTTATTCTTTTTCTATATTGTTTATTGTCTTTCTAAGATTGAAATAACTTTGGAAATTATTAATTTGAAAGATTCTTTTTAAAAGGTTAAATTATTTTACGTTTTTGAGTTTAAATGGTATTTATTTATCTATGAATTTCTTAGAGTAGACAAATTGATAATTAATAAATAAAAATGAAAAAATCAGAATAATGTCTCATTATTTATGTAATTTTCATAAAGCATTCTTTTCATGATGATACACTTGAAACGTAAATAGTATTTATTCTTTTTCTATATTGTTTATTGTCTTTCTAAGATTGAAATAACTTTGGAAATTATTAATTTGAAAGATTCTTTTTAAAAGGTTGAATTATTTTCCGTTAGAGTAAACAAATTGATAAAAAATAAATAAAATTGAAAAAATAAATAAAAATAAAAGTCAGAATGAAAAAATCAGAATAATGTCTCATTATTTATGTAATTTTCATAAAGCATTCTTTTCATGATGATACACTTGAAACGCAAAGAGTATTTATTCTTTTTCTATATTGTTTATTGTCTTTCTAAGATTGAAATAACTTTGGAAATTATTAATTTGAAAGATTCTTTTTAAAAGGTTAAATTATTTTACGTTTTTGAGTTTAAATGGTATTTATTTATCTATGAATTTCTTAGAGTAGACAAATTGATAATTAATAAATAAAAATGAAAAAATCAGAATAATGTCTCATTATTTATGTAATTTTCATAAAGCATTCTTTTCATGATGATACACTTGAAACGCAAAGAGTATTTATTCTTTTTCTATATTGTTTATTGTCTTTCTAAGATTGAAATAACTTTGGAAATTATTAATTTGAAAGATTCTTTTTAAAAGGTTGAATTATTTTCCGTTAGAGTAAACAAATTGATAAAAAATAAATAAAATTTAAAAAAATATAAAAATAAAAATCAGAATAATGTCTCATTATTTATGTAATTTTCATAAAGCATTCTTTTCATGATGATATACTTGAAACGCAAAAAATAAATAAAAATAAAAGTCAGAATAATGTCTCATTATTATTTATGTAATTTTCATAAAGCATTCTTTTCATGATGATACACTTGAAACGCAAAGAGTATTTATTCTTTTTCTATATTGTTTATTGTCTTTCTAAGATTGAAATAACTTTGGAAATTATTAATTTGAAAGATTCTTTTTAAAAGGTTAAATTATTTTACGTTTTTGAGTTTAAATGGTATTTATTTATCTATGAATTTCTTAGAGTGGACAAATTGATAATTAATAAATAAAAATGAAAAAATCAGAATAATGTCTCATTATTTATGTAATTTTCATAAAGCATTCTTTTCATGATGATACACTTGAAACGCAAAGAGTATTTATTCTTTTTCTATATTGTTTATTGTCTTTCTAAGATTGAAATAACTTTGGAAATTATTAATTTGAAAGATTCTTTTTAAAAGGTTGAATTATTTTCCGTTAGAGTAAACAAATTGATAAAAAATAAATAAAATTTAAAAAAATATAAAAATAAAAATCAGAATAATGTCTCATTATTATTTATGTAATTTTCATAAAGCATTTTTTTCATGATGATACACTTGAAACGCAAAGAGTATTTATTCTTTTTCTATATTGTTTATTGTCTTTCTAAGATTGAAATAACTTTGGAAATTATTAATTTGAAAGATTCTTTTTAAAAGGTTGAATTATTTTCCGTTTTTGAGTTTAAATGGTATTTATTTATCTGTGAATTTCTTAGAGTAAACAAATTTATAAATAAATAAAAATGAAAAAATCAGAATAATGTCTCATTATTATTTATGTAATTTTCTTTTTTCAATAATTTTCAAATGATACACTTGAAACGTAAACAGTATTTATTCTTTTTCTATATTGTTTATTGTCTTTCTAAGATTGAAATAACTTTGGAAATTATTAATTTGAAAGATTCTTTTTAAAAGGTTGAATTATTTTCCGTTTTTGAGTTTAAACGGTATTTATTTATCTGTGAATTTCTTAGAGTAAACAAATTTATAAATAAATAAAAATGAAAAAATCAGAATAATGTCTCATTATTTATGTAATTTTCATAAAACATTCTTTTCATGATGATACACTTGAAACGCAAATAGTATTTATTCTTTTTCTATATTGTTTATTGTCTTTCTAAGATTGAAATAACTTTGGAAATTATTAATTTGATAGATTCTTTTTAAAAGGTTGGATTATTTTCAGAGTAAACAAATTGATAAAAAATAAATAAAATTGAAAAAAAAATAAAAGTCAGAATAATGTCTCATTATTATTTATGTAATTTTCATAAATCATTCTTTTCATGATGATACACTTGAAACGCAAAGAGTATTTATTCTTTTTCTATATTGTTTATTGTCTTTCTAAGATTGAAATAACTTTGGAAATTATTAATTTGAAAGATTCTTTTTTAAAGGTTGAATTATTTTCCGTTAGAGTAAACAAATTGATAAAAAATAAATAAAATTGGAAAAAAAATAAAAGTCAGAATAATGTCTTTTTATTATTTATGTAATTTTCATAAAGCATTCTTCTCATGATGATACACTTGAAACGCAAAGAGTATTTATTCTTTTTCTATATTGTTTATTGTCTTTCTAAGATTGAAATAACTTTGGAAATTATTATTTTGAAAGATTCTTTTTAAAAGGTTGGATTATTTTCCGTTAGAGTAAACAAATTGATAAAAAATAAATAAAATTGAAAAAAAAATAAAAGTCAGAATAATGTCTCATTATTATTTATGTAATTTTCATAAATCATTCTTTTCATGATGATACACTTGAAACGCAAAGAGTATTTATTCTTTTTCTATATTGTTTATTTTTCTTTCTAAGATTGAAATAACTTTGGAAATTATTAATTTGAAAGATTCTTTTTAAAAGGTTGAATTATTTTCCGTTAGAGTAAACAAATTGATAAAAAATAAATAAAATTTAAAAAAATATAAAAATAAAAATCAGAATAATGTCTCATTATTATTTATGTAATTTTCATAAAGCATTCTTTTCATGATGATATACTTGAAACGCAAAAAATAAATAAAAATAAAAGTCAGAATAATGTCTCATTATTATTTATGTAATTTTCATAAAGCATTCTTTTCATGATGATACACTTGAAACGCAAAGAGTATTTATTCTTTTTCTATATTGTTTATTGTCTTTCTAAGATTGAAATAACTTTGGAAATTATTAATTTGAAAGATTCTTTTTTAAAGGTTGAATTCCTCGACGCAGAGATTCTGCAAAAGAATAACTGGACATCCTTTACTCAATCTGAGTTCATGTGGAGGAAAGTTGCTTAAATTGAGGGAATTCAGATATTCTATGGTGAAATGTTGATCTTCATCATCATCATTTTGCCTTCACCAACATCAAGAAGAAAATCAACAAAATCGCCTCCTCCATTTGCCGTAGATAAAACTCTCATATTTTTTTAAAGTTTGAAAATTTGCATTTTTTGCCAAGCATAGGAATTTGTCAAGGCAACTTTCAAAATGTCAAAATCTCATCCTCTTTTAACCACGCGCAAAATCTGTCTTAAATCTCCCACCACAAAAATTTTTCCACCAAACAAAATAAGAGGATTATCCAGTACATCCCTGAACGTGCGGTCAACACATTCAATAGCTTTTTAATCAAAAAATTTTTTATCCGCCCACGAGGGGGGATGTCGTGCTTGGGTGGTCCGGGGAGGACTGAGGTCAAGGAGAGGGGAAGGAGGGGTGGCCGGGCCACAACGCAGGACCAGCCAGTTCCTTCCCCTGGGGGAGGCCGCGACGCGCCTAATTCTTCCTTGCCGAATTCGCGGGTCCTCAAAACGCCCACGTCCCCGCGGAGCGGGGGAACGGCGTGCCCGAGGGGCGAAAGCCAGAGGGGGAGCCGCTAGACCCGTGATTCCCGCTATGGATAGCAGGGAAGGAGTCTGGTGGTGCGCACTCGTCCAAGTTGACTGAGCGGCGACGCACTGTGTTCTCAACATTCCGTTGAGGAGGGCCAGTTCGTCGAGGACGAAGGGCCTCGAGGTAAAACAACATTACCTCGTCCTTAATGTTGAGCTCCTTGTTTCTGGAGAGCTCAAGGATGACCCGAACCCGGCGGTCCGCCAAGAGATCACGGGCCGTGGAGTAGATATTGGGATCCAGTACTCGTGAGCGAACTGAAACAGGGCAGGAAGGTAGTGCGCTTGGGATCAGGTGCGAGGCCCATGAAGGATTGTGCGTGGGAGGAGACAGGCTCATGGAGAGAGCTGGTATGGAGGAGGAGGGTGCAGAATCTGCAATGGAAGAACCTTCCATGGTTGACTTTGAGTCGCGGAGTGCTTGGAGGTCTGTCTCGATGCCCCCGAAGCGGGTCTCCATACCCCCAAAACGAGACTCCATTCTCCTTAATTGGGAGGTAATGGAGATGAGAGTGCTGTTGAAATCTGGAAGATTTACAGTGACTGGAGAAGTTTGGATTGTAGGAGATGCGGAGGACGATGGGGTCGAAGTTGTCCGGGCCATGTTAGTGAATGTAAGTAAGGTTATAAAGTGAGTGAGAGAGTCCTGGGTTAAGTAAGTAACCTTTGATTTTTTTTTAATCTTTGATGTTTTGAGAAGGAGCAGGTTGAGTTTTCGTGGCAAGGAATAGGAATTCTGAAACGGGAGTGTGCTGTTCTTCCTCCTTTGAGAAGCAGAGATGAAATTCCAGAGGAGGAAACAGCAAAAAAATTTGTCCTTTGCTTCGTATTCTTTCCATCAAGACGTAGAGAAATGTTTTGCCTGATTCACCAGGGCCATCGATGAAAAAAACTTTATCTGATCCTAGTGACTTATCTTCACATTTTAGTAAAATTTCAGAAACAGCTTTAACTTGATCAGAATTCAATTTTGGATAGTTTTCTTCAATTTTTCGATCGTATTGAAGTTCTTTCAGGATCAAAGGGCAAGCAATATTCAATCTTTCTTCTAATATGAAACCAAAATCTTTTAATGACCGGCATTGAATCGATAAAAGCCTCTCTATTTGCAAAAGGCCAATTTTGAAGGATTCTTCTTTCTGATTTTCTGTAGCTTGATTTTCTTAAAGAGATCTTCGCAAAGTGCGTTTTTGAAATCTTGCCATAATTGCAGCGGATTTTCCACTTCGCAGAATGGCAAATAAACTTCGGAGTTGATGAGGCGTGAAGGTGGAATAGCATTCTTTCAGCTTCAGACTTTGCGATGTAGAGACCTTTCTTCAATCCAGATTCCTTAAAGGTAGGATGAATTTCTTCTCTTTCCGGATTCTTTAATAGGTCCTCAAAAGATGTACAACCTGAAATATAAGTAAGTAAAATTCTTAGATAATATATTTCACCAGCTTTAGGATGAATAAATCTAATCCTATTTATTACAATTCGTCTTTTTCTGGGAGTCCATTTTTTTAATTTTTTATCATATACATAATATTGAGGAAAGTCAATATACCTAATTGTCTTCGCATCAGGATATTCTTCATTTGCCTTAAACCACGCAAGAAGTGTTGAATTAGAATTAATAGTGTTTAAATTTTCATTCTCTTTAAAAATAATAAATTGGTTTGAAGGCAAATGAAGGTCCAATTTGAAAACAAAAGGTTTATTGCTATGTAAAGGAAAAGAAAAGATTCTATAACATCCTTCAACTGCTGAAATATATCTTGTGTTTATAAAATTATCTATTTCATTATAAATAACATCATTATTAGTAGTACATACCTGATTAGATGACTGGGTACACAATCAGTATATGTATTATTAATATTGGCATTATTTATATTGATAATAGCCTTATCTGGGCCTTTATATACATATTTAACCGCGCTAATAGAGCTACATATTTCTATATTAATATGGGATTTATATTTACATAATATATATGAATTATAGGGTAACTACCCATCTATTATCTAAATCTATTTTATTTACAGTAATAATTGTTCCATTATTACATCGTTTGTATAATGGATAATTATTATTTTTGTTATTTCATTAAAATTTTTTGGAAATTTTTTTTTACACTTACCATCTTTCATACAAATATTTTTATAATTATATAAACCACAAGGGCCATGTAACATGTTTTTGTACTATTTTCTATAAATTGAGGTGCGTAATTTTGCATGGAATTTCAGCAGAAACGATCTCGTCCACACTCTCAATGCTGTTGAATGGCATTTTTGAGAATAAGTAGAATATGAGCGTGTGAAAGAGACCTTTTCTGAAATTCAATGGTATAAACATATCCCTTTACCTCGCCCAAAATGCCCTGTTGAATGAGTTCGTTTAACAACGAATCCAGTTTCAACAGGAACACCAGACTACCAAATCTGCTCTATCATGAGCAGTTTGTCCATATAATAAGTTTTCTTTATTTTACAATATACATCTACAATATATTTATGAAAAAGTTTTTGGCATAAATGAATATGAGAATCCATCTTATACATGATCCTTAGCCTATAAAGTTTAGCCACTGATATATTTTTTGAATTTATTTTTAAAGAATCATACCACCCTTTTTCTCCGGTGGGAAATAATAATGGATAGTTTAGTAGAAATAATAATGTCCCTACTACTTGCTTCACTCAGTTCACTCATATTACCATCAGGTATAAAAGCAGCTACCTCACTAAAACAGGCTCGTTATACCTTCTATTATAATTTTTCAAAGATTTAATTATGACTCTAAATTCTGGAATATTTTTATAATTTTTAATATAATTTTTGCTTATAGGGTATGATCCTTTGATCATTAATATTACTCCAATGAGTACACAAATATTTTTTGATTTCTGATAGCGATTAGCTTTATCTGTTCCATCATAAGCTAAATATGTAACAGTATTTTTATCTTTCAAAGTAAAATAAACAATAGCATCGAAAACTTTTGTGCCATTGTCCACAGCATGAAACGTTTACAAACTAATAAGTACTAAATAAGTTTGTACGTGGCTGCTCCTTTATATAGTTGGCGAATCGCCAGAAGCTTGTCCAAGGTTTCCATTGGCTCAGGAATTTATTTTATGGCTGATTTCAGCGCTGCCTTCCACGATCCACGATCTTTTCCACGATCCACGGCGCCCCGAAATAGCCAAAATTTTAATTTGAGAGGCTGTGATCAATATAATAGTTGAATCTGATGTAGTTTTTGACGTTTATTCCAACGGCGCAATCAGTTTTTCTATACTCATAACGTTCCTGATCCACGGGGACTCCTGCCTTTCTAAGAATTTACCTCCTGCCTTGTCTAAGAAGAGAGTGCACGAATCCTCAATCTGACATTATTCAAGTATTAAAGAGTCCTCCATTATCACCTAGCCTTATGTATAAAAGAAAGAGATGTTTGACGTAACCAATATAATAGTTGAATCTGATGTAGTTTTTGATGTTTATTCCAACGGCGCAATCAGTTTTTCTATACTCATACCGTTCCTGATCCACGGGGACTCCTGCCTTTCTAAGAATTTACCTCCTGCCTTGTCTAAGAAGAGAGTGCACGAATCCTCAATCTGACATTATTCAAGTATTAAAGAGTCCTCCATTATCACCTAGCCTTATGTATAAAAGAAAGAGATGTTTGACGTAACCAATATAATAGTTGAATTTGATGTAGTTTTTGATGTTTATTCCAACGGCGCAATCAGTTTTTCTATACTCATACCGTTCCTGATCCACGGGGACTCCTGCCTTTCTAAGAATTTACCTCCTGCCTTGTCTAAGAAGAGAGTGCACGAATCCTCAATCTGACATTATTCAAGTATTAAAGAGTCCTCCATTATCACCTAGCCTTATGTATAAAAGAAAGAGATGTTTGACGTAACCAATATAATAGTTGAATCTGATGTAGTTTTTGATGCTTATTCCAACGGCGCAATCAGTTTTTCTATATCTTATATCTTTTTTTTTAAAGAAAAAAAGTGAAAACGTCAGTAAGTGACATTTTTCCTAGTAATATTAAAAAATGTCATAACTTTTTAATTACAAGAGATATTCAAATTCTGATTGCAGATTCGGAATCTACGCTTAAAACTGAGTCAGAGCTGTATTCCTAGTAAAAGAGTGATCCTGGAGAGCGCATCAGCTGGGTTGTTTCTGGAGGCAATGTACTTTATCCGGGTTTTGGGTGTTTTTAGATCTTCTCCATGGCTCCAGTTGAGTTTGAGGAGGAGTTGATGGATGGCGTTGTCGTTCGAGCCATGAGACTCCCCAGTGCTACTGTTGAATCGGAGAAGATTGTCTTTCGGGACGAGAATGTTAGTGATGACGATGCCAAGACATTCCATGATTACGATGTTGTGAGGTGTTTTGCTGGTGATAGCCATGTCGTTATTTTTCCACTAGATACCAATTTGACTTGGTGTGGCATCGCATAAGGCATAGTCGCTCCATCCAGCTGATGTGACCATGTTGATGTCCAGATCAATTTCTTTCCATTCCCATGTGAGCCGATCGATGTGACGTGTTTGCTCACAGGGGTAGAGGCGCTTGTACTATATCTTTGGTTTCATTTTCGATTTGGAGTTTCCTTTCGGCAAGGTTGATGATAACTCCTAGATACTTGAGTTCTTGCGTGTGAGGCATCAGGGTTCTCCAGCGAACAAATCTTTAGTAAAAGAAAAATCTAGGATATATCTTACTTCTTTTTTCTTTTTAGGGATTGCGAAGGTGGGAGAAATAATTCTTGGAAAGTTAGTTTTTGAAATAACCTTTTCCATACGTAGGCTAGAAATAATCATAGAAGCGATGAAGCTTCTTTGATTGACGGCTAAGCTTCGGTCAACTGTTTATAATAACATACAATATGACGTATGTATACGTCTTTTATACATAAAAAATAATGTGTATTTTCTCTTTTCATTGTTTTTCATAAAAAAAAATGTAAGTTTTTTATTAATTTAAATATTTAATTATTTTTAAAATTCCTTCTCAAAGTTTATTAATTTATTATTTTTTTGTTATGTTAACTTCATTTTAGAGGTAAAGGTTGATTATTTTTTTAGTTTTAAAAATTTTAGCCGTACACTTTAATTAAGTTGTTTCCTATTGTTTTTATAGCAATTTTTTAATGTAGCTGATGGAATCTGAACATGAATTTTTTTCATTTGCGAAGCTCTGAATTTTTCCTTATGTCAAACTAATATGAATTTTGTTTAATGAGAAATCAAACCTAAAGCTTTCTGTAGCGAGTTTCTCATCTCAAGCTAAGCTGTAATACCTTCCTACTTATTAAGTTAGTAGAATTTCAAATTTTAATCATTTTATTTTGATTTTTTCATCAATCTTTAACAAGATGTTGAAATTCCATTTAATTAAATACTTTTAATTATTTATAATTATGCAAATCAAGTTGGAAATTGGTTTCAAGTTTTTTTTTGTTAAATTTTCCAGCAAAAACTAATTCTGATAAAAAAAATTATAGCATTTTAAAAATATAAAGATAATATATATTCTATTTTTCACAAATTTACTTTAAGTAGAAAAGTATATTTTTACAGATTAGTATAAATGGGTTAATATTATAGTTGTCTCAATTCAATCTTATATATATTTACTTATTAAAAATGACTTGGCTGGATAGCAGCCTACATCAATATTATGGATAACTTTAATTTATTATATATATTTACTTATTTCTTTTTTATTCATCTAATTTATTATTATGGGATTTTTAATCTGTCATCATTTCACTTCATCACATTTAATTCACTAACCCCTATTATTTCAAAAAAATTTCTGAAAGATCAAGTTTTTTTGAAGAGGTTTCGAATCCAGACTCTGTCAAAAGTTCATAGCTCGATGTCAGCAGTACTTTTAGTGCCTTATCTCCGACATAATTTTTGCTTTTTCTTCGTTTATTTAGGTCAGCCAAAGTTTTGACTTTCATTTTTTGCTGAAGATTTTTAGAGATATTGGCATTTACTTGAAATTTTTCTGAGATTTATTTACTGCTTTCATTCCTGACTCGTGAAGCTGCTCTTCTTCTTATCAGCTTCAATTTCTGCGCACTTTTTACTCTTTTTATTATTTTACTACAAATTTATTCAATTATAAAAAAAAAGTTTGTTATTTTCATAATTACAATAAAAAACTTTTTTTTTAAAATTTATAACATTTATTTTCTTTATACGTTTGAGATAGTGTTTATTACGCAGAAAGTGAGCATAAAATTTTATTTTTACAGAAATATAGGACTTTTGGATCTAGCTTTTCAGGTCATCTTCTGGCTCATCGATAGCCTTACATTGAAGTAGCTCTAATCCAAAAAGTCTTTTCCCATTTTGAGAGCGCGAAGCAGTAGATTTGATGCAGAAAAAAGGTAAAAATGGAAAAGGAATATCTACAGTAAACAATGTATAAGTTTGCTTGTTTGTATGTGTGTACCTTTCGGTCAAAATTAAATAGAATATAAGTTAAAATGAACATAGTTCAAGTCACATGATGCTTATGTTACAGCGATTTATTACCAATTCGGATTTTTTTCATTTTATTTTACGTATTATTTTTGAATCTGTTTTATATTAGCCAAAGTTACTTAAAGTAAAGTTAAAACTTTCTTTAATCTTTTTTAAATTATAATTTTTACTAAATAATTGTTTATTAAAAAAATTGAAGATATTTTTCATCTTGATTTTGGAAGACGTTTCAGGCAACACTTTTTTTCTTGTGCCTAATAAAAAAACAATAGAGCTAATTTAAAAAAAATAAAATTATACTTTTTTATTTTTTTTGTCCGGGCTTCTTTGCAACATTATCTCTTAGAGTTACGTAAGCTCCATCCTGTGAAATTTCAAATTTTTATCTAAATTCTGTCAGTTTCTAGTTTACATTTTGAAATCAAAATAAACTTTGAAAAATTCAGTGTTATATTCTTGTTTTTATAATTTATAGTAAAAAAAGTAAATGTTTAGAAATTTATATTTTTTATTTTGAAAAAAATTCATTAATATAAAAAACCAAACGTTTGAAATTTCATAATTAGTAACAAATTTTTTTTTATAGATTTGAAATAAAGTTACAGACGTCAAAATAACATGAATTAATAAAAATAAATAGAATTAAAAAAAATTGTCAAACAAAGATAAATATTTATTAATTAAATTTAAACTTGATTTTTTATGGATAAACTACCTTGTATATATGATAAAACCTAAAAAAAACTTTGTATCAGTGTTTTTTTTGTTATTTTTAGTGCTACCCATTGCTGCTCATATTTTAGCAATACCCATTTATTTTTCCATTTTAATTTCCATGTACGCAAACTGATAACTAATTATGCATTTAGAGTAAGAAATGTATTTTCCTAGCAAGGAAGAAGAATTATTGATCTTTAGCTGGAGATTTCTATAAAAAAATGATGTTTAACCTCACATTATTGTAGCAGTTAGAGATTTGAAAATTTGAGGCCCGTTAGGAATATATATAACTGTTTCTGTTTTAAATGAAGTAGGAAAACGGAAAATTTTTAACTTACATGATTTCTTATGGAGAAACTGGAAAAAAAAAAGAATCAGAAATGAGAGGAAAAGATTTAAAGTTAATTTAATATTCGATTTTAACATGCATAACTGTGTAGTAAACTTTTTTCCAATACTTATAATAAAAAAATCTTACTATTAGCTTTAAAAATGATTAAAAAACTTGCTTATTTATATTTTTCCTTTTTTTTTAATTTATTTTCTTATTATTATTCAGATCTAGTATTTTGAAAA
Source organism: Nectonema munidae (assembly GCA_030549495.1). Lineage (NCBI taxonomy): Eukaryota > Metazoa > Nematomorpha > Nectonematoida > Nectonematidae > Nectonema > Nectonema munidae. The sequence goes on along the minus strand of JAUIRK010000278.1, from coordinate 1,055,374 downwards.
ATTTAAATTTAATTTTTTTTAACTTTGAGAGCGTAGCTAGAAATTTAAATTATACTCTATTGGGCTAGGTAAGGATTTGTGCTAAGTAGAGATTTGACCATTGGTTATTTCTATTTTTCTATAATTTTTTTAGAAATTATTTCTTTTAGGGGGGGAGGGGGGGGCTAAATCTATTTAATTTTTTTGCAATTTTGCTAAAAGTCTTCAGAGAATACGACAGCTGTATTATGTCTTTTAGAATCACTAATTACCGTTTTCATATTTTCTCATGAATAAATTACACAAATTTATTTTTTATACATGTTAAAGTATACATTGTAAGTGTAATTTTCGAAGCCATTTTTCGTAGGGGGCCTACGCCCATGACGCCTCCTCCTTGGATCCGCCACTGGCCTCGACATAATATAGTATAACATGTTCCTACCATTCTAGATTCCGTAAATCGTTCCATTTCTATTTTTGATGTTTATTTAGCATAAAAAAGAGATGGCTATTGTACTTTTGAGGGAAGGTAATTAAATATTAGTTTTATCAGATTTATCGATTCCTTCTAAATCAAATGACGTGTTGTATAAATGGCTTTTTGATTATTCATAAAATTTAATCATTTATTAAATCTCTTAAAACGGAGACTATAAAAATTGAAACGTATTCAAAAAATATCTTGCAAAAATGAAATTTATTTTTAATATAAATTCTAAATTTTTTTGATTTGCTTGAAGATGCCTTGTTTTTGGAAGTTCTTGTATTTCCGGTTTACTGATTTATAATGTAAAAATTCCAAAAGCTAGCACATTGTTTTATAACTTTTATAAAATATCATTTGTTTCCTCATTGTCAACTTTTTGACTATTTATTTATTTTACAAATTCTTTATTTGTCAACGTATCGATACTTTTTCCGAGTCTTTGGTTGACATGAATTGTAAATGACCCCTATCTCATATTGAATAAATAAACAATATCTTACAAAAAGGTTTTAAAATAAAACTTGATAATAAATCCAATTGCTCAATTTTTGTACACTTAAAACAATAAATATAATTTAGAAGTAACTATTCTTGAAAAATTAAAATACAAAAAAGTAAAAAGAGGATAAAAAAGAAAGCCACTTTAGCCGAAACACTTTTAACCAATCAATGACCAATATACTTTTTTTAAACTATTAATTTTTCGGCATAATGATAGTAAACTAACAGTCAATGCTCCTAAATACCCTTAGATTCTAACTGCCTTAGCGGATTGCACCGCACAAATAAATATAAGTAGGCTCTAGAGGAGTGCTTCCCAACGTAGGGTCCGCTGACCCCTAGGTGTCCTTGAAAATTAGATAAGGGGTCCTGAAAAACTTGATGCCGTTCTCTACAACTTATTTGTGCGAACACGCTTTTTCTCTGGATGCATGTAGGATTGGATCTTCGCCTAAAACTATCTACTATTGAGCCAAACATTTATGACGTTGTTTTAACAAAGCAACCTCAAACATCTCATTAAAATTAATTTGTTATTTTTTTAAGCGCTGTATTTACTATCTAATGTAATGGTATATTTACTATCAACCTTATAATTTCAATATTAAATTTTAACCCAGAAGGGTCCGCAAAACAATTCTTTTAGTCTAGGGATCCGTGGGGTAGAAAGGTTGGGGACCACTTTCTAGAGGTACGAAAAATCTTGGTTTAAAATTACAAAATCTCTTTTGGAACCGTATACTTAAATTGTCATCTTTGTTGATTTGTCTTTCTATTAGTTCTAGAAGGCGAAAAATTCAATTCTAAATTGCACTTGAACGAATAAAATTTTGCATTGACAAATCGAAATCACTTTTTTCAGTAGTTTGCCCACCTCTATTCCAGATAGTCTTTTCTTTGTGACAAAAAAATGAATCAGTGTCAATGTATTCTCATATAAATCTTTCAGGGGCGCACATCCGCCCCCCCCCCTAATGTGTTTTCAGAAGGGGGGGGGCGAAAATTTTCTATAAGTAAGAGTTGCTGTTTGTTTATAAAACATGTATGGTGATTGCATTTTCATATCGAACATATTTTACAGACGATGCGTGAGAGCTATATAATAATAATCCATTGCTTCAATATGCAGACAATAAGTAGGCAATGTTTATCACAGTGTCTCCTCTTTGTAGTATTTTTGAGCAAACACATGTTGATGATCCACTAGATTTTCAGGCACTGATGTACCGCTTATGTCAAACTATGAACAAATTCGTATCGATGAGGAATCGAATCCAGAGGCTTCCGTGCTGAGTCCATCATCTCAACCAACCTGACATAGAGTATGCTGTACGGGATACGTCAAATTAGTTTTCAAAAAATTTTTAGTTTTTGTTGAAGCTCTATAACTTTTTCTGATAGACTTTTTTTCCTTAAAAGTTATTATAAAAAGTAAATCATTGCAAAATGTTAAGTTATTTTACTTTTTGTAGCTTGTATCAATTTAGTTTTTAAAGTATTTTTGAATGATGCTGAGTAAAATGAAATAATGCGATCTTAATTTTTTTGTTTTACTTTTGTTTGCACAATTATAACCTTATTTTATACCCTTTCCCTCGAATCAATCACATTTTTTCATATAAACATAGCAGGGTGTCTAGTAGACTCTTTGCCTTTAGACTAGATTCACTCATATAAAACTATCCAAACTTCAGTTATTTGTTTTCTCTATGAATCAAATATCCTTTCATCAATTCCTGTAATGTGCCTGGTAGACTACTTCATCTTTCAAATGAAAAGCCTATTCCACCTCCTAACAATTTTGGATTTTTTTTTAACTAGTGTATATTCGATGGTTGTAGGTAAAAATGCCCCCAATTAAAAAGTAGGAAAAAATGGCCCCTAATTTTTGATTTTCTGGTTTTTTTTAATTATATCAATATTTTTATTTGGTACCGTTTTGAAAGGCTAAATTTCTTAATCTATAGGGTTTTTTTCTTTATAAATTTCTTGAAACAATAGCAAACGTGCAGATTTGTGGGAATGTGTTTTTAAAATCAGTTAAAATACTAATTATATTTAGAAAGTGTCCTGATACACACAAAGTCCAAAAATATTTGCTGTTTTATAAAAAAAAATTTTGTACTTAAAAAATTGTCGTATGTTGAGTTTTTTAGTTTACTTGAATTAAATTTTAAATGTTTTAGAATAAATATCTTTATTTGACATATCTTTTTTAAAATTTTAATTAATAATTTTTTGTGTTGGGGCATTTTTTCCTAATTTTAAATTGGGGCATTTTTTCCTACTTTTTAATTTGGGGCATTTTTTCCTACTTTTTAATTGGGACATTTTTTCTACGCACTATATTCGATATGCAAATTTAATTAAAATATTTTTGCTGGAAGTATAGTCACCAATTTTGTAAAAAAATATAAAGTAATCTTATAAATTTAGGACTTTAGCTATGCGCTGAATACACTCTATTTTAAAGGATTGCTTGAATATTTGGTCTCCCGTGGTATTTCCAGACCACTAATTTTGAAAATTGCAACAACAAAATTTCGCCCCTCCAATAATTTTGAGGATGTAAAAAAAAAGCACCAACAAAAGAGGGAAAAAAAAAAAACAAAGCCAATGAAAAAAAACCCTACCCCCTCCCCCCCCGCCCCCAAAACAAAAAAAAAAAATTCTTTTCATTTTATAAAAAAAGTTGGGAAAAGGACGGGCTCCCCCCCCTTGCTAACAGCCTGTTAACAAGTGGAGATGCTAACTGCCCGTCCAATAGCAAGCCAGCCCTTAAATCTTTAATAATTCTTAAAAGATAACGCTAAAAATGGATGCTTCTACGTTTGTTGCCCCTGAGTGAAAGTTATGTTAATTAATTCTCTTTTCACATTGATTCTCGAATTCTAAATTTTTATTGATAAGGCAAAAATTAAAAACTTTTTTATTTTAGAAAAATAACCTTTTTACATAGATCTCCATTTCGATTTCTTTTTGAGAATGGAAGCAAAGCCAAGGATTTCATTGCTTAATAATTTTCTAAAACGTTGCCTTCTTTCTTATAATACCCTTTACTAAAGTTCCTTTAGCAGCAATGGTTTCATGCGATTCCAAATTACTTGAATTGATTTCAACGCATTTGTCTCTATCTGAACAGCCTTTACTTTCATGTCACGAATTAGCTAAGATTTCTGGTTTGTCTTATGCACATGTTGTAAAACAGTTGGAAACTATCATTGCTGATTCCACGTTATATAACCAAAATCATGATTTCCACTACCTCTACTTTTTATCAGGATTTTCTGAAGGCGAGGAAAAATATATCAAAACGAGATTAATCGAAGATAGTAGCATTGTTGAAGAGAAATCAAAGTTTGAGAAGGTATTGTCATTGTATCCTGTGGCTGTCTTCATCGGCTCTGCACGAGATATCCAAGTTGATACGCTTTTTGCGTTTATGCTAAATGACGAACGTATGCCTCCACCCATTAAACACCCACGAGTATCTATTTTGTCAGAGGTTAAAAGTGAAGGTAATGATGATTTATCAAATGCTGTACCTCATACTGTTAAAAGTAAAGAATCCCTTCCTACAAATCCTACCTTTTTTGATGATAGAAAGGTGAATGGTTTAACAGCTGAAAAGAAAGATATTGATCTTAGAAGAAAAGAAAATAAGGGTGGAAAGAAGGAAAAAGAAGTAAGCATTCGAGATCAATTAACAAAGATGCAAACGAAAAAGGATAAAACAAATGTGAAAGATGAGGAAAAAGTTGAACTTAACAATTCTGAGAGCATCTCTAAAGCGAAAACTATTGAAACTAAAAAGAAGTTGGTGAGTGTTGAGATTGAGGAAAACATTGAAAAAAATAAAGCTGAAGATCACATTTTGAGCCCCGAAAACACACTCCTAAGTAACCCTAAAGTCATTTCTTCAAAGCATAAAAGTAGAACGCCCAGTGTAACCAAAAAAGGCATCTCAAAAGTTAGGAACAAAATAAAAACAAAGAAATCATCATCGTCGTCATTTAAAAGAATTTATAAACCAGCTTCCTTCACATCTTCTGAAGAAGAGGAAAAAGCGGATGCTGATCTTGCCAATTCTACTGAGGAAAGAAAAGAAGTGAATGAATTAGAAAGTAGTGGAAATGATAGTAAATGTGGTAAAGAAAGTCAACAGATAAAAAAAGTGAAAAGAAAAAGACAGAAAAAACTGATGACTGTGACTTCTGTTGATTCAGACGGCTACATGCTGACTGAAAAGGTTTGGCAAACTGAGTCATCCGCGCCTGGAAGTTCTGATTTCGAGCAGGAGGCGAAAAGCCCTGAATCAAAGAAAAATGAAGTTGCTACGAAAAAAGAAGAAATTTTGATAGAAAATAAAACAAATAAGACGCGCCAAAATCCAAGCAAAGTGCCTACTCCGGATGCTCTTAAGCAAAAAACTTTAATGTCATTTTTCACAAAAAAGAAATCATAAAAAAATTAGCATTTAATTTTTAAAATACCAAGAATACAGGTATATTCGTAATATAAAGCAATTACACAGCATAATTATTTCAACTCATAACATGCATCATCTTTATTGTCTAAGAGAGCGAAACAAATTCATTTTTGACTAAATTCATACTTTACGTATGACTAAAAACAATCACAAGAACGCTTTAAAACTCCCCCTGTAATGAAACTTCAGTGACGGCACTCGTTACATAGATATATCAACTATGCTGAATTCGCTGGTCATGTCCATTTTTTTTAATCAAACCTGACAAAAAATTTATTTATATTTGACAGCTCATTTAAAAAAAAGAACTTTTTATTGAAATAATTAAAAAAAGTTTTTTACACATATATGTCCATTTTCAAGTGTGCTGAATTCAGTGGTAATGTTCATTTTTTATGAAAATTAATTAAACCTGGCAAAAAATTGATTTACATATGACAGCTCATCTCAAAAAAGAAACTTTTTATCTAAATAATTATGTAAATTTTTTTACACATTTCAAGCACGCTGAATTCGGTGGTGATATTCATTTTTTATGAAAATCAATCAAACCTAACAAAAAATTGATTTATATGACAGCTCATCTGAAAAAGAAGCTTTTTATCTAATTAAATAAAGTTTTTACACATATATAGTACCCATTTTCAAGCATGCTGAATTCAGTAGTGGTATTCATTTTTTTTATGAAAATCAATCAAATCTGACAAAAAATTGATTTATCTCAAAAAGAAACATTTTATCCAAATAATTATATAAAGTTTTTTACACATATATACCCTTTTTTAAATGAAAATCAGTCAAACGTGACAAAAAATAATTTAAATATGACAGCCCATGTCAAAATTAATATTTTTATTCTTATAAAAAGTTTTTTACACATATATACCAATTTTCAAATATGTGGATTTAATGGTAATGTTCATTTTTTATGAAATCAATAAAACCTGTCAAAAAAATGGATTAAACGTGTAAATCAATGTCAAATATATAAACTTCAAAATAAATTCTACTTGCAGTATTTCTCTGGTAATTATTTTTTTAATAAACCAACTTTAGGTGTTTAATTCACTCAAAATATTTCATTCTACAGTAACTTATGTAACTCGATGAACCTCCATCGTTTTGGCTACAAATTCGTTATCGACTGGTAGTCTCTATACCATTTCTTCTATACTTTACCGTATGTAATTTTGCTATTCATTCTCGGTATTTTTTCATTAGAAATTTATTTTCTTCAATGTGTTTGAAAAAACTTTTTTAAGGATTTATTTTGAACAGATTTTTTCCTCTCTCAAAAAATTTTGATTAGAATCTTCATGATGATCTTAGTATTTTTTATTGGTATCGTGTATTTAATTATCAGGTAATTATCAGCTTGAATATTTGTCAACCAATCTCATTTCAAAGGTTTTTTTTTTAATTATTTCTTTTTATCACACGTTCTCTTTTCAATTAGTTTTCAAGTTGCTTCCTTCTCTCATACTGATCTTGAAGAAGAAACTTATTCAAGAAGAAATAAGATAAATGAATGAGAAAATAAAAATAGGAATTGCAATCACCTGAAATTTCATTTGGATGTAGAAGACATGGATGTTGATTGCAGCTGTGTCACTTCGGCTTATCAAAAGGCTAGAACCCGCTGAGATGATTACCCTATCATATATACACTTATATAGGTAAATATATATATTGAAATCCTATATATGATTATCATATTGACATGAAAGTAAAAGCTATTAACATGCAAAAAATAAAGTAAACAATAAGGAAAGAAATTTTAGAATGTATATAAATGCTAAAGGAATAATAAAATTTAGGCCTAAGGCATATGTAACATTTGTTGTAAATAGAGTTTAGTTGAATTAAGGCATATGTACCAATTTTCAATGTAACAGACAGTTGAGTATTTATCAATAAAAAAACTTTTGACCTCTTTTTTGAACTTATAACTGCTATGGTGTAAATCTTTGTCATGCAAAAAATTATTCCAGTAATTTATGATTCTATACTTTATGGATTTTTTAATGTATATGTTTTTACAAGATGGGATAAAAAAGTTATATGGATATCTCAAAAAATAATTGGTTGATTGGTGGATATAAATTAACCAATTATTATCAAAAACCGATGGAAGAGACTTATAAACTTAAAAATTAATTTAGATAATTGAATATGGAGAAGTAGGACTTTTATAAAGGTAAAGATAACCTCGAGTGTTTTTATCGAGAAGGCACAATTGCGCCGCTTGTATCAAACTATAAGGAAAGTAGGCTTGATGCGGGATCGAACCCAAGACGTATACATTTCATGTAAAATTTGAATGAATGTTTTTGGAGACAATTTTTAGAAGTAAACCGAAAACTTGATTTAACCCAATTGAGTTATCCAATCCAGCATCTAGCCAACCCTACTCACGCCCCTTATAGCCTAGATCACGGGTCGGGAACCTATGGCTCGCGAGCCAGGCATGGCTCTTTTGATGACTGCATCTGGCTCTCAGGAAAAAGGGAGGTATCACGATAATGCATATCAACAGTAAGAAGGCTTGTCAAGAGCTACTGTCCAGAGTGCAAGCTAGTCTGCAGCAACTCCGTGTATGGAGTAAGGATCCGACGAGGTGACTTTAGTTCGGCTAGCTTTTTTAATTTGCTTGTTCGTTAGTAATAGTGAGGAACGGAAAGCCATTTACAGATGGCGAATATGTCAAAACATTCATGCTTGATGTGGACAATGAACTTTTTGACGACTTCTCGCATAAAGACAATATAATCAAAAGAATAAAAGAAATGCCTGGTATCTAATACTGTACCTTGAAAAACTAAAAGAATTTAAAGACGCGTGCACGGCAAATAACTCCTCTGAACATCAATTATCGAATTGATAAAGACAATATAATCAAAAGAATAAAAGAAATGCCTGGTAGCAAAAACTATCGTACCCTTATGATGTCAAATCAAGTGGAGGAACAACAAGTGAAGGACATAAATGGAACGAAATATTTTCTCTTGCTTTGGATGAATCAACAGATGTGAGTCATTTATCCTAGTTCAGTATTATTGCATGCTACGTTGGGGTGACACACTGCGTGAGGAGTCTTACCGTTTTGCCACAGAAAGGGACAACGAGCAGGGAGGATTTATTCAAGTCTTTCATGGAGTTCGCTAAAGAAAAAAATGTACCTATGGATAAACTTATTTCTGTGTGTACTGACGGTGCCCGTGCATGGTGGGGAAAACAGGATTTGTAGCGCTTCCGAGAACAGACCCATTCTAAGTTTTCATTGCCTTCTACATCAGGAGGCACTTTGGGCGCAAATGTGTAAAAAGCAGCTTGGTAGGGTGATGTCGCTGATCATTTGAGTTTGAACTTTATTGTTGCTCGAGCTTTAAATGATCGCAGTTTAAAGCATTGCGGGATGAAGTTGGCAATAATTATCCCGGACTGATTTTGCACCGCAATGAGCTTTGGCTGTCAAGAGGGAAGGTGCTTAGCCGTTTTGCGGCTTGCCTGAGTTAAATCCGATATTTTCTTCGAATGAAAGCCGCCTAACAATCCGAGCTATCGGACAATGTGTGGCTCCTCAAGTTTTTTCATCGTGTGGACATGACTGAACATCCAACTCAATGTCAACATGCAAGACATTAGAAATACAGTGTTATCCCTTCAACAATCAGTTTTTGCATTTGAAAAGAAGCTAGAAATCTTTAAAGTGGATATTGAAACAGATCTTTTACTGCACTTTGAAAAACTAAAAGAATTTAAAGACGCGTGCATGGCAAATAACTCCTCTGAACATTTTGATCTCCAGAAGCTAAGCTTCACATTTAATCTCCTCTAGTCATTCAAAGCACGCTAGCCTTTTTAAGTTCATCACTCATCCACACGAATGTGCTGTGGACAAAGTCAATCTGAGTTTCATCCCCTGTGTTTCTTTCAAAGATTTTGAGATAGAAGTTGCTGACCTGAAGGCTTCAGATATGTGGGTAAACAAGTTCAAATCACTGAATGAAGATTTGGAAAGACTTGCACGGATCCAAGCAGAGCTGGCCAGCAAACGCAAATGGACAGACGTGAAAAACTGCAACCCGCAGACCAGCTGATTGCCAAAAATTGGAACGCGCTTGCTGTCACATACCAAACACTGCAGAGTGTGAATTTTGCAGTATTGACCATGTTTTGATCTACATATGCATGCGAGCAGTTCTCACACCTGAAAAACATCATGATCAACCTGCGGTCACGTTTAACAGATGGAAGTGTAAACGCCTGCATGAAGCTGAACCTCACCACGTATCAACCAGACTACGAAGCCATCAGCAAAACCAAGCAGCACCAGAAGTCACATTAATGCTAAGAAGTACTTTGCTTATTAATATAAAACTTCTATAAATAAATGTTTAAAATAAATCAAGTCTTATTATACTCTAAAATTGTTGGTCTTCTTTTTCCATTTAGTTCTATTCACTATTTAAAAATATATATGGCTCTAAGAGGATTAGATTATAAAATGTGCGTTTTTTGGCTCTTTTAGCCAAAAAGGTTACCGACCCCTGGCCTAGATTAAAAACAGTTCTCATACTTTTTTGCATACATTCAATAACATATGTATCAGAACAGCTCCCATTTATTTTTACATAATATAAATGCGGCAAGGCTAAGGCACTGTAAATTTTAAGTTTAATGTTACTGTTAAATAAATTCTTGCATCTTTTTAATATTCCAAGTACGCTATTTAGTCTGTCCAATTTAACCCATTTACGACCAATGTTCCTATTTTGTAACATAATTAATTTCATCTTCGTCTGCTTTTTTCAATGACTTTGAATATAAATCGTCTGCGTTTTTTTAGTTATCGTCTGTTTTGCTTGGTCTTAAATGGGTTAATCCATTATCAAGTACCAAGCCCTAATAAATTGAAATTTTCAACTATCTCAAAGTTGTGCCTTTCTTGTATTCCTAACGATTTATGGACATTCTTAGAAAAAAACATTGCTTCGGATTTATCAGGATTGATAATAAATTAAAGAATTGATTTTCATCCAGTCAAAAATTGATTTCAAATTTTCGTCAAGATTGCTGAAAACACACTCTGGTTCTACATGAATATTTTTCACGGGAAAGAGGAGAGTGATGTCATCTGCATAAAGCAGATAATCGAAGCAGGAACAAACGTGAATATCATTTATGTAGAAAGTAAAGATAAGGGGTCCTATAATGGAGCCCTGTGGTACACCTGGCGTAATATCAGATGTCGAAGAATTATTTCCTTGTATACTTACAAATTGTTTCCTACAAGAAAAATAAGAAGCAAATAGTTTCAAGGTAGAATCTGAGAAGCCATAATAATTCATTTTTGACAAAATTTTATCATGCGGTATAATATCAAAAGCCTTGCTGAGATTAATAAATAGAGCTACAGCACTTTGATGATTTTCCAAGTAACTCTAGATTTTGTCTACTATATTTTATTACTACATCATTAGATGTAACTTTACTTAATGTAAACGAAGAGTTTGCATTCTTAAGATACTTCATTTCGCAAAATAATTATTGAAAAGTTCAGAAACAATTTGTGCATCTGATATGACACCTTTCTCGGTCTTTATTAAGAATGATTTGTACCTTGAGGTTTAATTACTTTAATTATTTTTTGTAAGGTTGCTTTTGGTGAATCTCTAATATTAAACATAGTTTGGTAATATTCATATTTTAGAGCTTTGGTTTTTGTCTGGACTCGATTTCTACATCTCAGAAAATTTGATCTGAATTTCATGTGATTTTTATGCTTTTTCATTTTTTATAATGCTGTCACGTTCCTTTATCATAGATAACAAGTCTTCTGTCACTCAAAAATTGACCTGTTTATACTTGTTTTTAGAGCGCATTCTTGTTAAAATACATTCCTTTGTAATAGTAAAATTCGAAAACTGAGTTCAGAAATGAAATCAGCTTGATCCATTTCGTATAAGAACATACATTATGTAAAATTTGAATGAATGTTTTTGGAAACAAATTTTAGAACTAAACGCAAATTTGATTGATAATAATTATAGCTATTTTCAAATTCAAACTGCAAAAATTGAGTCCATAAATGAAACTAGCATGGTTGATTTGGTATAAAAATAAATATTTCATATAAAATTTGAGATATATTTGGAAAGAGTTTTCAAACTTAAACCACATATTTTTAAACCTTAAAAGCAAAAACTGAGTCCAGAAATGTAACTAACATGGTTGATTTAGTATAAAACATATTTCATCTAAAATTAGAATGAATATTTGTGGAGATAGTTTCAGACGTAAACCACAAATTTGATTGATACTGACAGATATTTTAAAACCTCTAAACGCAAAAACTTATTTCAAAAGTAAAACTAGCATGGTTGATTTAGTATAAAAACATATATTTTATGTAAAATTTGAAGGAATATTTTATTAGATATATTTCTCATCAATCAAAATTTTGTTTGAAATTTTCTAAAAAGCTATGATTATTGGAAAAAATTAAATATATAAAATGTTATACGTTCAAAACTGTATATAATTATAAATTTTTAGGTGAGTATCAAATATCGACACTTAGTTATGTAGGGCGGTTAAAAGTCAAAATTTTCTGTACTTTATTTCGCTGTTTTCAATTTTTTTTAGGTCAATAAAGTCAAAAAAATTTATTGAAACAATAATTTTTTTTATTTGCTAACTTTAAATAATTCCATTCTTGTTTATGACCATCTGTGCTTTTTGTTTAATAATCTTGAAATTTTTGATCCTTTATCATACAAGCTCATCTAAAAAAAATAATTTTTTTTAAAGACGCTCAAAAAAACATGGCGAAATCCATAAAGACAAACTCGCACTTCTCAAATTTTATTAGATTCCATCCTAATTTTAAACTTTCATAAAGAAACATTTTTTCATAGGCTTTTTATACATATTTTTTGAGACAGAAAGATTATGATATGCTAGAAATAAAGTGAGCAATCACATAGTTTATAGAAAAGTCATTTCTAAAATTAGTTCGAAACGTATGAAAAATTTGATGTTTTGGAGTTGAATTTTTTTATTTGTATAATGCTTTTTTATGTTTTTGAGTAATATCCAATTTCTTCTTTCTTTTGTGCAATTTTCTGTCTGAGTTGAAAAAACAAGAATTAAAATTAAATTTTTTTTCATTGTCTATTGGTATACGGAGAGGGAATCATCAAAATTGAGGGTGTCGGGGTGTGAGTTTTTGATTTAAACTTTGACTGACTCCCCCGCAATCAATTCATCTTTAAATTCAGTCCTTGATATTTTCAAAACTAGTATGCTAAATAATAATTATTATTTGACTTTTTTGTTTTTTCAAGCATTTGTTCATGCATATCCTAATGAATTTACTGTTGATTTAAGCGGTAGTTTGTATTGTAAGCTCTGCAAAATTAATGTAAAATTTGAAAAGTCATTTTTGTGGAAAGTCATCAAGACGAAAAAAAACACAAAACTTTAAAAGCTGTTTCTTCACAAAATCAAAGTTTGAATCACTTCATGGAAACTTCAAACAAAAACTTTTCAAAAATGTCAGTCAAGTCATTTTTAGAAGCTAACATCCCACTACATAAATTTTGTCACCAAAGCATCGTTGACTTATTTTTTAGGATGGGATTTTCGCTACCTTCTATTTCTCAGAGTCGGAAAATGGTGGAAGATATGGCAGTTGAAAAAATTGAAGAAATTAAAAGTTTTTTAATGGTTGATGAAAATGAGATAGCATCAAATATTTTTTGCAATATTTTAATTGGTGATATAGACCCCAAAAAAGCATTCAAATAATAGATGCTGTTTTAAAAGAGTTTGGTTAAGAGAGAAAACTTCTCTTCATTTATATCAGATGCTGCTTCCTACAATATCTCTGCATCAAAAACATTGAAGTTGCTTTAAGGAAATCTCTTTCATATCACCTGTTTCGCTCATTTAATGCACAACTGTGCCATGAAAGTTAGGGTATTTTACAAATAAGTTGACGAGTTAATAACTTCAATGAAAATGCTGACCGTGGAAAATAAAAGCTGTAGATATTGGCAGCCGACCATGTCCAATCGTAACTAGATGGTCATCTTGGTTGAAAGCAGCCATCTATTACAGCGATAATTTACCTGAAGTCAAAAAAATTGCTGAATCTATTCAAGATAGTGAAAGTTCAATTGTTAAAAGAGTTATTAAAGCACTTGAAAATGAAAACTTAGTTATGCAACTCTACACTATAAAGAAGTGTTATTCTACAATATGCGACATATATGAAAAAACGTTGTCTACAATTTTTTTTACAAAAAATGCCTATGAAACTTATGCTAACTTAAATTTTGAAGAATAAAGTCTACGTCAAGTCAAGAATGAACAAAAATGATTTGAAAAAAATAATGGAGTTGGAAAATGCTGAAATCGCGCCCTCGACATTACTTTTACATAACTGCCAGTCAACATCTGTTGCAGTGGAGCGATCTTTTTCGCTATAAAAAGTAGTTAGCTAAGGATAGAAATTTTTTGCCTACTAATATATTTAAATATTTTATATTTTATTATTGAACATTTATTTATTTAAAGTAAACAAAACAAGTTCCAAATCAAGCTGAGATGGACATGTGGAATCTTTTCACAAACGAAGGATTGAACGACACATTCCGTGAGGAGAAGTTGAATGAACACGGGCAAGCATCAGGAGTTCAAAGAAGCAAGAAGCCATCGAGATAAACGTCCAGTTGTCGTATTCGAATGAAAGAATTCAACGAAAGAATAATATCATCATAAAGCATATTTTGATTTTTTGATCGTTTTTTCTATCCTTTCTAATGAAATCATTAAAAAAGTATTGCATTTATTCAAAAATTTTAGTTAAACTAGATTTTTAGTTCAAATTGAACTCTTAAAAGATAGGTCAAAATTTTTCGTAAAAGTCACAAATTTCAAGGTGATAGGTCAAAAAATTGCCCTAGTTATAAGGTAAATACAAATAATACCAAAAGTTTGATGAAAATTTTTGATTTTGATTGACAGTTTTTGACATGAGAGGGTCATTCAACTACTAGGAAAATGGTATCAAAAGATACAGCTAGCGATTTTAGGAAAAGTCACGAAATTTGAAGGGATATGATTTAACTAATTTTTGTACAATTAATTTTTTAGTGAAAGGGGTGGGGGCGTTTACGCCCCAGCACTAATAGGGCTAAGGTTGGAAAATATCTGAAAGCTTCAATCAGGTTTTCGGTTTACGCCTAAAATTTGTTTCCAAAAATATTTGCAAAATTTCAAATAAAATATTTGTTTTTATACCAAATCGACTATTATTTTATTTCTGTACTCTATTTTGGCTAAAACGGTAAAATATTTCTGGACGTATCAATTAAATTAGTTAGGTATGCTGCCATGTTTAAATCATTTTTTGATAGGTTTGACTGATTTTTATAAAAAAGGAATATCATCATAATTATTTGGATAAAATGTTCTTTTTGAGATAAACTGTCAAATATTGAAAATATTTATAAAACTTATTAATATCTGAGAAATAGACTTGAGCGGAATTTAGCCCAGCACAAATAGGGTTAAGTATATTTTTTAAAACATGAGAGTTATAAATCTCGAAGCAAGAAAAAGTGCTAGCTTGGTAATTCAAGAAATTATTTTTTTGAAAAAAAGCGCGAATTTCAAGAAAAATAATTTAACATTGTGTTGAGAAGCTACTTAAGCTTTATGATGGATGGAAAAATTTGCAGAAGAAAGTTTCTAAGACCTCTTAGAACGAAAATAAAACAATTTTGTTGAAAAAAATGGATGATTTATTTCACATAGTTATCTTTGATGCAAAAAGAAGGACCATTGAAGAGAAAATTAAAAGAAACGGAAAATCTGTAAAGAAATAGAACAAGAATTTAAAAAATATCTTTATTCAGAAGATGATATAAACTATTTTTCATCAGATGAAAAGATTTATAGTACCAGTAGGTCCACAAACTACAACAAAAATACTAGAGGTAAATTTCATTTTATCACTCCATGTCTTGCCTAAGTTAGATGCAAAATTAGTGATAGAAACAGAGATCATATTTTGACGGGCGCTGCAGAGTTGTTAAAACTTGTAATAAATCTCACTTCTCATAAGTTACGGAAAAAGTTTAGAGAGGAAAGAAATTATGCCATGAAGTTGTTTTACATTGGAATGGGAAATATTTGTCAGATTCAACAAGAATTAAGAAGATTCATAAGCTTGCCATTATTGCAACATATCAAGAAAGACAACACTTGTTGGGGATTCCTGAAATTTTGTGGAGAAAAGCAAGCTTTCGATTTTATAATAAGCAATCAAAAACTAGAATATTCTGGACACGGTTGAAGCACTTTGCTTTGATACAACAGCAATACAGGTAAATTTAACAGTGTGTGCACAATCATTGAAAAGATGTTAGATCGTAGTTTATTGTATTTTGCATGTCGGCATCATGTTTTTGAGTTAGTGTTGAAAATTTGTTTTGATTTGTTGATGGCTTTGACTTCTTGTCCAGATATGATACTTTTCAAAGGATTTAAAAAACTCGCATAGAATTAACAAAAAATTTATATTACAGGCTGTGATAAAGTTTCTGATGTTTATCGTTTGAAAAGTATAAATTTTGTAAAATATCGTCTCTCTAAGGAAGAAGAGTGTTGTTGGAACCGACAACAAAAAGGAGCTCCTGAAAGTAGAATATCTTTTCGAATGTCAAGTCATGTGCGTCATGCTTGATGGATGTCAAAAGCTGTCATAGCAAAAATAAGTATGTTTTGCTGTTCTTTATGGCTTTGTGAAAACCTGTATGGTTTCATCTGCTGATGCAGTTAGAGCATCAATTTTTTTTTTTTTTTAAACTCATAAATTTTCAAATTGAGAAATTTCTACATCAAACTTCTAAGAAATTTTCTAATCATCTCTGGTATCCTATTCCTGAAAATGTTGCTTTATATTAAAAATTCATGCTAATGTGGAATTAGCATCCTTTCTAAACTAAGAATTTGTAATTGGTAAATTTTTTCACAAGGTTTTCAATTGATACTGATTTTCTTGACAAAGATATTCCAACTTGGAATCAACTTAAAAGGCTTTGAAAATTGAAGAAACGCGTAGTTGTCCATGACGTTGCAGAAAGAGAAATAAAACGTGTACAAGATTATGATGGTATTCTAACAAAGGAAGGAAATAAACAATTTATTCTACAAAACATCTTTTTTAAACCGAAAAACTTATCCAAGAGCCAGAAAACAACGATTATAAAATTGTTTTTTATATTACTTTAATAAAAATAAATAGTTCATCAACGTATAGTATTAAACCTCCATGTCGCATAATATTTGTACATCACAAATCTAGGAAATCATAGGAAATTACAAAATGTAGTAGCTTGTATGGATCAGGGCAGAGAATAAAAATTTTTGGCGAATCATCATCAGAAAACACTATAGTTAGCGCGTAGCATCATAAAAGGGTGGCCGGCCACCCCTCTCTTAGTAAGCTATAGACACTTTCTTTGGATCTACTGCCTTCTTTTAAAAGTTATGCAAATCAGATGTTCTGCATTTCTCCATTTACCGAGTCTAAAATCCTATTTTTTTTGCATTCCATCCATTATTTGAATGTTTCTCAACTACCCTAAACCACCCTAAGTATATAATTTATTTTTCCATATTAATATAATATATTTCAGTAGAAAATAAAAAATTTGACAATTCATGAAGCAAATCAATTTTATCTCCTGAAGAACAATCACCCTATCTTTGGGTATATGGTTTTTATATCTCGTTAGGGTGGTTGTTCTTCAGGAGATCCGTTTCTAAAATCAATAAATGGTAAGCACACAATAATTTACTTCATCACACCAAATTTATTTTCTACCATAGATGATTTGAAGCAAAAGTGACTATTTTCTATTGATCTCAAAAGCTTTTAACGGTATTGCAAGTTTATTAATATTTTTAGATACAAACAAGCATTTCATTTTCTCATTTCATCGTTTTGTTGTCTTGTAAACTTTTTTCTTTTAAGCCCCGTATTTTCAAGTTAAATATGAATTAAGTGATAAAATTAGGAACTTCAAAAAAAAATTTTAGGTAACAATTTAACTAGCAAAATAATTGATTCAAATGAAACTATCATGGCTTTGAATCTTATCAATAATATTTATTAAAAATTTTTCTACACAAAATTGTAGACAGAAATACTTCAAATAGTATCATTATGTAAAATTTTTCAATTTTACTATAGGAACTAAAAATTTCTAATCGGTTTTATAGCAAATTTGAGGTAGAGAAAATGATGAGTTAGAGAATTAAAAAAGTCTATTCATTCCAAAAAGACATATGTCAATCAAAAATAAATTTTTATAAACTTTATCATGTTTGTTTTAATCTTGGGGTTTTTTTGTAGACTAACTCCAAATCTTTTTCTCAGGTATATAAACCTAAAATTGAAGAAAAGGGGCCCAAAATTCTTTTATACAAATGTGAGCACATTACCATATAAAAGTCATCAGCGGTTATATTCTAGTAGGGATATAATTTCCCAATTATGTTAACTTTAATACTCAGGGCTATTGTATAAAGTAATTTTTTAAATAAATGACAGCTCATCACGTTTATTTATGCTTTATTCTATATTACCCTAAGCCTAAAAATTTTACTTTTCTCATGAACTTAATCCTATATTGATTAGAGAAACTTAGGCTAAGGTGACGCAAAAATTTTGATATTCGACATACACCTTTTGGCTATGATTCCACTATTGTAATGTTGAGCTTCTTCACCACTATTGTGTTATCTTGATTTTACTAGCTTTACTATAAATAGTAGTTGCTAGATTCGTCAAAGCATTACAATTCTAGGCTTTTATTAGTTTGTATCGATGCAACGTTTATTGTACAAAGTAGCAGTCTTTTATAAAAAGAAAGAAGTTTCGTCAATGGTAATCACCTTCATGATGTGAGTTGAATTTTTCTTATTCAACAAGCTTTCTCTTGGGAACATTCTCAAAAGCGATATTCCAGGAAGAATAGTAATAAGCCTGGGATAAAATATTTAAAACTTGATTGATTGTGAGATTTTTTGAGCCTTTCTTCCAATCCAAGTGAAGGTCTAATGGCAGTTTGGCATGAGCTATTTTCTTTTCTTTGCACTTAGCGTACGTCGCCTTTTGACTGAAGGATTTGTCAACGTAGGAGCCTATTACGTGCACCATATCCGGATTGATGGTTCTCAAAACATTGGGAGAGTCAGGAGTGAGATACATTAGTTTACGCCTGTCGAACAAATCAGTGACATCTTTGTCGCTGACGCTTATCAAGCTTTTGTAGATAACATTATGCCTCCTCATTATCTTTTCCGTCTTTGAGTCTTCTTTGAAATTACTGAAGAACAAAGAAAATGGAGCAGGGGAGGAGTAATTGTTGTTGGAGACAGCAATCTTGAGTTGGCGCCCAAGCAAATTCAATTCCTTGTCAGCCATCAAGTTTTCAAAGTCAAAGTCAAAGACGACTTTGGGTCCATCGTGGATCCAGTTTTTGCAAACACTCAGTAAGTTATAGTTGGTCATGCTGCTCTTGCGGATGTAGAAAAAGTACTTGTTATTGAACGCTTTCATGGGTGAAGCTAAATCAAGGTAACTTTGAACATCCCTTTTTTCCATCTTTTTGCGCAGATCCGCTTCTTTACTATGCTCCTTGCACGCAAAAAAGCGAATAACTTTTTTCCTGTCTAACTCGCTCTTCGCTTTCAAAATATCCTCCCAAAAATGCTTCGTTAATTTTTTGGGGCAATCAAAGTAGTGGTAGCGTAGAAGTTCCATCTCCATTTCAATCAATTTAATCTTGTCCTGAATATCTTTATCGCCTTGCTTATAGAATTCGTTCCTTATATCTTCATTCTCCTCATCAACATCTTTTCTCTCCTTTGCAAGTAGGTTGCAAAAGCAGCGCAAAAGATTTGATCCCTTTTTACTAAAAGAAATATAAGAGAGCAAACTTGAAACTCTGAAAGCCAACATCTAAAAGAGATAGGATCTACATTTTAAAAATGGAACTCAATGCAAAGGAAGAAGGGTATTTTTTATATAGCTCCTATTCATATTATTATACGTGCTTAGCGATGCAAGGAACTCAATACGATCTATCCCAGGGATGGACACATGAGAGGATAAAAAGAGCCATAAATGACTTTTAATGTCTTACAAAGAAAAACTCTTCTCTTTAGTTCTTTGGCGAATTAATCCATGGCAGATTAATGAACTTACCTGCATGTCCTATAAATCGCTAGTCGTTGAGCAGTCACGAGTAGACACCAACATCTTTGTTTGTATGATTAACTGCTTCAAGTTACACAATACGAAGTAATTATAAGTTAAGTTGCACAGTGTTTTCAAATTATAATAATGGAATTACCTGTAGATCCTTATTCAATATGCACCATAAAATTTAGATAAAATAATCAATTATCCTTTTTTTATTCCAATTGAGTATAAAAAATATGTATTGGCAAAGGTTAAGATGTGCAGTGAAGCATGCAAAAAAAGTTTTAAATTACACAATGATTTTTCATAAATCAGAGCGCGATATGGAAAATTTTTAAATCTTCGAAGCACAATATGTCACGAGTGACCATCGAAATAAACATCGTTTGTCAAACGTGTATTAATACATATAAATAGGAAAGTTTGTGTCAAGAATGTCAAAAAATGTATGCACAATTGCGCCTAATGCTAATTATACACGCTTCCTAACTCCAGCAATACCTTTCCAAAATTTTACACATTCATTATCGGATTTAAAATTAAATTCTTTATAGAAATAATGTTTTTTCAATTTTCATTTTTCCAATAAATTTTATCAACTCTGTAATCCCTTATGAACGTTGATAAAGGCAATTTTGTATTATGTTTTTTTATATATATAAAATATTTTAGACGAGAAGTTTTTGATATATTTTGCTAGCTCAGTAAGTAAAGTGCAGTTTTACAGAAAAACATGGTAAACTTTTTATATCATATAATAACATTAGAAAACATTTAGATCATCATCATCAAAGTGCCGTATCCATTTGCACGTGGTCAACCATGGAGCGCCAGAGTTTATTTTCTAGTTTACCATGGTTATTCTTGGAGATATTAGGTGGCGAGGTCTCCAGATCTATTCCACGTCGTAATTGTAAGCTATATGCGTGCAATAGCTGTCAATTTAATAAAATATTAGAATAGTTGAAGCAATTTTGATATTTTTTTTAATAATTTGCGTTTATTTGGGTAAAAAGAACCGCCTAACAATATTTTTTTGAAATATTTTGTAAGTTACGAGAAGTTTGTATTTCGGATGTTAACTTTTTTTTTAACTTAATAAAATTTTTTGACCTAACGTGAATTTTTTTTGACTTTATTAAGCTAATAAAAATTATTTTTAGAAAGTACGTAGCATGTTGAACACAATGAACATACTTCAATTACATTTCGAACAAAAAAATTTTTTTTTGGACTTTATTGACTTTTGTTCGCGATGCATATAATATAAAAAATATTGATACTACTTTATTGACAAAGATGGGTCTAGTAGACCCTATTGAAAGATTTCATTATGAAAGCCATTTTTATTATCAAAAATTAGATTTAATGTCTAAAAAAATAGAAAATATTTTTAAAATTTTCCAAAGCTCTGATGAAGAATATTTGAATGAAGAATTGAGTGGTTGTGTTCTGATAAATCTTGTTTCCTTTCTGGAGAAGAAACTGAGGATGAATGTGATACAGAAAGTTCTTATTTGAAAAGTAATAGAAATGAAAACAGTTTATACGATAATAAAGATGGCATAAACTGGTAGTCAATCCCTTTTCCAAAAACAAAAAGAAAGAAGTCTATTATTGTGAGAGATGTTTCCAAGGTAAAAAATGTTTCAAAAAATTTATGTGAAAAAAAAAGATTATAAACATATAAATAAAGAAGAGTGTATGTGTTTATTATGGTCTACGCCAGTGTTTCCCTAACTTTTTTGAGCCGCGACACATTCTTTACATAGAAAAATTCCGCGACGCACCACCAAGCGTTATTCGAAGTCGTGCTAATTGAGGGATAACTGCATCTTTTTATTATTTCTAAAAAATCTCACGACACACAGTTTGGGAAACCTGGAATATAAGCAAAAACTCTCAAAAAAAGTTAGAAGCGTTTGAAATGAAAAGATGGAGAAGGTTGATAAGGGTAGCTTGGACCCAAAAAATTACAAATAAGGAAGTACTAAGGAGAGTTGAAATCAAAAGAGAACTCTTGAATATAATACACAGAAGGCAGCTAACATTTGCTGACCATATTGAGAGAAAAGATGGATTAGAAAGCCTTTGTACATACGGAATGATGGAAGGAAGAAGAGGAAGACCACGCAAGAAATTTATCAATGGGCTCAAAGAAGCTTTGGGAAAGAGTCGCAACACAATTGAGATGAGAAGGACGATGAAAGATCGAACAACTTGGCGCTCCATGGTTGCCCACGTCCAAATGTAATTGTCCCAAAGATGTGCTTATTGGTTTACTGATTACAGAAGGCCACTTAAAATCTAGCAAAGTTGTAGTAATGTTTTATGGAGCAACGAATACGGCCCACCTATTTTCAAAGCTGCGTTTTCAATGAATCAATTTTACCAATTGAATAGATTTATACGCTTTGAATATACAAAAACTCGAAGTTTGAGAAAAGCGAAAGGTAAATTTGCTCCAGTACGTTCCGTTTTTGATTTACTATACAGAAATTTACAAAGATATTACATACCAAGCTTTAGCAAGACCTTTTTTCTTTTCCAGTTGAAATATTACTTATGATTTTTTCACTAGTTTTAATTTAAGAAACCAATTGTTAAAAAATGGTTTAAAAAGCGTGGGAACAGCAAGGAAAGACTAATCAGTCATCACAAAACTTTATTTTGAAAAAGATGACGCGGTAAATATTTCGTTATTCGGCTATCACAAAGATACAACCATCGTTTCTTATGTTTCAAAAAACTTATTATACTTTTTTCAGTCATGTTGGGTATGAAATATTTATTTAGAAAAAAGAACATCAAAACGCATTATAAATTTTTTTTGAAGATGAGTATGAGATAAGAAAGCGATCTGAAAATTTTTAATAGTAACTCCTGGTGCCCCGCCTTTAAATGAAGGACGTAGTAGTCTTATGGACAGCTGCATAATTTAAGGAAGTATGCTTTTTTTGATACATTTAGATGCATTTCACAAAAATAAACGTCACTACTACATTTTGAATACTTAAAAATTGAAATTTTATGTGTATAAAATTTTTATATTAAAAAAATATTTAATTCATAAAAATATCATAAAAAATAAACATCACCTAACGCTTGTTACATCTTGGGGTTCATTTGGACCTATAATAAAATCTAATTATAAATTAACTAGCACTTAGTCAAGCTTTTTGGTCTCTTTTTTATGACTTTGATGGTAAGTCACCTTTGTTTCTTTTGAAATGTTTTATTGCCATTAACTATTCATATTTTCTCTTGTAATAAAAAAAAGTTAGCCCCTTTGGGTCCATTTGGTCTGTAGCGTAAAAATATATATGTATATACATATAACCAAGGCCCTATCAAGGGGGAGGGCAGTGTGGGAGGGGCAATTGCCTCGGAGCGCCATTTCATTGCCCAGGTGAGGCTTGCGATTGTAAAAAAAATAAGACAACTGAGGAAACTTCAAGAAGAGTAATGTAGCTGGGATAAACTCTCCGGTTCTATGTTGCCCTAGCAGCAAGACGCATATCCGGGGGGGGGGCAAATTTAAGCTTCGCCCTTCCCCCACCTTTAATAATTTTCTTAAAGTACTCTATGTACTATGGGGCAAGCCTGCCTCCAAAGTCTGGCTCTTATGAGCATTGAGAAAGAAGTTCTCGATTGTGTTGATTTTGACGAAGTCATCGATAATTTTGCTGCTGCTAAAACACGAAAAATTAACATCTAATGGAGACTGTCTTCGATTCAGACAGCATATACTATATATTTGAATTATGTGGCTTAATAAAAATGTGAGCATTTTTTTTCTAAATCACGTTTAAAGCCAGAATGGGGTGGGAATGAGTGAGAAAATAAAGAGCAAGGGGTGAGGGGCTCCATTCAGAACCTTTGCACTGGGGCGCCACGAGCTCTTGATACGGCCCTGCATATAACTATAGAAAAATATGTAGTTTTTGTAGTAAGAATATAAATGCCTTTTTAATTATTTAAAATTTGAGTACCCACAGTACAATTATCCGTGGAAGAGTTATAAGTATTACAATATATAGGCAATAAAAGTAAAATTCCTAAAAATTTTACTTTTAATTCTTTAAATACAAATATTTTTATGAGAAGTGTAAAAATACTATCTGTATTCATTCTCAAAAATTATCAGGATAGATAATTTGTTCAAAAAAAGGAAAAATTCTTTCAAAAATTGGGTCATTTTGACCTATTAATGTCTTATTGGTACATACGTTAATATAAATTTATAATAGCAATAAAACATTATAAATTTTAAAAAATAGAGAAAAATTTTTAAATATACAGGTCAAAAATGAAAAGTTGAAAGGACTTTAGGAGGTCAATTTTCAATTTTATTTGGATCTCTTCAATCTGCAAAAAAATAAATCTTTTTTTAACCTTTAAGGTCATTTTGACCAGATGTCCTAAGAATTAAAGTGAAAAGAGTATACACTCGTTTGTTGTCTATTTTATAACAGAATCACAATTTTGTAAATGAAAACAAATAAATAAAGGTATAGCTTTTAGGATTAGTGCATCATTCAAATTTTAAATAAAATTAAGTGCGCTAAGAATTAAAAAAATTAGAGAAACAGAACCTTAGGGCAAAGCTAATTCTAAGACTGCTGGACCGAATAAAATTTAGTTTATCTCAAGGCCTACCTCTATTATAGTGCCCTTTCCCCTTCACAAGATTAATAATAATGATTTAATTTAAAAAACCCGTTCCGTCCTCTTCTCTTAACGAAAAACATCATTTATAACCTGGAAAAAACATCTTTAAGCTTATCTTTATTTTAATCCTCCTTGCTATCATTTATTCAAATGTAAATTAAAGATAAGAATAGAATATTTGAAAACCAGTTAAAATAAAAATAATTTGAAAGAAAACTCCATTTTTTGATTTAAATAAGACAAAAAGTAAATTTCGAATAAATTTTTAAATTTTAGAATGAAAAATGTTAAATGCAAAATGATTTATGTTTCAGCTGACAGTTTAGGCTATAATAAGATAGCATGATCTGGGGGGTAGGTACGAAGAAATATCTAAGCCAAGTGTTTCCTTAACTTTTTTGAGGCGCGACACACTCTTTACATAGAAAAATTTCGTGACACACCAAAAAGCAAATATTTCAAAAAAACTATTAAATGAAGTATTATAATTAACAGTATCCTTATAATCCATTAAACATTAAGAATAAAGTAGCAACAGAAGGAACCTGGGCGAACAAGCAACAACAATAATAAAAATTTATTCACTGTGACAAATGAGCTTGCTTTCGAGAACAAATTAAATTCCATTGAGGATCCAAAGACGACAAGCAAACTCGCATTTCATCATCAATTCCGAGAAGTCTTTCTCGCTTTTTAGATTTGATTTCGGTTAATGCGGAAAAGCCAATTTAACGAAAACATGAAGACAAAAATGGTGACAAAATTTTGATTGCTTTCAAGCTAATTAATGGAAAAGACTTTTTCACCGTTAGCCAAAATTCATCTAAGTTCATGTCAGTAAATATTGATTTATGGAATTCGTCATTTCTCAAATCAATTAGTTCTTCCTCTTCTTCAATTGTTAAATTAGTTATAATGCTAATCGCAAATGGATTTATCACCCATTCATGTTTATCAATATCAAGTAATGGAAAGTAAAATTAAGGTGCCGACTGTAATTCAGTGAGTGAATTTAAAATTTCTGAACAAATTTTCTTCTTGTAATGAGATTCATTAACAGTTGGGAAGCAATCAAATATTCCTTTTGATAACTTCATCTTCCACAAGGAAACACGAAGGAACAAAGGCGACAGACTTGGAAAGTTTTTGCGACACACTACTGTGTCTCGACACAGAGTTTGGGAAACACTGACTCACTATCGGACTTCTCCATATGATTGGGAAATGCTTGAAAAAGTATAAAGTTGAAGTTTGAGAGAATTGTATTGATTTGGCTTGTGAATTGATTAGGAATGAGGGACTTTGGAGAAATTGGTTAGTTTTTAAGGGAGTTTGAAGTGTAAAAAGCTGAATTTTTAAGGTGGTAATTGAAGGATGATTGAAAAACAACAAGAATTTATATAGATAATTTATGTCAATAATCAAGGTAAATTTTAAGACAGCTTTAAAAGAATTGGTTCTATATATGAAGTTTATGAAATAAAAGTTGTAAATAACGCAAACATAACATGATTATTTTACAATGTTTTAACGTTTACTTCCATAATCGTCTTTATCTATACTTTTGAATTTAATTTCTAATAATTGGGTTCCAATAATTAACTATAATTTTTGATAAGTAAGGGCAAACTATGTGATATTGTTATTTCAGATACAAAGTTGTTTTAATAATAATAAAATATCTTTTTTCTACTAAATACAAGATCATGTAATAAAATTGTAGACAAAGGAACATAGTTGCGTAAATAGGATATAGACAGAATGACAGCTGCCGTATCGGTGAGAGGAATGGTGTATGGGTTATATAGTTTTAGAGGAATATTGAGATCTTTTATGCGGTACCTGTTTGATAAAGAACGATATATTGAGTTTACGGATAATGAAAATAATAGAATGAAAACAAGTAGCCAAATTCTGGCTGAAAAAAATATATTTAAATTTAAAGTGTAAACATGATTATGATGTTTACATAGTTCAAGCAAGAGCCACAAGAGACATTAGACAGTTCCACAGCGAATGCATTAGAATAATAAAAAAATCCAAATAAGGCTATCTGCATGAATATTTGAGGCTAACGATAATGAGAATTTAATGAAATAGTGTTAGAGTTTTAAAGAAACAAACTTCAAAATCTGATATTTAAAAATCATCGTCTATCGTTTTAAAAATGAGAGCGTGAAATGTATTGTAATCAAAAATCAATACAAATATTTAAATTGAAAATATAGTTACAAAATCTGTAATGTAATATGTTAAATAATATTCTTTTTCTACATGACTTTTTTTGAAAACTTATTTACAATAACTCACTATTAGATATAACAAAAGCTTTGTTTGAAATTTAAGCTCGTTTGAGACAGATATTTTGTTTAGTGGATTATCGGATTATCGTCACTAACATAGTTATAAAAAGCGAATTAAAATCATTTTATAGAAAACCATACTGACATATGTAATTTACTAATTTATAAAAAATACAATTTAAAACATAAAATTTAATGTTAATCGACAAATAAAATTTAGAAAAAATATGAGATAAATGAAAGCTGACTGGTATTAAGAATGTATATTTATTTTTATTATTTTGTAACTTTTTTTTTTGAAGTTTATTTTGAATTTTGCATTTGCTTTTGGAATGAATTTTTATATAACTCCTTGGAATAGATTTTTTACAAATATTGATAACTTTCTATCAAGTTCTGGATAATCAATTCTATTAGGATACTCATAGCAACGACTTGAAATGGCCTTTTGAGTTTTCTCGCACTTTCTTCTTTTTATACTATAATTCAGTTATTCGAAATTATATACATAGTTATGTATTTTAGTATAATCTTATATTTATTTCAAAGCTTTAAACCATATAACAGATATGTCATAAAACGTAAAATTGTAATAGATCTTTTTCTTCATAAATAATTTATAGTGTTGATGAAATGATATATGAACATTATTATTGTTTTGTTTGTTATGCGAAAATAAATTCTTGTTCTTGTTATTCTTCTAAGATAAAAATATGTTTTTATCAATAAAAATTTTGCAGAATTTGTCTTTTACTAAAGAAAAGGGGTAAAATTAATAACAAAGTGAAAATAACAAATAAGAGCTACGTAAAATCTATTCGAAATATACAAAATAAAATGCTAACCTACAACCAAATAATATAGAGAAATAATATAAAAATGGATATAATTCTGCAAATTTAATAAGATAGGTTCTTCTAACGTATAAGATACGTTCTTCTAAATGTAAAAGAAAAATTTTTTATTTAAAATTTTAATCTTATTTTTATGCTTAAAATAAAATGAAAGATTCTTTTGATATTAATGAAATAATACAAGTTATTGAAAGTGTATATAACAACGATAAAGATGCTCAAAAATCGAAAGTTATTTTGCAAAGTTTTCGAAAATCGGTATTCTTACTTTTATTTGTTAAATTTGAAAAAGTGAATAATTTTGAAAAATGTCTTAAGTGAAAATCTGCCAAAAATAAAAAATTTAAGCTTCGCCCTTCCCCCACCTCCAATAATTTTCTTAAAGTACTCTATGTACTATGGGGCAAGCCTGCCTCCAAAGTCTGGCTCTTATGAGCATTGAGAAAGAAGTTCTCGATTGTGTTGATTTTGACGAAGTCATCGATAATTTTGCTGCTGCTAAAACACGAAAAATTAACATCTAATGGAGACTGTCTTCGATTCAGACAGCATATACTATATATTTGAATTATGTGGCTTAATAAAAATGTGAGCATTTTTTTTCTAAATCACGTTTAAAGCCAGAATGGGGTGGGGATGAGTGAGAAAAGAAAGAGCAAGGGGTGAGGGGCTCCATTCAGGACCTTTGCACTGGGGCGCCACGAGCCCTTGATACGGCCCTGCATATAACTATAGAAAAATATGTAGTTTTTGTAGTAAGAATATAAATGCCTTTTTAATTATTTCAAATTTGAGTACCCACAGTACAATTATCCGTGGAAGAGTTATAAGTATTACAATATATAGGCAATAAAAGTAAAATTCCTTTAAATATACAGTCAAACCTGTCTATAGTGACCACTCAGGGGAAACAAAAAAAGCGACCGCTATAGACAGGTGGCCGCTATACACAGTTTGGCCACTAATTTGAATTTCCGTACATACTGTATTACCTTTTAAAAGTGTATGAGCATGCATATTTACATGCATTGTAGCAAACCTTAGCCAGAAAAAAATCATAAATTGTGGAGATTGATTATTTAAACAATTTATTACAAATAACAATTTATTCGAATTTAATTACAATTTTATTTTTAACAAAATTTATGAAAACAATTTGATTTGAATTTCACGTCTTCTTGAAAAAATCCAACATTGTCTTCTGTTTTGCTTGCTGCTCATTCAGGATGGCTATGCATTTGCATTTGCTAGCCTCTGAAAAATTACAGATAGATGATTTCGCAGGTGGGTGAGACTCCTCAACTTCATCGTCGCTGTCTTTGACTATATCTTGGCTAACGATTCTTTGACGACAGTCCTCCAAGGTCAAAACTTGCTCATTGTTCGTCGTGGCCAGACAGGCATCAACCTCAACAAGTCTACTAATCCTGTTGCATGCAAGACGTCGGACTTCTTCATGAGATCTGGTGCGGTCATGGCAGGATCTTGCTCCATCTGGCTAATAATATGGTTCAGCTAACTTTACGAAAGGTTGACGTCAATTGTGAACCACCCCCCAAGGGTATGCAGCATATTTGTAAAATGGATATATTTGTAAAAAAGCTTTTTATAAATATTTCAATAAAAACTTTAATTTTAATATGAGCTGTCATATTTATAACATTTTTTTAAAAGGCCAATTCTTTAAATACAAATATTTTTATGAGAAGTGTAAAAATACTATCTGTATTCATTCTCAAAAATTATCAGGATAGATAATTTGTTCAAAAAAAGGAATTCTTTCAAAAATTGGGTCATTTTGACCTATTAATGTCTTATTGGTACATACGTTAATATAAATTTATAATAGCAATAAAACATTATAAATTTAAAAAAATAGAGAAAAAATTTTAAATATACAGGTTAAAAATGAAAAGTTGAAAGGACTTTAGGAGGTCAATTTTCAATTTTATTTGGATCTCTTCAATCTGCAAAAAAATAAATCTTTTTTAACCTTTAAGGTCATTTTTATCTGATGTCCTAAGAATTAAAGTGAAAAGAGTATAGACTTGTTTGTTGTCTATTTTATAACAGAATCACAATTTTGTAAATGAAAACAAATAAATAAAGGTATAGCTTTTAAGATTAGTGCATCATTAAAATTTTAAATAAAATTAAGTGCGCTAAGAATTAAAAAAGTTAGAGAAACAGAACCTTAGGGCAAAGCTAATTCTAAGACTGCTGGACCGAATAAAATTTAGTTTATCTCAAGGCCTACCTCTATTATAGTGCCCTTTCTCCTTCACAAGATTAATAATAATGATTTAATTTAAAAAACCCGTTCCGTCCTCTTCTCTTAACGAAAAACATCATTTATAACCTGGAAAAAACATCTTTAAGCTTATCTTTATTTTAATCCTCCTTGCTATCATTTATTCAAATGTAAATTAAAGATAAGAATAGAATATTTGAAAACCAGTTAAAATAAAAATAATTTGAAAGAAAACTCCATTTTTTGATTTAAATAAGACAAAAAGTAAATTTCGAATAAATTTTTAAATTTAGAATGAAAAATGTTCAATGCAAAATGATTTATGTTTCAGCTGACAGTTTAGGCTATAATAAGATAGCATGATCTGGGGGGTAGGTACGAAGAAATATCTAAGCCAAGTGTTTCCTTAACTTTTTTGAGGCGCGACACACTCTTTACATAGAAAAATTTCGTGACACACCAAAAAGCAAATATTTCAAAAAAACTATTAAATGAAGTATTATAATTAACAGTATCCTTATAATCCATTAAACATTAAGAATAAAGTAGCAACAGAAGGAACCTGGGCGAACAAGCAACAACAATAATAAAAATTTATTCACTGTGACAAATGAGCTTGCTTTCGAGAACAAATTAAATTCCATTGAGGATCCAAAGACGACAAGCAAACTCGCATTTCATCATCAATTCCGAGAAGTCTTTCTCGCTTTTTAGATTTGATTTCGGTTAATGCGGAAAAGCCAATTTAACGAAAACATGAAGACAAAAATGGTAACAAAATTTTGATTGCTTTCAAGCTAATTAATGGAAAAGACTTTTTCACCGTTAGCCAAAATTCATCTAAGTTCATGTCAGTAAATATTGATTTATGGAATTCGTCATTTCTCAAATCAATTAGTTCTTCCTCTTCTGCAATTGTTAAATTAGTTATAATGGTAATCGCAAATGGATTTATCACCCATTCATGTTTATCAATATCAAGTAATGGAAAGTAAAATTAAGGTGCCGACTGTAATTCATTGAGTGAATTTAAAATTTCTGAACAAATTTTCTTCTTGTAATGAGATTCATTAACAGTTGGGAAGCAATCAAATATTCCTTTTAATACCTTCATCTTCGACAAGGAAACACAAAGGAACAAAGGCGACAGACTTGGAAAGTTTTTGCGACACACTACTGTGTCGCGACACAGAGTTTGGGAAACACTGACTAAGCACTATCGGACTTCTCCATATGATTGGGAAATGCTTGAAAAAGTATAAAGTTGAAGTTCGAGAGAATTGTATTGATTTGGCTTGTGAATTGATTAGGAATGAGGGACTTTGGAGAAATTGGTTAGTTTTTAAGGGAGTTTGAAGTGTAGAAAGCTGAATTTTTAAGGTGGTAATTGAAGGATGATTGAAAAACAACAAGAATTTATATAGATAATTTATGTCAATAATCAAGGTAAATTTTAAGACAGCTTTAAAAGAATTGGTTCTATATATGAAGTTTATGAAATAAGAGTTGTATATAACGCAAACATAACATGATAATTTTACAATGTTTTAACGTTTACTACCATAATCGTGTTTATCTATACTTTTGAATTTAATTTCTAATAATTGGGTTCCAATAATTAACTATAATTTTTGATAAGTAAGGGCAAACTATGTGATATTGTTATTTCAGATACAAAGTTGTTTTAATAATAATAAAATATCTTTTTTCTACTAAATACAAGATCATGTAATAAAATTGTAGACAAAGGAACATAGCTGCGTAAATAGGATATAGACAGAATGACAGCTGCCGTATCGGTGAGAGGAATGGTGTATGGGTTATATAGTTTTAGAGGAATATTGAGATCTTTTATGCGGTACCTGTTTGATAAAGAACGATATATTGAGTTCACGGATAATGAAAATAATAGAATGAAAACAAGTAGCCAAATTTTGGCTGAAAAAAATATATTTAAATTTAAAGTGCAAACATGATTATGATGTTTACATAGTTCAAGCAAGAGCCACAAGAGACATTAGACAGTTCCACAGCGAATGCATTAGAATAATAAAAAAATCCAAATAAGGCTATCTGCATGAATATTTGAGGCTAACGATAATGAGAATTCAATGAAATAGTGTTAGAGTTTTAAAGAAACAAACTTCAAAATCTGATATTTAAAAATCATCGTCTATCTTTTTAAAAATGAGAGCGTGAAATGTATTGTAATCAAAAATCAATACAAATATTTAAATTGAAAATATAGTTACAAAATCTGTAATGTAATATGTTAAATAATATTCTTTTTCTACATGACTTTTTTTGAAAACTTATTTACAATAACTCACTATTAGATATAACAAAAGCTTTGTTTGAAATTTAAGCTCGTTTGAGACAGATATTTTGTTTAGTGGATTATCGGATTATCGTCACTAACATAGTTATAAAAAGCGAATTAAAATCATTTTATAGAAAACCATACTGACATATGTAATTTACTAATTTATAAAAAATACAATTTAAAACATAAAATTTAATGTTAATCGACAAATAAAATTTAGAAAAAATATGAGATAAATGAAAGCTGACTGGTATTAAGAATGTATATTTATTTTTATTATTTTGTAACTTTTTTTTTTGAAGTTTATTTTGAATTTTGCATTTGCTTTTGGAATGAATTTTTATATAACTCCTTGGAATAGATTTTTTACAAATATTGATAACTTTCTATCAAGTTCTGGATAATCAATTCTATTAGGATACTCATAGCAACGACTTGAAATGGCCTTTTGAGTTTTCTCGCACTTTCTTCTTTTTATACTATAATTCAGTTATTCAAAATTATATACATAGTTATGTATTTTAGTATAACCTTATATTTATTTCAAAGCTTTAAACCATATAACAGATATGTCATAAAACGTAAAATTGTAATAGATCTTTTTCTTCATAAATAATTTATAGTGTTGATGAAATGATATATGAACATTATTATTGTTTTGTTTGTTATGCGAAAATAAATTCTTGTTCTTGTTATTCTTCTAAGATAAAAATATGTTTTTATCAATAAAAATTTTGCAGAATTTGTCTTTTACTAAAGAAAAGGGGTAAAATTAATAACAAAGTGAAAATAACAAATAAGAGCTACGTAAAATCTATTCGAAATATACAAAATAAAATGCTAACCTACAACCAAATAATATAGAGAAATAATATAAAAATGGATTTAATTCTGCAAATTTAATAAGATAGGTTCTTCTAACGTATAAGATACGTTCTTCTAAATGTAAAAGAAAAATTTTTTATTTAAAATTTTAATCTTATTTTTATGCTTAAAATAAAATGAAAGATTCTTTTGATATTAATGAAATAATACAAGTTATTGAAAGTGTATATAACAACGATAAAGATGCTCAAAAATCGAAAGTTATTTTGCAAAGTTTTCGAAAATCGGTATTCTTACTTTTATTTGTTAAATTTGAAAAAGTGAATAATTTTGAAAAATGTCTTAAGTGAAAATCTGCCAAAAATAAAAAATGAGCGGCACAAACGGGCACATTTTCTCAAAAAATAAAAATCTCTAATTTCTTAGAAGCTTAAAATTCCATTAGGATTTTTTAGAAAAAATTTCAATACTTCAGCAATGGAGATATATTTATAGTAGCTTTAAATTTGTGAAAGGATAAAAATACAGAAGAGGGGGCACCTATTGAAAATTGAGTGGCATTGCACCATAGGCCCTGTCCTGGCTACCCCATTGCTTGAAATATTGAATTTTTAAGATGTATAAATGTTGAATGTTTTTATATTTTCAATTTCGAATAAGATTAAAAGTTTTATATTGTATAAGTAATCCTTCCAATAAAATTTAATATGTTTTTAGGGTCGTCAGATTTTTATATTATAAAACCCGGAAAAAATGTTATTGAAAAAAGTGAAAAATAAAAATTTGGTAATTGATGACAAGGGTAATAACATTGTTCTATATGGACTAGATGTTTTGTGGCATTATATTTCCAAATTAAAAGTTTCTGAAACATCAATAGACAAATTCAAAATCCTTTCTTGTTTTTCTGCCTTAATTCTTGTACTTCTACAAATCAATGCAAGTCTTGAGCGATTATTCAGCATTGTACGAAAAAATAAAACCGATATACGGTCATCTTTAAACCAGGGGCATTTTAGTTATGAAGACACATAATCCCAAAAGTAAATATATTTGTTATAATTGGAGATCAGATGAAGAAATACCGAATCTGCCAAAGAAACCAACCGAACATATTACAATGATAAAGAAGGATTCATTTGGATTATATTTTTGTTTTTGTTTAGCTAAGTACTTTGTTGTGTTATTAACTAGTATGTCTGTATTTTGCATTATTTAATGTTATATTTAACGATAATGCTTTTTGTTAAAGAGAATTTTGTAGATTAAATTATTCTCCCTGTTTTTTCAACAAAAATCCAAAGAATCTCCATGTTTCAATAATTTTATGTTGACAAGTATGCAATTGCTCACACGATTAACAGATTTTCAGACAAATGCTGACAAAAGAAAACTAGTGAGAATTTGTCTGGAAATTTGTTAAAGGTGTGAGCAATTATCTTGTGAGTATATGTCATGGAATCGTCATATCGGGATTTGGAAATGAAGCACAAACGTTTTAGGTTTTTTTTTATTTTTACATAACTTGATTTTAAAGCAACAACTAACTATTTTATCTAATTTCCACTTTTTATATTTTTTTTCTCACATTCAGAAATCTTTTGATATTAATTGGGAAAATGCATTGATAATTTCAATTCACTAAAAAATTGATTGTACAAAATATGGCTGAATTATATCCCCATCAAATTTCGTGACTTTTCCTAAAATCGCTTGCTCATCTTTTGATACTATTTTCATGGTAGTTAAATGTCCCTTTCATGTCAAAAACTGTCAATCAAAATCAAAAATTAAAATTTTTTAACGAAATTTTGATATTATATCTGTAGTTAACCCTATAACTTAGGGTCTATATTATATACTACCTTGAAAATTTATAATTATATACAGTTTTGAACGCCTGACACTTTATATATTCATTTTTTCAATAATCATGGCAAATTTTTAGAAAATGTCAATCAAAATTTTGATAGATCAGAAAGATGAATTATCGCGGTATACAGGTTGGAGATGAACCAACGTAGTATACAGGTATAATGTATATAGGTAATAACTTATGTAGCATCGTCTCCCCGAATGAGGTATATCAAATCTTACATCTAGCAGAATGTGAACAGAAAGTTGAACATTGTCTCCCTAGTTATTTGTACATGGAATAGAAACCATCGTAGTATACAGGTTGAAGATGAATCATCGTAGTATACAGTTTGGAGATGAATTATCGTAGTATACAGGTTGGAGATGAATCATTGTAGTATATAGTTTGGAGATGAATCATCGTAGAATACAGGTTGGAGAAGAATCATCGTAATATACGGGTTGGAGATAACACGCAAGTTGTCTACCCGCGTTCAACCGTACAGGTTATGAGAATATATATATATATATATATATATATTAGCGTTAAATACTTTCGTATTTGTAATCATTATTTTTTATTATTATTATTTATGATGTATTATGAACAGAAACCAATTTGCAAAGTTGCGTTTCTGAAGATTCTTCATCTCGAAGGATTAATTTCCCTTTGGAGATCTTCAAAACAAGACTCAAGAGTTGTGGAGAATGAAGAGATATGGAGAAGACCTTTTTTTTCGGCTGCATTAAAACTTTGTCCTTGTCTATTTGATTCTTTAAATAAATAAATAAAATAAATAAATAATTTAGATAGAGACTACGTCTCCAAAGAATAAGCTGCTAGCTTTGGAACATCATGGTCAATAGCGCATGCCGCAAAACATTTCTTTGTTTCTTATAACCTTTCAAGCATGTCTTGTGTTGAGTTTCACCGAGTTGCAATATCCTGAACAAGTTTATGCTTAGGTGGGTACCAAGGCTGACGATTCAGAGCGAAAATATGCGACTCAGACTCCAAGTACTTAAAAATCCTACTCCGACTATATATATATCTAAATTCAACACCAACTCTTCGACATTCGATATCCTTACAGAGATCAAACTATTTTTTTATTTAATATATTTTACCAAGTTTAACACGCTTTTGAAAGTAGTTTTTCCATGATTTTGTTATTGATTGTCACGCGTTAAATATTAGATTTATTATTTTTCTCTCATATGTATATTTTTTATTAAAATAGGTTTACTCATGGGTGATCTGTGATAAATTACTTTCACTGAATCGATCACCACAAGTTTCATTTATTAGTGCTCAAATTATGAGGCGAAAAATAAGCGATTCCTTTTCTGAACTTGTTTCTGAGTCGCAAGCTTCTCTTTTGCAATCGTTGACAACTCACGCTAAAAATTACAAAACATCCAATATCTTTAATCAGGTATATTTCTTCTTAAGAAGTATTGTTTCTTAATTTTTTTATTTATTTATTTTCGATAGTTATGTCTAGCAATAGTAGATTTGGTTGTGCAGATATCTTCACCGCTTGAAAATTTTAAAAATCTTATTCTAAGGTAAAATACCAAATGAATAATTGTTAATTTATATATTTATTCATTCATTCAGAAGATATTTTAAATATCAATTCATCACATTTTAAAATATCAAGATTGATTAGAAAATATACTCAATAAGTGGGTCGATTCCTTTTTAAATCTTTCCTATATTAGTCCAAATTATGTGCTTATTTTTTTAATGAAGGTGGACTTTTAAAAGGCCACCGTATTTGCAGAATTGAATCCCTTTCTACCATACAATATGTTGGGAGGAGTAAAAGTATGTTGTCCATTTCTTAATAGTGCGTGGGAAATGTTAGTCATTTTTAATATCGAAAATTCATTGTTCCTGTTATATAAATTCTCTATAATTTAACCATCTATACACAATCAAAAACAATCATAAGCGAAAGTAAAACGCGTATTTAAATGGCAAGGACTACTTTAATTTTTATAAACATCCATGATTTTTTAAGATTTTGATGGAAATGTTAATTAATGTGCAGACGCGAAGAAAAACTTTTCGTTTTATGGAACTTTACATGAAAAGCTTCCAAAAATCATTTAAGAAAAAGTGGCTGAAAAAGGATTGCTAAGATTTAAGGATAATTTTTTCAAACTTATGTTCATAATCTCTATTTATAATTGTAAAAATCAACGTTATATCCAATGCATAGTTCATATCCCTTCTATTGATACTATTACAAAAAAGCAGAACAAAATGAAACAAAAGCTCCCAAAATTGGCCCTAGAGAACACTTAAATCCCAATAGAAAATATATTGCCTTTGAATTAATATTCCATGCATGCGGTTACGACCAAGTTCTAAATATGGCCTTGCTAGCCTATTTTGAAAAATTGAAGTTTTGCTCTATCAAATGCTTTAGATAAGTCCAGAAAACTGAATGGTTACTATTTATATCCACAAAAGGTTCCGAAAATTCAGGATGCTAGTTTATTTTGCCAAAAATTAGCACAAAAAATGAATTTATAAATATAGATTTGGCCCAATTCCAAGTCTATCTAAAAAACATAGCTATATAAAAATTACATATAAATTTCATTTGCACATTTTCTTTAAAAAAATGTATTTAAAAATCACATGAAGCTCGAGGAAAATAATGTTTATATATTTTTTTATCTTAAAATTTAAAATCGTATAACAATATCTTTCTTCCTTTCTATAAATTCAAATCTTCAAAACAATTTTTTGTTTAGAAAATCCAAATTTTGTCGTAGTCTCTCTTTTGACCGAATTTTGTCGTAATCTCTCGAATTTCTCGCAAACCTTTACAATCCCTACATCGTCAAATTTGTCTTTGTCGTGTGTAATCCTTTTAAATTTTACTTTTTTGCCTCAATCACCCTATACCTGTTGATTCTTTGTAGTCCCCTTATATTTTGGTAACATATCCAAATTTTCCGTCTTTTTTTTATTTTACTTTTTTAAATTTTAAACTAAATTTTAAAATTTCAAAAAATGAATTATAATCCAAAATTTGATTACATT
Source organism: Nectonema munidae (assembly GCA_030549495.1). Taxonomy (NCBI): domain Eukaryota; kingdom Metazoa; phylum Nematomorpha; class Nectonematoida; family Nectonematidae; genus Nectonema; species Nectonema munidae. The sequence goes on along the minus strand of JAUIRK010000278.1, from coordinate 1,017,486 downwards.
CCTCAAAATCTTTCTAGCATTTCATAATTTCTAAAAAAAAATGTCACTTGAAAATTTGGTACAATTTGTTAGATTACAAAAAAATTAGGTTTACGACAAAATTAAGGGGACCGCGGCAAAATTTATAGGGATTGCGACAAAATTACAAGGATTACTACAAAATTAGTGTCAATGCGAGTGATTGCGTAATTAAAGTCAGACCCATCAGAAAACACTATATTTGGCGCGTACCCTATGAAAGGTTAGGCACCCCGTGCATGTCTTAGGATGACATGTAATAAACTATATAGTAATATATAGTGTATTGTAGATTTTTTTATTTTTTTTTTAAATAATTGATACTTAAATTTGTACTCCTTCTCAGACAATTTAAAATTCTCAATTCTTACAAAACTAATAGAAAACTATTTTGAATATTTATGAAGTTAAAACTCTGGCTATTGACAGTTTATTTCGTGAACAATTAGTTTTGATATTGTAAACGATATATAGGCAATGTATTATTTAACGTTTAAATTTTAGTCTAGAAGGTCCAGATTTTGTGAAGCTAAAGCTTAAACTTCTATACTACTTTCCGGAAGAAGTATTTTTTTTTAAATTTTTGTACTCTATTTCTTCCCTTTAATTGTGTTTTGTATAAAGGAGTGTTGGCATTTGTAGACTTAATATCGCGCTTTCAATTTTGCCGTTGATTTGCTGAAAAAATATTTCTATGATTAAATTTTGTTCCTAACTTTGCAACAATGAAAATATTCCTTACATTTCCTCTTTATACTTTAAAAGTTCACAATTCTTTCTTAATATACTTGATTAGCGCAAAAATGTTTAAGGATGTCTCTCTTAGAAACTCTCACAATGCAGATAAGACCCCATTTTTTATTACAATTTTCCTTCTAAAAAAAAATTAAAATTTGGCATTAAATTTCCATATAAACACAAGTATAAAATCAGATTGGGTGGGGTCTTTTCGTTTAGACGGCGACATCAAGTAATCACCATTTCCTTTGCCTTTTATAATCTTAATATCCATTAAAGTTATTAATTTTTTTTTAGTTTCCTTTTATAAACAACAAAATGTGGGTAAACCCAGAGAATTTGGCAACCAGGACATAACTATAAAAGGCAGATGAAATGGTGATTACTTGATGTGGCGGTCTAAACGAAAAGACCCTCAGATTGATTAAAAAAAAGCTATGAATAATATATTTAATTTTAGTTTTTTTTAAATAAATTAATAACTTAATAAAAGTTAATAATATCCTGTATTTTTGCTCTCCTATTTTTTCACATTTCGATAGCTAGTTAATTCTAGACAGCATCGATTACTAGTTAGAATAATAACTTAGTTGATTATATATAGATTTTTAATTGAAAAAACAAATATGTACACTACTTTTTCATTCGAAGACGAATTCTAATTTTTCTATGAAAGAATTAAAAAATGATATTAGCTAGCTAACTCTTACCACGGCTAAATGTGTTTATAAAAGCGAAAATCTTTTAACCCTTTGAAGACCAAAATTTTGAAGACGATTCGTCTGCTTTCTTTTTCAATGGAATTATATATATTCAAAGCAGACGATTTTCATTTCTTGGGACACGGGTGTCCTACTGGTCCTCAAAGGGTTTCCTCTCTCTGATCCATTGACTTGTTATACATGTATCTAAAAATGAATTTTATAATAATCCAAAACTTTCAATCACATTCCTTATCTTTAAAATCTCTTCCTAGTTTCTATACACATTTTTTATTGTTATTCTTGTTTCTTTATTATTCATTCTATTTTAGGTCAGTTATTTTCGTACAAATCAGCTAAGTGCTCCAATTAATGCAATTTCAAATCCTTTACAAGAGTTGTCAAACTTTGCTCTGAACGTGTTTGTAAGTTTTTAGGAATATTGTATACTTTTTTTACTTTTTCAAATCTCGACATATAATATTGTTAGTATTTTATTTTGCAAAAAGAAATTTCCTGGAAGGAAGTAGTTGAAAAAGATATGAGAAGAAATTTAAAATCAGCTGACCAGTAAAATAGGGAAAATTGTAAACGTAAAATTGAACAAATATTTATTTATAGTTGTAAAAGCAGCTAGATCCTAGCTTGCTGGAAAAATAGCAGTAAAACCGATTATTATAATATTGTTATTAGGAAAAAAAGTCTCTTCAAAGCCCCACTAATTTTGACTAAGTCCACCATACCACATAGAACTCCAAAGGACAATGCATCTTTTTAACTGGACGCTAAAGTATTGCCCGAAGCGGGTGTAACACACCAGTACCCGTGTACAAAGTGCTTTAGTTAATTAATTTATAGTTTTAGTCATTTAGTATTTTAAATTAAAATGGCAAGTATTTTTTGTTGTTTGTTTTGTTACTTATAATTTTTTAGGATGAAGCAATTCAGATTGCACCTAGCATAGGCTTTGAAGAAGCTTTCTTGACGATGGAAAATTGGGTTATGGATAATGCGTTCTCTTATGAAAACCAAATTCTCAAGAATAAGACCTTTAATACTGCACTTAGCCTTATTGTAAGATCTTTTTAAATTTCGACTCAATCATAATTCATGACATTCTAACTTTTAAAACTTGCTTGAAGTCCATTTTTTATCAAAATTTAATAAAACTTTGCGCATCTTAACAAAATTAAACAATTTAAGTTTTACATTGTTAGAATGAGGAGATTGTCAAAAAAACAAATTCAGAATTTTTAAATTTCAATTTTTTCATACTAGCGCCCGTTGCCTAGATGGAGGGTCCTATCCCAAAGTTCCCAATCCCTGGCTACGTGGGTGAGTGTATGCATAAAGACAAGTCTGTGTATGTGTGTTTGCATACAATTCATTATGTGTTTCACAGACATTTATGTAAAAGAAAACATACTGACTTCCAAAAACACTTAATGCTTTAATGCATTGCGAACGAGATGAGACAATTCGCCATTTTCAGCGATATAAATTTAAGCTTGTAAATATTGACATTTTGACTTATTCTCGAGTATTTACGCCAATAAAATCAAATAAGTACATTTGATCGCATTTCTGGATATATCGCCGTTATCAAGGACCAAATCCGTGCAACACGTTGTAAAAGGGAAGCCTTATGTAGACAATTTACAAGGGTGCTACCTGAAAATGATTGGGTAGCCCAGTGGTCGGAAGTCTTTTTTTACAAGTGCGTTATTTTAAAATTTTTATTTCCTTTTAAATATTTTAATTTAATTCAATTTCAATCACTAAAGACGATTTTAAATAATTTAAATTTCACATATTTAATAAAAAAAATTTATTTTATAAAAGGTAACTTTTTTTTGAAAATTTTTTTTCTTAGGCATCCATACAAACTTTATAAACTTAATATATTAGACGTAGAAGGAGTCTAATTCAAGCATTAAAACAGCTGGCAAAAGGAATATTTTTAACAAACATAAAAAAGTAAGACATTAAAATCCAATCTTTAGCTTATTAAAGACGAAGAATTCTTTTAGTGCCTCTTTATTTTTTTGCATTTTTCTACAAGTATCTAGTTTTTTCCCATTTTTTAAAAAAAATTTCCTCTTTAATATATTATAATGCATTTACCACGTTTTAGAAAAATGGAAGGGTTTTCAGAGAAATAAGCAAACTTGAGATTTAAGCTATGAGAGATTCAGGAGACTAACTTCTTTTTCAAGCATCCTTATAAACTTTGTACACTTAACATATTATGCATAGAAGGAGTCCAATTCGAGTACTAAAACAGTTCGCAAAAGTAATCTTTTCAACATTTTCAACTTTTCCAATCTTTAGCTAATTAAAGACGAATAACTTTTAATGTCTCTATTTTCCTTCATTTTCCTTCGACTATCACGCGAAATTTGCTTACTGGATCATCAAAATGTTGCAGTAAACTTAAAAGTGACCAGCAGTTTATAGTTTGGCCACCACTAATCTAGCAAATACAATATAAGGAAATATTTTTTATTATAGTACTAATTTAGTGATTTTATAAAATTGGATATGTGCTTGCGTGTGCCTACGCCTGTGTGTATTGCCTGACTAGCTCAGGTACCAGCTTTGCGATGGTACTAAAATCCATATGCCTTTTTGTGGTGGTTCCCTTCCTTCATCCAAGAATACTGCTCGACTAACTAAACAAAAGGAAATGCAATGCAAATATCACAAAAAATAACTATGCCCCTTCGAAAAAGATTTGGCGAAACACGTGTACATTATTTCTTTCTCACACAAATTTAAAATAATACTCCATTCATCACTTAACTTTTTTATTTTTAAATTTTTTTAGGCAGATGAACGATCTTCTGTTTTATTTTTAACGCATGCAACCAGACTACTTTCTGCTTTAATATCCTGTGAACAGGTACTTTTGATTCGCATAACTTTTTTTAAGATAAAAGCTACCATTTACATTTTTAAAACTTCACCAGCGTTTATACTGACATGTGCATTAGTGTCAGACTTTTTCCTTTAGAGCTGTAAGTGCCTAATTATTATTGTGTCTAATATACCCCACTTTAATACTTTTAATAGGAAAATACTTTACATAATATGTTTATTTATATCATACCTTTTATTCTAACTCTCTCAGGTATACTTTCTTCTGTTTGCTCCTAAAATGGCGTAGTCTTTTTCAAAATAGGCATATTTTATTAGGGTTTAGGAATTGAGAAAACTACTCGTATCTCAGAAATGAAGAGCTAAAAAAAAGGTATCGCATACCATCTTATGAAATAAGTTATAGATAAGTTTTCTTGAAATTAAAATATGAAAAAGCAATTTTATGGACGCACAATTGCATTACCTTTCAAAGAAAATAAACAACATTCATTTTGAGCGATTCTTCTCTTACATTTAAATTGTGTTGGGTCGCAGAATCTGAGTCTCTTTGAATAAATATTTTTTATCTTCATAAGTTTGCTAATTCTAATTGACATAATTTTTTTTATAACTCTTTCATTTTTAATTCATATTAGAAGTGGCTTAAATAATAAAATGAGCGTTTGTAATTGAATTAAAACTTTTTCTGACTCTTAAAAGCGCCCAATGAATGGAGATATTCAAAAAAAAAAAGGACTTGATATCTGTTAGATAAAAATGTAAGCTGAAACCTTAGAGACTAACTTAATAAAAATATTCAAAAAGACTGCATTCGTTTACAAGAATAAAATGAGATTTTCAAACGGTGTTCACTAATTAGAAGCAGTAGCGTACCTAACAAGTGTGGTCCTGGTGGATGTTAATTTTACCGCTCCTTGAAAGTTCTAACTTCCAACGCCTAAATCTTAATAATACAGGCAATGATTTGAAATTTTATGATTTGTTTTAAATAATTTTTTCAAATTATTCATATTTTTAGCGAACTCTTTTGAATAAAATCCATTTTATGATTAAAAAATGATATTTATACGTGACCTTTTTATTTGTTCTAAGGATAACGATTAAAATGATCTAAAAATCTACCAAAAAATTGCACCAATAAACAATTTAGCTATTTCACTGCAACTGATTTTTTAATAAATCTTTATCCACATGAAAGTCAAAATAAAAAGTTTATATTGTAATTTTTATTTATATATTTTTTCAAACTATATTTTATCATTTTTATCAAGATAATATAAAAAAAATTAAAAATAAAGAATTTTAATTTTTAACACAGTCTATAATATTTCTATTGAAAATGATATAAATTGAGACGCTTGGGTCGATCGTCTCTCCCATCACCTTGTTATGCGTGTGTTCTTTTTATCGATGTTCTGTGTAAGAGAGTGGGATATGCTAAGATTAGTGTGAATTGACATATTAAAAATATAAGTGTTCACTAATGGGGGGTTTGCTGTATTATGAGTAATCTATAAATTCTTTAGTGTTTTTTAGGATTCAATATTTCTTCCCGAACCCTTTTTAAGATTGAGATTTTGAAGGGATGATATTGCAATGCGGGAAACAACTTTTTAATTGAATATACTATTGTGTTTTTTAAGGAATTTAAATTGCCGAGTTTTAATTAAGTACGCAATTATGTATTTTAATGAATTGAATTACGTAGAGAGAGACAGTGATTATAAAGACTTTCAGGTTACATAATTTCTCTTAAAGTCTCAATAAAATTAAAAAAATCTCAAGAAAAGTCCAACTTAAAATAAAAGCTGAGTAGGTCACTACTCAGAAATTATTTTTGTTTTATTTTTATTTCATTCTAAATTTTTAATACTATTTTTTGTCCATGCAGAGAGTAAAAATTTACCGTATCAATGTTTTCTTTGTCATAACTTATAAATGTTTAATACTATTTTTTGTCCATGCAGAGAGTAAAAATTTACCGTATCAATGTTTTCTTTGCCATGACCTTTGCGTAGACAAAAATTAGTATTAAAAATTTAGAATGTAATATAAATAAAAATCTATATCTATAGAGTATAGATTTAGATCATGCAAAAACATCATTTTTCAATTTAATAAAAAACTTTATTTTTCACCTGATTTACTTAAAATTTTATGTATTAGCTAAAAACACCATTCCCAATAAACTTATCAAATTTCAACTTCTTTGGAACTGGTAAGGTCATTTTTTTCAGGTAAAAATCTTCAACGGTACATTTTTCTGTGTATTTTTGGCTCCCTTTTGACTTGCCAGCCAACTAAAAATTTAAGATGTTTTAATACACATTTGATCTCAAATTTGGAGGAGAAAGGTTATTCAAAAAAAGGGCCACTTTGAAAACGCGTCAAATTATGACTAGGTTCTAAAATTTGAAAAGAAAAAGAATTTATTCAAAATAGCATGAAATTACATAAAAGAAAAATAGTGCATATACATGAAACTTAATTAGACATTTTACAGAAAGTTGAAAGAAGACTGTAACGTAATGATGGAATCCAAAAGGCCAATAAGTCGCCTTAGTGAATCAACATCAGGAGATGAACAAAAAAAATATTAAAATGCAAAAAAATAAATCAATCAAAATTATAAAATATTATTTTCAAAACTATTACACAACTATTATTAGAAACTTTACAAATTTTTACAATTACAATAACAATTAATATACAAATAGATTAGATTAGATTTTATTTAAAGAACCAAATAGACATATTAAGACTTTTTAAAGAACTAAAAAAATATATATATATAAATATGGAAAGAAAATAACAGAACAAATCAAATATTATATGGCTTTTAAAAATCTTCATGAAAAACATTCCTGAACATCGCAATTAAATATATAATTGCCTATATATACACACTTCTCATATGTTTTTTAAAAGAACTAAAATTTAAAAAATAATATCAACTAAATAAATATTGCTATTCCAGAATTCAGAAAGTTTAAATTTCAATGTTTGATATTTCTTTGATCTCTTATAATAAGGGACAAGAGTTAGATTTTTATAACGCAAATCATAATTAATATTTACTGAAGGTGAATTTGAGAGTTTTATCGGATATTTTTGGTAGTTTATTGTTCAGAAGTTTAAACAAACAGATAGATAGATTGTATTTATAAAGATCATTTATTTTAAGTATTTTGCTTTCATAAAGCAAATTACTTGTGTGTGATAGATAGTGCACTCCAAACCTATGTCTCAATGCTTTTTTTTATGTTTTGATCAGAATAGATAAATTTGAATGACCTCAAACAACAATAATACAATAATTAACATTTGGAGCCAAAAAAGAATGGTAAATAATTCTTAACTTGGAAAGAAAGAGAGTTTTTCAATCTTTTCAAGATTCCTAGAGATTTTGTTATTAACAAACTTCACATGTGCAGTCCATTTAAGCCTACTGTCTATTACTACACCTAGCAACTGGTAATTATTATCAACAACTTCAAAAATAAGGTTATCCAGACTAAAACTTAAATGACTAGCATTTCAGAATAGCAAATATCGGCTTCGACTATTTTCACCAATCGAAAAGACTTTGTAGTTCATTATTGAAGAAGCTCTCTGAAATGGATTCATCTGAAGGGGAAAAATGAATATTTACAACGAGGTCTTCGGCAAAACTAAAGTATTTCATTCTGCTATTTGTATAATGTAGATCATTAATAAAAACTAAGAAAAGTTTTTTAAGCAAATTAAACCCGAAAATAATTTAGGAGGGGCTAAAGCTAGAAACATTCTTGGTGTTAAGATTCTGAAATCTTCCTAAATTTAACTTTGTATTATCTCTTCATCGATGTTCTGTGTAAGAGAGTGGGATATGCTAGGATTAGTGTGAATTGACATATTAATTGTGATTTTATGTTAATTTTTACTAACTTTTTTTTGAATTATTGTTGTTTTAAAAATTTTTTAGGGGTCTCTAGAGCCCCTCTCTTGAACCTCTCTGCTAGCGTTGGAAAATGACGATACTTTCGGTATCGTTATCGCTTTCGGTAATCTAATGATAGCGATATCGGAGTAAATTTTTTTTTGAAATTAACGACATTGTGTTGATTTCGTTAATTCTTTGTTATATAAAATCAAGGCGCGATATACATTTATTCATGACTTCTATACTTCTGCATGTTGTTATAAACTTTTTTTGTTTTTTTATTCCAAATTTAATGTATAATTAGACTCAAGCTTTCATCATTTCTAAGTCAAGGTAACAAAAATCTATTGTCTTAACCCTCATTTTATCAGTAGAAATGCTCCAACGTAACTTCTACAAGTGACTATCAAGCTCCAATCTAGAAATAATGTTTTGATTAAAAATAGAATTTTCAACCTTAGCAGAGAGTCCAAAATTTTCAAACGCTTTACTATTTTTAAACTAACTTGATAACTCAATTTTCAACACCTAGACCTAACTCAGATAATTATTTAAAAAAAATAATAACAAAAAAACTTCTTTTATCAATATATGAATTTATGAAGTATTTCTATATTTGTTTCAAAATTCTTTTTATTTATATCTTGACTTTCTGTTAAGCTTTTTTTAATTTTGATATTAAATAAAATATTTTAGAGTTTTTTGTTGTTTTAATCCTTCATTTGAACGCATTTCGGAAAATTATGGGTGATATTTCAAAATTACAAAACTCACAACACAATTATGTATTTGAGTTTTAATACTTTTTTTTGTTATTTTCTAAAAAAAAGTTGCACATTTTTTTTGAAAAAATTAACAAAATGTAAGGAAACTTTTTATTAAGGTAACGATAAAGAAAAACGTCTAAAATTATTCTAATTAAACGATAGCGAGGTCCTTTTTTGTTCAAAATAACGATAACTATAACAGAATAAAATAGTGCTGAAGGATTTATACGAATGAAGGAATTTATTTAAAAAGTAAATGTTTCGGAAAATTGTTGTATGTGTCAAAAAAATGAAGTTAGTTTTATCAATCTTTTAAGTTGTTTTGTGGCGTTCGCACCCATCCTTTCGGATATCGGGGCCCGCCCGGAATGCTGAGTCCAAGTCTAACTGGACTTTCCATCCCACTAAACACCTATCGGCCCTTGTTACAAAAGAATAGCTATACCTTGTTATATATATTATTTTACAAGAATTTATGTGACAATATATAAATACAACTGAGTGAAAGATACAATCCTAACGCGAACGTTCCCAATTAGGGAAAAAAACTTATTGTTTAGTGATAGCTTGATTACTAACCATGTAGAATCGCTTCGCTAGAGCACTACCTTATCAATCTTTCTTTCATAAAACAAACTGGATTGACACACGAGATACTTAAAAAATTTCATGCGACATCTCATCATGCAAAAGTATAACGTCGTTTTGGATGAAGTAAACCACTTTAATGTTTATTTTAAGGCGTCTACCATGTCTGTAGAATTCAGAGATTTCCTCTATAATCAGATGATTTACTTTGCTGATGTGTCTACTCGAGTGAAAGACAATGATGAAAGGTTTATTTTTTTGAATGCTCTTTTTTCCCATACAATGAAGTCGACCTTATGATTTAGATTCACTGCCTATGCCTTCTTGTTCTATGATTTCGTTGATTTTCTGCCCATTTCTTCCATCGTCTATTCCATTGAAACCGTACGTCTCTTTTCATTTTTCATCTTTGCTTCGTATTTATTCCCAGTTTTTTTCGTTTCTCATTTTCGAATGCTTTTATATTGTACAGTTTTAATTTTATGATATTTATTCTGATTGGGGATGCAACTATCCCGATGTGTGTCCCTTCCAATGACCCATATCGATTCTCCTTCTCATTTAAAAATGTTTGTATGCAACTTTATCAAGGCTAATTCCTATTTTATATAATCATATATGTCCGGCATTAATTATACTAAATTAGAATTTTAGTATGATCGAATAAAGCTAACAAAGTTGAATACTAAATTGTATTTTTTCTTGCTCAAATGTCATTTTTATTCTTTATTTTTAGACTGGAAATCAAGTGAACAAACCCTTAGATCTTATACTTTATATCGACATCGATCAACCAGAAGTATGTTCTTTTAAATTATTCTCAAATCTCTAACATATATTTACCTATCTTGATCATGGAAGATGATGCAATGTGATAGTTCTTCAGAAATATTTATTTTTAATCGATTTATTCTTCTTACAATTTCTACATACCTTCTCACGAGTTTAAAACATTTTGTAAACAAAACATTTCGAATTCAAGTCTTTTTGTAGGTCATTTCATACCCCAAAGTTAAAAAATATCGGCACGAAATTTCCAAAAATAAGTGCGTAGTAATCTGAACTGGGTTCACACACGCGCGAAAAATATTTAATTGAAAGCATGCTCAAAAATTATTTAAACATTATGTTGTAATCGTCTGCTCCTTCTATTTCGATCCGATTTATATAACTTAAACACTCGTGGACCACGATAGAACGACATATGTTAAAGCTATATTTTTAAAGCGACCGATATGTTTTAAGAGATGATTGCTTGAGCGATAAACCTATGTCAAATAGTTTCTAATATTTAATATAATGATTAAGATTTTTTTCTTACCAAAAAAGCGATCAAATGTGTATCACTCCATAATGTATCGTTTCCAAAAATTAACACTACCCTATATTAGGGTTTGTATAAGTATCGAAAATTAGGAACCGATACCGAAAAAAACTTACAAAATTGGGAAATCCCGGTTCCAAACGGTTCCTTAAGGAGAGACAACAAAAAGATGCAATGAAATTGACGTTTTTGATTTATTATAAACAGATGTACACTTTTTCTTTCCATATCATTATCATTAGAATGGTTCTAGGAGAAAAGTGTGCAGACGACAAAAGTGTGCAGCAGAGAAAAAAAAGAAAGATCAACTCTTTTGTCGTTTGCACACTTTTCTCCGTTTACCACTAAAATGAGGTGACAATGAAAAAAAGATTTTATATGAATGAAGTGCAGTAAAGCTTTATGCAAAGAATTGCAGAGTGAAATAAATCAATTACAACTAAGTTATTCTCGGAACTAAAATATTTCTACAGTATAAAAATGCGATACCATCCTGATACATAACTTCAACCAAAGTTTCAGTAACAAAGTTTAATTTAAGTATCAATTTCATCCACTATATTTTATTTTGAATACACTTAAATGTTGCTTTCCTCATTTTGAGTTGAAAAGGGTATACATTCAGAACAGGCAGCGTTTCTGAGTCAGTGAGAAGATGTCCGACAACTCTAAGAACTTAAAAAATCCGTCTCAGATTTGCAAATACTTAAAAACTTCATAGCACCAACTCTTCACTTCCCACTTAGACTAAAAAAGGGTCACTCCATATTCATACAAAAAGTGAACTTTTTTTCCATTATTTGAAATACTTAAAAACGGCTTTGACTCTTAGACTTTATTACCTACTCTGACTCCGATTTTTATCATATCTCCGACTCACGACTCCGTAACTAAAATATATATGGAAAAAAAATTATTATTAAAAAAATTGTTTTTTTAGTTTATAGTATGTTTTTTTTAATTTTATTTAAATTAATATAAATATATATTTAATCCGCTTTAAATATCTCTTATTTTTTTTTTTATTCAGAATTTATCTTCAGCCCATATTTCTCCAAACTCTCTTGCCATTTTATAATTCTCTTTCCAAGCTGTTCTTTGTTGTCTGCCAGTATCGCTATGTCGTCAGCAAATAAAAATTCCCATAAGTCTTCCTTATGATTCGATAGTTCATCAACAACCAACGTAAACAATAATGGACTCAATGCCGAACGTTGATGCAAACTTATTTTTACTTCAAATTCTCTTGAATATCCTTCTGCCATTTTAATAGATGTCTTTGGATTTTTGTAGATTTCTTACACCAATCTCACAAGTTTTTCGAATATTCCATTTTTATGCAAGCTCTATGAATAGTATCATATGCTTTCTCTAGATCTACAAATCCACAAAAAACGTATGCATTTCCTTCAATTTTCTTTTCTATTAGTTGTCTTGTCATAAAAATCGCGTCTATTGAACTCTTTCCAGGCATAAATCCAAACTGTTTTGGGTTTATCTGTATCACTGAACGAATTCACTTTTCCAAAATTCTTTCTAGTATTTTCAGTCCGTGCTCCAGTAACTTCATCCCACGATAGCTACCACATTCTAAGACATCGCCTTTCCTTATCATTATGGGTACTAGTACCCTTTTCTTCCACTCTTCAGGTAATCCAAACTCTATTTAGTAGGTCTACCATCCATGTTATCGTTTATTGTCTTCCTGCTTTAATCATATAAATGCTAATCTCACTAAATCCAGTTGCTTTATAATTCTTCATCTTACTTATTTGCTGCAATACTTCATCTTCATCTATTATCCTTTCTGGTCCTTCAAAGCTTCTTTCAATTCTTTCTTTTTATTTCCTATATTTAAAAGTTCTTCAAAATATTCTTCCCACCTATTTTTAACTTCTTCAGTGTCAAGGATCTTTTTTCTTTTTTATCTTTGATTACTTTTTTTTATTATTTTGATTGACGTTTCCAATCTTCTTTCTTTCTTTCGTCTTGCTTTCGCAATTCTGCATATCTCATTTTCTCTTTCCTTCGTTCTTAAATCATCGTAGTTTTTGTGTGCCTTGATTTCTAGCAATCGCAATTTGGCTTCCTACTTTTTTGTTCCATATTATTCCTTGTCTTCTTTCAAGTTCGTTTTTTGCCACTTAGAAGCCATTTTTTCTCTTTCAACCCCGTCTTACACTTTCGTTCCACCACCAGGGACAGCTTTATTCCTCCAGGCTTGTTGCGTCCCAAGACGCACTTACAGATATTAAATTCTTCTTTACCTTTCCCCACATTTCTTCTGCATGCACACTCTTCTTCCATTGTATACCCATCTCTTTTATGACTGTTTTAAACTCACACCTTGATCCACTTTCCTTCAATTTCCAAATCTTCAGTTTCTCATTTTTTCGAATATTTTGCTTATATACTTTGTTTTTATAACAGTCAAGGACAACCAATTTCTGCTGGCTGACAATTTTTTTACAAAACGATCATCCAAGTTAAGATCAAAAACGTCAATTTCATTGCATTTTTTTGTTGTCTCTCCTTAAGGAACCGTTTGGAACCGGGATTTCCCAGTTTTGTAATTCCCAATTTTCCTTCCAATCGTTAAATATTTTTCCATCTTTTTGCCTTATCAAGATAAAATCTATTTGATTTTTCTTACCCTTTCATTCATTTGTAAAATTCTCTCACCATCTTCATTTCTTTTTCCATGCCCATGTCCTCCGTGTATTTCATTGAAACCGTCACAATGTTCTCCCAAGTGTCCATTTAAATCACCTCCAATTGACAACCTTTCACTTCTTCATTCATTTCTTCTAAATTAGCCATGAACTTTTCTTTTTCCTCTTCCTTGCATCCATTTTGCGGTGCATATCCTGATATGATGTTTATTAGCTCATCTTCTCCCGCCAGCTTGATTCAAATCAGTCGATACCCCTCTCTTTTCACTCCCATTATTTTATTTTTCCATTTAGATGCGATTATGATTTCTACTCCATTCTTTTTGTTTGACTTTCCACTGTAAACAATTTTAAACCCTTCACCTATTTCCTTAGCAGCGTTGCCTCCCCATCGCGTTTCCTGTACACACAACACTTCTATGTTTCTTTTCTCTTACCCACCATCGATCCCACATTCCACGTAGCAAATCTCCAGTCTTTCTCCCTTATCTTACAAGTTTTTCCAACATTCTTTTTGACCTAAGCAGTTTGATAAGCCCACGGAGTACTTTAAGCTCTACCCCGCTCTTTGTTTGTTCGGATCATGGCAATAAGTAAATAGAGCTAAAGTTTTATGGCTGATGGCTCTTCCTTGAGCTCAAACCACAAGGCAGTGGTAATTTGTTATCAGAGTTATTTTCTCCTAGAACAATTGTCCGCCCAGACTAACGAGTTTGTTCTACTCCATCCAAGCTGTAGGTTAAAGCGCTTTTTATACTTACGCTTTTTACCTCTAGATCATTTAGTTTGAAACAACTCCGCCACGAGAAGGCAGATCTACAGATTTACTGCCAGAGGCTTTTTAAGACGCTTGCTTTTTACGGCATTTCCAGGAGAATCCTGAAATGGAGCTTATTCTTATTCTCAGCGTTAGCAGCATTTGGAGCCAAATACTCACTAAGTCTCAAATAAATATTACTTTTATTTAACTGACAGATTACGCTAATAAGGAGATTTTTGCTAAAAAAAAATAGTTATTTTTCGGTTTTGCTGTTTTTTTCTAGATATATCGTGTCGGTTCTAATCAAGTTTTCAATTTTTCTTGTTTAAAGCTCAACTTTATCTACGCAAGTGATGCCTTGTTGAACTAATTTTGGGTGTTCTTTTTTCAGAATATGTTTGCCATGACAAGATGTTGGATAAATCTCGCTGAACGTTTGCACGATTACAAAAATGATTATGATCGTTTGAATAGTGTTAGACCCTACTTCTGCAAGTTGTATTCCTTTCTCTATGAAGCGATAAAACTGGATTCATTCATTGTAAGCTTATATATATATTTTTTTTTTCAAGTTCTACTCTTGTTATAAAGGAGGCATTGAGATTGAAGATAATAGATTTAAACAGTCTAACCAATTGTACGTTGTAAACATTGTGGAAAATAAATTTAATTAAGTTAATTGATTCTTTAAATGGACAAAATTTCAATTTTATAGAATTCAGATTTGGATTTTATTTGTTCCTTTTTACTATTTATATTTTGCAACACTCCCTGAAACTTTGCCAAGGTGGGAAAAAATAGAAAATTATTATTCAGTTTTACTCAAATTTTTTTTGACTTTTTATTGACCAAAAAACAGAATAAAATTTATTTTAAATTTAAAATTCGTTTACAGTGACTTTTTTTCTTTAAAAAACTTTTTCATTTTATTGAATTTTGTTCGTCCTAGTTATAACATATAAATGTTACAAATTATAGTGAAAATATATAAAAATAGGAAAAATTATTTGGCTATGAATTTAAATGGACGAGACATTGAGAACGAACAATTCAGACGCTCTAACTTCTCGACTCAAATCTCGACTAAAATTTGATTACTTCATTGTAGACGGAGTATCCAAGTAAGGATGATGATTTCGTTACACGCAGAAATGAAATTGGGTTCCTGATTGAAAAATCAAACTTCATAGTTGGCGCAAGCGACATTCACAATAATGTAAGGCAATTGATCTACTTTCCCTTTACAGTATCACTCACACAATCCTTTTAACTTGCTCATCTAAGATGCTGCACCTTTTGAAAGAATCGCCAGCCAACTTTAACTGGGCTAACGTTGAAGGCATTCTCTTCATCTCATCCCAAGTTATCTCGTTTCTGAAAGATAGGTAAAATTCCTTATTACAGTCCTCTTCATTTTTTAGTAGAGAAAATCTTCAGAAGAGCTTCAACAGTTGCGTATTACCCACAACATTTTTATATTCTCTTAACATCTTCATCTGCGGATCATTTAAATGTCAACATCCGCAATTTTCCAACATTTTCTTTTTTTATACCACAAAGTATCAATTTTTACTGTATCCAAAATTTTTATGATAATTACGTCTTTGTGATAACACATATACATTGACATCTCTCTAAATTTTTAAGAAGTATAGAACTTGCCTTTGATTAGAATAGCAAATTGTGATCGTAATATATATTAGATTAGACGATACATACGTATTGTACAAGTTTATTGTAGAAAAATATATGCACTTAATCAAATCTTATGCAAGAATTTCATATGAATCAGTGAGAAGGTTGATGTTTGTTATGAAAAAATGCTTGGATATTCGGCTGGATGGAAAAGGTGGACAGCACGAGAATGGCATGGTGTCGATCTGAGAGCTGGGAGCGGAGGTGAGACTTTATGTATTTCATTTTCAAGAATAGCTCCACGCAACAGTAGGTGCTACCAAGCAAAGCTATAATGCCTTGAACATGCGATGTAGGAAATTTATTAAGAGGGAGAACAAAGCCGCGGAAAAAGAACAGGGGATAAGACTCCATCTGCAGGAAAATGGTGCGTCGTCGACCGGAAAATCAAATGGAGTGGTGAAAAGTTTTAAGTCCGCAGCCAACGACATTTATTTCTGTGAAGCGAGAGGCAAATTCATCTTGCAGAGAGGTGACTACGCCAGTGCAAGTTTCCGGGTCGGCATCTTCAAAGGCACAAGTAGAATGGCGGGGAAAATGCACCAACTGACCATTTGACAACTGACGCTTCCACAAACGAGGCTTCACTTCAAAGGCAGTCATGTGTGCATGCATATCAAAAACAAGACTGCATTGCAGCTTTGCGTTAAGTTCGTCCAGTCGTAGAAATGTCTGTGAGAAAAGCCAAGCGAATGAGCCAGCCAACGCGATTCAGAAGAGTTATCTGCGTAGGATAAGTTTCTCACAAAGAAAGGTGGCAATTTCTTGCTGCAAGTCACACACACGGGACAACACAGCTCTACGACTCAGCCCTAACCTCTGCCCAGTAGTGGTGTCACGCAGAGGGACATACTGGAGGAATTCCTCACAAGCCTGCAGGTCAGCAGTAACCCCAAGGAAAAAAACTGTCAATTGAGCCGTTGTTCTCGTCAAAAGCGAAAAGAAAGACGACAGCGGGTCTTTAGTCGTGGAGTTTGTCTGGCGCCTCTTCGATACGACGACAAACAGTTTGGGACAAAAGACTTATGCTCTCCAGAGTTGGTGTGTGTACTCGCAGATGGAGTCTGCTATTACAACCCATCCGCAAAAGGTTTCATCCTGCGAACAAGAATGCGAGAAACTACACAACTCGCATGTGTCACTTTGTCAGCTTCTGAAAAAGCGAGTTGTTTCTTGCAAACTACTTGACAGCTTTCTTAATGACTTCCTTTCTCTCATTGGCTGACGCAATTTTGATGAATTATGTTGTTTCCCAATGGCGGCGCACGTTATACTCTCATGAAAGCCACAGTATTCAAGCATATGAGGTACTAGGCAGGTCCAAAACGCTGAATAAAAAAATACATTTCCCATTCAGGGAAACCCGGAGGTCCGGAATTCACTTTCCTTCTCTTATCCTGCGATATCCGCATGGATTTCAAAGTTTTCCGATCTATTACGTCGTTGTTGCAATCAATTGCGACAATTTTCATTCAATAATGTCATAGTTGCCATCAATCAAGTCTCGTGGCATTCAATAATGTCATAGTTGCAATCTTCTAGGTCAGTTTAATAATTAATCATTTTATTGTTTTAATACTTTGTTCATTTCTTTATTTCGAATCAACAAATGCATCAAATGCAAATACTGTAAATGAAGAAATTGAGAGCACAGAAAAAACAACTAAGAGCACAAGAATATCTGTTTCTCTTGACCTAAGAAAGCGTGCAATAAGTCTAGCACTAGACGGCAATGGAAATAGCGCAATTGCCAGTCTTCTGGGACTTGCAAGAACAACAGTGTCGACAATAGTCAGAAAGTTTTTTTCAAATGGTCAAGAAGAAGCACTTAAAAGGGGAAGAGATAATCGAAGTAAGTTGTCTGATCAACAAAAAGATGAAATACGCAAATCGGTCGATGAAAATTGCTTAGTCAGCCTTAAGGACCTTGGAAAAAAGTGTATGAAGCATTTGGAATCAAAGTATCCAACTCCTGTATCGACAGATGCTTGCATAAATTCCATTACACCTTAGAAAGTGTTCTGCCAGTTCAAATTGCACGGAATACTCCTATTGCAATTGAAAAACATTCTAAGTATGCAAGAGAATTTCGTGAAATGGAACAAAAAACACCCTTTGAGTCAATTTTGTTATTAGATGAGGTTGGCTTTAAGGTATATGCTTTTAGGTTCCATTAGCTCGAAGTAGAAACATTTCTGTAGTGGCTGCAATGAACAGAAATAGTTTGTTGTTCCATGTAATTCACGATTGCTGGAGAAAAATTTTAAGGGTGTCTTAACTATTTGAAATTGAAATGTTCTGAGATAAATATTGAAACTCCAGTATTGATAATGGACAAGGCATCAATTCATCGTTGCTGAAACTTGCGCTTTGAAGGATTTAATGTAACGTTTTTACCGCCATACTGCCATTTTTGAATCCAATTGAAAATTGTTTCAACAAATGGAAAAATTTGGTAGCTGAAAAACCAAATCAGCAGTGCTTTCACAGAAATCACTAGTTCAGATTGCAATGGATATCACACAAATAGCATATTGATTGTTAGTAAATAAAATTTTATTTTGCGCTTTTTTTAATTTTTCTTATTTTTAGAACTGACGTAATTGATTGCAACAACGACGTAATAGATCGAAAAACTCTGTATGATTGTAAATGAGCAAAACAGGAATTAAAATATATATTTTTAAATTGTTGTTGTCTTGCATATTTTTGTATATAAGGCTTTGCAGAAAACACTATTACACGCAAAACCCTGTGCTCACTTATTTTCTCAATAAGTGCGTGTTGTCAAACCAAACGCTTATGCTCAAACTCTTTTTTGTTTGCATAATTCTTTTTGCAACAGTCCATCTTCCAGAGTTTTGCGGGCCACATTGCTTTGTTAGTACCGAGAAGGGTATAGGGCCGGACGCTAGGCCTTTGCGGGCCGGATCTTTATTTAGGAGATGTTTTTTAAAGAAAAATCAAAGAATTTTATATGGCTAAAAGATACCAATTAAATTTTTTTCAAATTTTGTCAGTTTTAAATTTAAAAATTTTATTATTATTTTTTTCAAATTAACTTTGGAGACAAAGAAAACAAAATTTATGCTGCTTTTTTTGTTATCACTTCTAAAAACAGTTATTGATTCAAAAAGAAAGAGAAAAACAAACCAAAATTGATAATAATCTTTCATAAGGGAAACTTATTTAAATGCATAGCACCCATCTTTCTAAAAGTACATTTTTTTAACTCTGTCACGAATTTGTTATGGACCTAGTAATGCTGAAAATAACGCATATATTTTAAGCTTAAGAAAAATAGAAGGTTTTGCATACTTCATTAAAAATTAGATGATATTCAACAATAATGTTTTTTCGATATATAAGCAACATAGCGTTTGTTGATATACAAAGTAAAATGGCGTTATTGCAAACTCGCTTAATATGAACACTTCAATGATATGCATCAATTTGTCCACTCCCAATCCCCTGTACAAAATAAAGACGTAAATTCGACCTTTTTAATGAACTCGCTTTTAGAGAGCGTCTTTTATAACTTTGTAATAACTAACACGTTTGTACTAAATGTATTAAGGGTACCTACGTGTTCTAAACTCAAAATCCTGATTTTTTCGCAAAGTATCATGCCATTACTGCTGTTGAACTAAAAGTAAAATGAAAATCAGAAATAGCTGATGATTTTAAAGCACCGCTTAATACACTGCTAAGCTGACATCTTCAGCGTAGGAATCTTACAATTCTTAAGGGAAAAGTGGAACAAAGCGTAAAAGAATGAGAGAGAGAGTCATTACTCCGGTGTTGAAAAGGCTCTTTTTTGTTTCAAAAATTCTAGATCCCAAAACTTTTCTGTTTCAGGACTTGAACTTTTGTCCAAGGCTCAAAAATTTGCCTTTGATTTAAATCATTACGAAACATTAGGGGAAGGTTATCTCCCGTTACTTTTAGAAAAGAAAGATAAACTTAGTCTCTTTAATCATTTTTATCAAATCATACATATAGGAAACTAAAAGTAACCGGAGCCAACGATATCTTAAAAAAGAATAAATATTTTTTGATTTTTTAAAGAATATTTTTCGATTCTTTGATTATAGGATTTAATATTGATTATTATTTGACAAATATATTATTTAATATCGTGCAAATTGCAAAAATATAGGTAATAACTTTTGTAACATCGTATGAGGTATATCAAATCTTACATCTAGTAAAATATGAACAGAAAGTTTCATATTTTTTGATTTTTTAAAGAATATTTTTCGATTCTTTGATTATAGAATTTTATTTTGATTATTTGACAGATATATTATTTAATATCGTGAAAAAATTGCAAAAATATAGGTAATAACTTAAGTAGCATCGTCTCCCCGAATGAGGTATATCAAATCTTACATCTAGCAAAATATGAAGTGACAGGTTGGAAATGAACCATCGCAGTATACAGGTATATAGGTAATAACTTATGTAATATCGTCTCCCTGAATGAGGTATATCAAATCTTACACCTAGCAAAATGTGAACAGAAAGTTGAACATTGTCTCCCTAGTCATTTGTACATGGAATAGAAACCATCGTAGTATACAGGTTGGAGATGATCGATGTATTTTTATAATATCTAGTGTCGAGTAGGTAATAAAAAAAATTACTTTTATTTTTTGTTTTTAGTGAGCAAAATTTGTCGAATAATCAAAGAATCGAAAAATGTTCAAATCAAAAAATATTTATTCTTTCTAAATATATCGTTGGCTCCCCTTACTTTTAGTTTCGTATGTGCATAATTTGATAAAAATTAATTATTAAAGACTAGGTTTATCTTTCAATTTTAAAAGTAAGGGGAGCCAACGATATATTTAAAAAGAATAAATATTTTTTGATTTGAACATTTTTCGATTCTTTGATTATTCGACAAATATAATATTTAAAATCGTGCAAATTGCAAAGTATAGGTAATAACTTTTGTAACATCGTATAAGGTAGCAAAATATGAACAGAAAGTTAGATATTTTTTGATTTTTTAAAGAATATATTTCGATTCTTTGATTACAGAATTTTATTTTGATTATTTGATAGAATATATTATATAGGTTGGAGATGAATTATCGCGGTATACAGGTTGGAGATGAACCATCGTAGTATACAGGTATAATGTATATAGGTAATAACTTATGTAGCATCGTCTCCCCGAATGAGGTATATCAAATCTTACATCTAGCAGAATGTGAACAGAAAGTTGAACATTGTCTCCCTAGTTATTTCTACATGGAATAGAAACCATCGTAGTATACAGGTTGGAGATGATCGATGTATTTTTTATAATATCTAGTGTCGAGTAGGTAATAAAAAAATTACTTTTAGAATTTTAAACATATTTTTTGTTTTTAGTGAGCTGGCTTCTCTTTTTGATATGGTTTTGTTTGTCATAGACTCCTTGTTATCCTTTTCTAAAAATGAAGCTCTTTTGTACACATCAATCAAGTTTTTGAACAAGTGTTGCCACACCATTTGTTGCATTCAAAGAGTGCCCCCTGATATGCAGTCTCTTCCAAGTAAACAATTTAACCAAGATTATTTCCTAAATTCAATAAATAAAATAAATTTCGGAAAATGTTAACTTGTATCATAATTTGCGAATTAGGCTTACTTCTCAACTTTCTATCTACATTTTCAAACATGCACTTATTTGAAGATAACATAAAGAGCACAAATGATCTTTCAGTATTCGCTTTTTATTGCAATCAAGGCAGAAAAACATCTACTTCGCACACGTAGTTTGCATACAAGCGTGGAAGTAATTTAATAGCTTCCACGAACATTTATATGTGTTTAATTATCATTATTGGATAAAACACAGAAAGAGCGCTAATGTTTTAATTAACACACTAACTGTTGTGCTCTTAGGACTGAGTAAAGGGTTATGGATTGAAATACTTTAAAATAGTATGACGATATATTGCGATCTTGCCAAATATGTGGCCTCACCATAAAAAATGTACTTAACAAATTAAAAAGTTAAATAATGAATTCATTTCTTGACAATATGCATATAGTAACAATATAAAGAAAATAAAATGAAACTATAGAAAAATTATTGATATCATTGACGGTGGCGATCAAATCGTTAACTTTTGTTTAGATGCGCCTTCTACCTGTGATAAGAGAGCAAATTTATAATAAAAAAATTGCTCTTTGTTGTGAGAAACCCAGATAAGAAATATACACTATGATAAAATCAAAAGAAATAGAGAGAGAGAGATAAAGGAACGTATAAGCATAACGAGTAGAGTTGTTATAAACAGCATTTGTTACTTTAATTTTAAAGCAAGCCTATAGGCTCCTCCAAATAAAAATTGCTGCGTAAGTTATTGGTCATATAGCTATCCAAATTTGGGCCCGAGCTATGCTTAGGAGGCCGCAAATTAACTGGTTATCGACCACAGTCGACATATGTCGACTTTACAAAAATATGAATCGTCTGCTTTTTAATACAAATCTTCTGCTTTACATTAGATATCGTCTGATTATTCTGGTCGATAACGGGTTAAGTATTAGTGATATGCTTAACTAGTGATTTTAATGCTTTTTCAATGATACACAAGACAATTCATAAATAACGTTGAAAAGAAGAGGGTGCATTCTTTAAGATCTCGACCTTAAAAAAAAAATTAAAATTCGAATTTTGGACCTTTTCGATTTTTTTCAAGAATAATCTAAAATTATGCAAAGTGCGAAAAAGTTGAAATTATGGAAATCATGTAGCTTCACGCGATAGCAAGAGTTTGAACTTAAGTATTATAAGTGGCTGATTTTTGTATATACGCGCGGCTCTTCATACTTCATCAGCCAACTTTACTGCACTTCCCAACCTTTCTTGTGATATTTTTGCTAAAACTGGAACAGTCGAGATTTTAAAGAATGAACCTCTTGCGTTATTAAATTTAAAGAAATTTTTACCAGGCAAAGTTAGGAAGATAATCTTTTATTTGGTTGCTTATTTGTTTAGATTTATGCTGTTAACATGTCGCCTTCTTTACCTTAGAACGAGTAATCGACTACCTGTTGCAAATTGTGTTCCTTCCAACTAATCTTCAGAAGCGAGCTTTCAACACAATAAACGACTATTTTGACAAAAATCCTACCCCCTTTACCTCATTTATCCCGCGATTAATGGAGATTTTGGCCAAGTTTCATCAGCAACCTGAATCTTCTGCCGTTATAGTTTGGAGAGATAGTGTTTTTGAGGCTGTCTGCACTCTGGCATTTTCTTTGAGTGATGTCACTCAGCTCCAGTTCCTCATACACAACCTCGGACAGCCATACATAACACAGATACAGTCAGTGACATCAAGTCACACTTCAGGCCAGAACATTTCGGCAATATCCCACTCTTTAGACATGCTGAGTTTGATGCTTTTGAAGCTTCACACGAGCGCGTTGTACTTTAGCCAAAAAAACTGTCTGCTATCAAACCTGCGTTCCTTTTTCGAGGCTCTGTGGCAATGTCTTCTGGAGTGTCTGCAGCGCTACAACACAAATGAGGACGATGCTGAGAAGGTGTGTCGATGCTGTAAACACTTTCTACGCACTGTGAATGAAGATGCCGCACAAGTTTTGACTCCACTCGTTTCCACCCTAGCACAATTGTATCAAAGCCACACCTACTCCAGCTACCTCTATCTCGGTTCCATCATTGTTCATGTTTTCGGCAGCTTTGACATCTACACGTCTGGATTGATGGTCATGCTCAATGTATCATTGCTCTCTTTACTCAACATTATTTAGCGCATAGATATCTCTGCCATTAACTTTCTCTTTCGCATCAATACCTAAAGAAAAGAATAATATTGGAGATAAAAGCTATATCAAGCTATAAAACCTTTTTTCTTGTTTCTTAAATTTGTGCATTCGGAATTTCGTTATAATCGACTTCGTTACAAACAGATTTCAATGCATATAATTAGCATTCAAATAATTATTTTAATTAACTTCATAACATATACTATTCGCATTTCATCGTTTTTCCGTGTGAAATGTTCGTTAAGTCACTTTTGCTTTTTTATTTTAATTTTACATGAAATTCGATCAAAACAACTGCGTTAATCCTTTCATTGTTTGTAAAATGCTTTTATAACTTCAATCTATCCCCTTTTTTGGTTTTCAAAACCATGTGAGCTTATTATTTGAATTATTGGGGCGGGTGTGTTCTACTAGAAAGAATATTTTTCGATTCATATTATAGAAATTTGTTTTTAGTATGTATTTTTGCAGCGTTAGTTTTTTTTAAATATTTTTTTCCTAAAAAATAAAATGATAGCCGCACTCTCCAAATGGAGGACCAGGTGAAAATGTTAGTGAACTCTTGTCAACTTCACTTGTTTATTTTTTAGTTTTTTGCACTTCACACATTTACAAAAATCTCTAACATTACAAATACCAGTATTCCTTGGAGAAATATTCCTGAAGCTGCTTTATTCAAATCCTTGCAAACGTGTCCAGATATGATTGAGGATTTCTTCAGACTTTGCCAACGGTACCTCACTCTTAATTTGATTTTTGATGTGTGGATGCATAACATCTCTCTCTATTTTTGCCAGTTACATCTCCGATCTCCTTATCCCCTTTCTTCAAATGAAGATTTTTTCCGACATTTTTCACTTGGCCTTGATGTCTTTATACGTGGATAATCCTTCTTCTCACGAATCAGCATCTTATTTTCTATCAAAACTTGTTATAGCACCCGCACCTGTAACTATTTTCTTCTCTTATTCTAGCAGTGTTGTTATTTTTGGGTCAGCGTGGCGCATATTTCTTTTTTTTTGAAAAAAATTTTTCCAATTTTTGGGTCAGCCTTATGGAGCAAAACGAACAATTGTGCGTGGCCCATATTTCTTCAATAATAATAAATTTTTCAAAATTCGAACCCAGTTACGCTTCATTTTTGCTCTAACATTATTATGTCAACATTAAAATCTCATAGAAGGATTAAAAGTTCTCCTAACCACATTCTTGTCTAATAGACGTCGCTTTTTACTTTTTATTGTCATTATCATCGTTATTCTTCATTTAAAAGTGAGATAAATATGAATCGTTATGTGCTTCCAGTGAGAGGTGTTCTGAATTATGGCTCGCACATATCTATCTAAAATTGTTGACTTTGCTTGAGCAGATGGCATAGCGGTGGATTTTTTCGGAGCGTGGTGCATTTCTTGACCGGATGCCCTTGCTGTCGTCAACCGAATGGCATCAGATTAAAGAACAAGACATTCTATTTTGGGAACGCCGGGTATCGAACCCAAGACCTTTGGAATGAAATTACTGAGGTCTAACCACATTGCCACCGGCGTTCGTTTTTTGTACACCGAAGAGTTGTCAAAATATTTCACAATTTAATAAAGTTTTATACTCTCATTTTTAAATTTTAATAATACACTTTAATTTCAACGTTGTCGGGTCAAAAATAGAGCAGCATTGCTTTTTCAAGGCAACTATATCCAAGTTCTATAGTATTTATATAAGATGAGCATCTGATTAATTCATTTTTGATTACTTCGATTAACTTTAAGTGCCAACTTACGCTAACTTTGAATACAGGAAAATTTATTTTCTTGTAAACTTTGTTACTTTTAAAATGGGTTTGATTAATCTTTAAACTGTATATCAGAGACATCGAGAAATGTTGAACAACAAAGACAGCTAAGAACTAAAGAAGTGTTTATATTATCTTCAAGAAATAGGCTCGATGCATTAGGAAATATAACCGATAATTGAGCTGTCTTCAAAACTCTAACTTTGTTTTACATTCCTTACTTACCTCTTTCAACTTCAATGGAATGGACACCGGTTCTGTACTACTAAATTTTAATTGTGTAATTAGTGTTAAATTTAATGAGATTTTGATATTTTAAAATTCCAAATCCATTGGTAAATTTTTTAGTTGCACAACCACATTTAACACTTTCACGCACAATGCAACACCAGTGTCCCGTAGAATAAAAATCGCCTGCTTTAAAAACTCATTTAAAAAGAAAGCAGATGATAAATTCCTGGAAAACCGATGCCTGAGTAAATATTTTCTTATTGAAAAAGTGTTTAGTTTTTTTCTAAGTGAGTCAAGGTTAAGGCATGTAGTAGTTCTATAATGAATCCGTACTTCTCAAAAGAATTTTCTGCTTTAAATAATTCAAAAAAACAACGAAAAAGAAGACGATAAGTTATCCAAAAGCTTAAGTATGTAAATTCACTTACCATTTTATCTCACTACTTAGTTTTTTGATTTCACTGCCTTTTACAGGATGAAGGTAAGTACTCCGTGATTACCGGGATTTTGGCTCTAAACTCACCTCCCCTTGTTCTTCACCTTTTGCAATCCTCGCTCAGTATTCCTAGGAGAATGATTTTTGACAACGCCGATGTATTCTACGATTGGTTCTCATCAAGTTGGAAAGAGGTATTCAAATTTCACTCTATCCCTTGTGTCAAAGTCCTAAGCTCCCAAGATACGCTCTACTTCTTAAATTCTACGATTATTCTGAAGTAGGATACGTCAAATATGTTATCTCTAAGTAAATTAGTTGTCCGAAGAATGTGCTATACCCCTGCTTTGAGATTTAAGAATTCGCATGTATGGATGTGTCTAATGTCAATATGCATGTATTCGTATGTTAAAAATGAGCTTACCTCGGGCCTCATAATGGCAATTAATATTATAAAACAAGGAGGTATGCGTCTCTATAGAAATATATATAAGACGCGGAGAGAAAAAACTTTTTAATTTTCGAACACTATTATGTTAATCCTCAAATACAAAGATAGGAAAGTGGGAATAACGCACGCAAATGGCAAAGCAAGAAGAAGAGGATTGGTAGCAGTAAAGTTTAAAACAGAGTTGCTTAGGGTTTAGCGAGCGGCAATAAATTAGTTCTATGAAAAATATAAAAGCATTTCAGTGAAAGTGTGTTTGGGATAAAAATATAATGTTTAGTCCTCCTGAGTCATTTAGCTTATTGAGTTGTTTTAAAACGTGACAGAACTTTCATGTCTTTGAGCTAAAGTTTTTAAAACTTTACCAAAAATACTTTAATTTTAAGAACCGCTCGTGCCCTAAGACTTTCGACACGAGAGGTCATTTGAAAAATAGCACTCGGATTAGGTGGATCGCCCGAGAACAGTGAATTAAGTTTATGTCAACATTCTATATGTATTGGCAACGAGCTATTGAAATATTTAAAATAACCTTAGAATTACACTAACAAAATTTTTTTCTCCGAGATGGAAAAAAAATTAAATTAAAGAAATGAACCCAAAGTAGGTAAGAAATTTTGGAAGAATTTCTGATCAACTTTTTAAGTCTTGTATCGGATGAATGAATTAAAAAATATTTCAGCTTCTCCAGCACTCAATGACGACATCCTTCTATGAAGTGAAGAGCAAGTTGGAAA
Source organism: Nectonema munidae (assembly GCA_030549495.1). Classification (NCBI taxonomy): domain Eukaryota; kingdom Metazoa; phylum Nematomorpha; class Nectonematoida; family Nectonematidae; genus Nectonema; species Nectonema munidae. The sequence continues at coordinate 989,986 of JAUIRK010000278.1, read as the reverse complement.
AAAACGAACTCACTCTATCGAAAGGCTACTCCGAAAGTGATGTGGAAGCAACGTTGACAGAGTTGACTTCTTCTTCCTGTAAGGAGGATGTGTCTTGCCATCTGCACAAGCTAAGTCTAATGCTTCGTTGCAGTGCGTTGTCGTGAATCAGTGAGCGCGAGAACGTGGATCTTCTCATTCACCTTTGTGTTAACTTGTGCGCCTTGTGTTTCTATATAAAAGTCACTTTTGGTATGGAGAATGAAAGTTTCACGAAATAAATGATGTTCTTTGCCTAATTAAAAAAAGACTCCCTAACACTTGCACAAACTCAACCTTGAATATACAGTAAAACCAATTTATTCTTGGAATCCAATGTAAGCTCTTTCTAGTTTGAGTCGCTAGGCTGTTTAAGAACCAATCACATAGTTCCTCTCTTAAATCTCGCTGCGTGAAGTATATAGTATCTTGGATGATAGTCGTTCACTCGCACCATTGCACTTACACCATCCTACACTTACACCATTTACACTTGCTCCATCTTACACACGCACAATCAAATCGTATCAATATAATTTTACCTTTATTATAAATTAAAAGTTAATTTAAAATGATTAAATAAAAATTTAAAAATACCATATTTTAAATTTTCTTTTTTTTTTTTTTTGTTTTTTTTTTTTTAATTTTAAATTTTCTTTAAACACAAATGAGTAAAAAAAGAAAGAGAAGAAGAAAAATTTTTTTTTTTCATGGATAAAAGAAAAAATTAATACCTCCTTTTCTTTAAAAAGAAAAAAAAAACAAAAGAACGCAGCCCCGCCTTTTTTTTTTTCATCAAAAAAAAAAAAAAAAAATTTTTTTGTAAGAAACTTTTTCTCTATCTTTCACATCATATACTTTTACTACAACACATCACATTCATTTAACTTTTATCAGTAATCTTGTAATTAATAAATATAGTAGTTGTGAGAACATTATAATACAAAATACAGGAAATGACACAAAGTTATATAAAAAAATAAAGAAGATTATACTTGTAAGCAATAGTTTAAGAGGAAACTAATTATATTAGAATATTTCCAAAGTTATAAGAGCATTTTGTTACCACCAGGCAATCTTATTTACATTTGTTTCAACTAGATTATTTCTTGACAATCAATTTTATTTCACATTTACTTTATCAAACCCTTGTTTTTACGTAATTTTTTATGCTTCAATTTGCTAAATCAAGCAAAGGTAAAGAGGTACTAATACTCAATGGACATGAGTATCTTTTCAGAAAAACATTTAAGGATGACAGATAAAATTCCTCAGTACAAAAAATTTTAATGTAGTGCCACAATAATTACAAAAAATGATGTTATAGTTAAAGAGGCATCCCAGGACTCGCATACTGGTGATCCAATCAGAAGTGAGGCGTTAGTTATGAATTAAAGCATGGAGTAAGTAGTTCAATGAACTTTTCTGACAGAAGCGCTATTTCAAACTCTTTAACAATGTTTGTTAAGAAGTATTGTATAGACTTCCCAAAACAAAGTATTCCACACAAAATATGGAAATTTTCCTAAACAGAGAAAGTATGAACATTTATTATCGTACTTTGAAAAAACATATGTTTGATGACAAAGAGTAGGTAATAGGGTGAGATACCCAAAATTTTCACCATCTTTGTGGAAACATTTTAATTCTATGAATTTAATACCAAAAACTACGAACTGTTTGTGAAGGTTTTCACAATGCTTTACCACGTTATTTTCAAGTTATAAGGGCGACTCTTGGAAATTATAAAAGTTCAAGAAGTAAATATGTTAACTTGGCTAAAAAATGAAATTTCTTGTTCAAAGATACCATTGTTTTAGCAATAAATTTGGGTATTTGAAAGCCATTTCCCAGTTATCTTCTTAGAACATTTAATTTTTTTAAAAATAAAGTATTTTTTTTAATTTCTTTATATTATTTTCATCTTTATCGTGTGTATAAAGATTACTTTTTTCAAATATTACCTTGACCTATTCTTTATTCTAACTTAGCAAATTACTTTATTTTATCAAAACTTGTATTGATAAGATACTTCAAGTAAGATAAAGTAAATGTAATATGATAAAAGTAATAAGATGGTGCAAGTAATACGAAATCGTCTTGGATTCAAATCGTAAACTAACGATAGATTCACAATTTTCATCTAAAATGATTTTTGACACTGGTATAAAAGCCATCCAGCTGAAAAAGAAATTATCAATTATCGTGCTTCCATTTAGATTGAGAGCAGCCTTTAAAAAAAACTGCATTGTCACATCAGCGTGTCTAAAGATATTGAATAGTGTACCTACATGCAAGACAAAAATGAGCTAAGTAAGTACAGTAAACTGCTGCTTACTCGAAGTCCTGGGTACTCATCAAATTATTTCGAGTTTATCGACTCGTGTAGCACGGTGTTCCCAATTTTGGTTGTTAAATCAATATATTTTGATCATGACTATTCAGCGATACTGCCCATGCTCTAACTTTAGGAAGTAAAAACTTGAGAAAGAATTATTCTGAATATATTTTATTTTATAAAAAAGAACACGAAGGAATATACGATAAATTATTATACATGCAAACGATGTCATTCATACATCCATGCAACTAATTAGTCCTATAAATGTCTCAGTGCTGAAAATGTTCTAAAACGAAATGAATTAAAACATACGTGATTGACACTTTTATTGATTTGTCATTGAAACTTGGTATTTACAGCGTATGAAATATTTAGCAACACGATTTAGGGCTCGCTCCTGGTTTCAAAGAACCGGGACATTCCTGGTTCCTAAATTTTATGAATTGTCTCGGAACCTCAACTTATTCCCGTTTCCTAGACTTGCCTAGTTATTCACCCATTTATCTCTGATAAAATTCTTTCAAGCTAAAATGATAGAAAAAAACTTCACCCATATGTTTTAAAATAATTTGTATCTCTTTTTGTTTCTTCGTTTTCTTTGAAATTATCAAATTTTTACTCTCGTCAATTTTTTGGCATAATGTAAGTGTTACAATAATTTTCAAAGTACCATGAGTTGTAAGTTTGAAAGCGAGTGACTAAATTATTTTTGTATGCTAGCAAATTTGTAACCAAATGAGGAATATAATATGTGTAAGTGTTTGTGTATGAGATATGCTTTAGTTTTCAATATATTTTAATTAAAAAAAAACAATATCTTTTTTAGCTTATTTCTTCTGGCTTATGCTCAAATTTTGTTTTGCTGTAATAGTTAAGATATTCAACCACTTCATCAGTTGTGCTTAGCACATGCAAATAATTTGGGCGTTTGTGATGTCTTATACAATAAGATTGAATTTCACAATACCCAGCCCGCAGAAGATCAAGTTTATGTCTTGAATGAAGATGAAAACTCTGAAGAAGCGAAGAAGTTAATTTTGTTGACATAGAATCTGTTGATGTTCAAGCATAATTTAGTAATAAGCAAAGCAAGAAAAATAATGAAAACTTTCCGAAAGTCGCCTCTCAAAAATGCGTAGAAAGTGAAAGAGCATTTTCAGCTTCTGGGCTTTTTTTTATTATCGAAAATTCGCTCTCGATTGTCGGACTTCACTTTAAATGGGCAAGTTTTTTAAAAAATATTATTACTTTAAAAATTGTTATCAGTGAATAAAGCTTTTTTTAATATAAAATTTCATTTTTGTTTATTTCTTTTTGGGCGTTTATATAAATAATTTTTTTCAAAAAGTCTATTTATTTGTAAAAAAATGCACTTTGTTTTTATTCTTTTTCGATTATATGGTTTTTCTACACTTTATTGTTTATATAGCAAAGCTTATTTTTTTAATGATTATTACATAAACGTAGTTTTTACAGTTTTTTGGTATCCGTACCGGTTCTTTAATTTTCGATACTATTGCGAACCCAAACGATGATCGACTGCCATCCATCCACACAGAGCATAGAAAAGTGTTATTGAGAATAATTAAAGTTCAGGTTTGAGCTGACCGAAGTTCAAATGTAAGTTGGCATCCAAAACACACAAGAATTGTCCGAGTTAGGCGAAATTTCCACTTATCCGACTTTTAACAAAGAATTTAACATGCATGATGGAACATAAAATCATTCCTTATACGGGGATAAAAATCTTAGACGGTATTAAAAATTTCAGAATTTAAAATATACATTAACCCGCACATAGCGGAAAGAGGGCTTATGTCGGAGGCTAGACTTTGAGTTCGACCAAATTATATCACAAAAGAAAATGTACTAATTTTTAAAAAGATGCGTTTGATTAAAATTTTATTGTTTACATTTAACATTTTAAAATGAAATTGACATCATAATAATTTTGTATTATCATCGGCATCATCATTAATAAAAATTTTAGTAAATTTATATACGTATAAAAAGGATTGTTGAAATAATTACATATCTTTGCAAATGATATTCAAATATTTTTTGAAATATAATTTAATATTCTTATAATCGTCTTTAGAATTAACGCGATCTAATTAGTTAATATATTAAAAAAACAAAATAAATTAGCAATGAGAGGATATTATTTGGTATAGAAAGTTTTTCCACGACAAAGAGTATTATATATGCTACAGTAAGATAGTAAAACCAAGGATTCCATGAAATCTTAGAAAATTTAGGAGATTTAGTAAAATTGCCATCTTAATTAGAAATTTCATGAATCTCCTAGGGATTTCATTGAATTACTGAAATGATAGTCTAGTTATTTCATGAAATGCCTAATGACTTTAGTCAATTCTTCAAATTCCTAAGCAAAAAAGTGACTTTGCAAATGACCTAAAAACAAATCGTACTCCAACTATTTTTTAGTTGTTAAAAGTGATGGATTGTCAAAGCTTAACAGAAAGATATGCCGAATATGAAAAGAGTGGTGAATGAATTTTATTAAGGATCAAAAATGGCCTAAATTTGAAGAGAGAACCAGCATTGCTAGAAAAATGAATAATACTTTTGCAGGGACCAAAATGTGGGAAAAGAATTTTAGATGACCCATTCAAAGGAAATGACTTTAAGCATGGCCAATTTGATGTCTTTGTTAGCTACAGCGTAAAGGAAAGGATTGATGGTTGAGTTCATATAGCAGAGCCAATAGGAAAGTGCGTAGATCCTTGCATCTATCATGCTTGCGGGCGAAAAGGAGCGATACGTTTCAAGGAGGTGGTACGGAGACCAGCACAGAATGTAAGCGCCCATTATGAGTGTGATTCGCTTCAGAGGCCTGTTCCTTTTCATTTCCCTCAACTTCCTCACACTTTTTTGCTTGGTTAAAACTGCGAAAGCTGCCAACGAATTTCGTCTGCACTTGTTCATGCTGTGTTCCAGAGATTGTAGAGAGTCGTTTTCTCCATGATCAACTTTGCCAAGAGGAGCCTTGATGCTGATGTAGTTGGTATGCGCTAGGATGCTGTGTCTTTTCAATTTCTGCTCCTTCATATTTTCCTTGACTTCATTCAAGTGGAGAAGAGATTTAATATTTTTGTTCCACTTTTTCGGCAAAAAGTAAGAAATTCTGTAAATATTCGCATACATGTAAAGCATGAGTGTCAATGGAATCCAAAAGTAGGTTGTGATGAGCATGGCGTTGAAGATGCCGTTGTTCGCCCATCCCACAAAACAAGTGTTCTCTTGTGCGGGGTCCGAGCCGAACATCAACGTCCAGCAGAACACGAGGAAAGTGAAGAAGGAAAAGGGAATGATCCATGCGAGGAAGATCATCGTCTTGATACGAATAGGATCTTTCCAGAGGCGGTGCTGGATCGGAATCCTGACCATGCAGAATCGATCCAGCGTGATCAAGAAGACGAGGCATTGCGAAACGAGCGAGATTGAGTAGTCGGCAGAGAGCCACACTTTGCAGAGGAAGGCGCCAAACGGCCAAACCTCCTGTATCAGGGAGAAGGTATATACCGGCATGGAGATGAAGCCGACACACATGTCGGTTATGGCGAGGTGGTAGATGCAGTAGTAGGTGATGGACATGCCCGAGCCCCTGTTCAGCGGAAAGCTGAGCAGCACAGTGATGTTTCCGACGATGGTGACCAAGGACGCAAATATAGAAGCCATCAGAATCACTTGATCTTTCAAGCAAAACATTCTGAGTAAGGAGGTGTAGTGATGCGCATACATAACGCAACGAAACTTTGCTTCCGTTATCCTTCTTCTTCTTCAAGTGGTTCCGCACTTTTCCTTCAAAAGTAGAGGTTCTAAGAGCGAAAATAACATTTAAGAAATACCTATCGGCCCCATTGTTTTTAAAAAAGGTTTAAAAATTGAGCACGCTCTTTTAGTTGAATCAGCAATGACTTCTTGAGAATTTTTGGATGTCCCTAGTAGTCTAAATGAACTAGTTGATAACGGCTGTGTTCTTCGAGAAATTTCATAAGTGTAGATAAAGCTGTTTTGGCCTATTGAAGTCCTTTCTCGCTCAACGTTATCTTCTACCTCATATAGATCGTGCGCTGTATCTGTAGTAGACACCATGTTCAAGATGGAAAAAAGTAAACTTATTCAAAATAATTTCTAACAAAATTTATTTTGGACCACTCCAGTCTTGTTCAGATAAACAAAAACGCTAAATGCTTTTAAAGGTTGTGTTTATCTTAAGAAGACCAGAGAGGTCGAAAATAAATTTTGTTAGAACTTATTTTGAATAAAACTTTTACTTTTTATTTCCACACAATAAAATATGCCCCATAGTTGGTGCATAGTCAGTGGCTACTGCGGTAATATTACAGAGGGGACAGTTGTGCGCGTTCAAATAATCTTCCAAACATAAAAAATAGTCTCACTATTGGAATCAGTTTCAACTTTTAAGATTATTACCAAATAGAAATTTTAAAAGTGTCATTCAGAGATGGCTTATGAAACCTCGCATAAGTCATGACAATATTTGAACTTCCAAAAGTTGATTCTTCAAACGGAATAGCCAGCTTGCAATGCTGGAGCGCGGAGGTCACAGTTCTCGTCACATTATTGGCGATTTGGTCAATGCATTATCGCACAGCAAAAAAGCTCTATTTTTGAATGCCTATATAAAAAACTAGATATTCAAACTAACTTAAAAGAAGTTTAGTCATGAGAACTAAAAATAAGTTCTTATTTGTTCAATACATCATGATTTGTTGTTTTAAAGAACTTCAAAATAAGAATAAACTGCATGGATAACATAATCCAACCAAAAGTCTATACAGGCATTTCATAAGAAGACCTTTATATTTATAATAGAAGATATTACAACGCAACATATGTGATTAGTGATCTTGGTGGCTGAAGAGATGACATGAAATTTTTATTTCGTTTAGTGAATGCATTTAAATTTTTCATCGAAAAAAAGTATGTAACTCACATAAAATTCCGAAAGGTCAGATGGAATTCGCAAGCCATTTGAGCTCTTCTTGCATATTTTTTGTTGCCAGAAACAAGAGAAAATTTGCAATCGATTTGTTATTTTATATAATATGCTTGGGCAGATTACTGGTTCAGTGATCAAACTTTCAATGTGGAGAATTTTACAGAGCTTTACAACCATATGAGAAGGCTCTAAAATGTTTGACAACCTATTGGATTCAACAGCCATCAAAAGTAAACTTGTCATTCATTACGCTTTCTCGCCTCTAACGACTCTTCTCACTTCAAACTTTATTTTTTTTTCTTTCATAATTTTTCAATAAAAATAATAAATTCAAAACACATGAAAACTTTAAAAAGATGGCTAGTCATGCGTGAACTTTTTTGAAGATTTAACGATAAAAAGCTTTTTTTTGTTGTTTTCATGAAAAAATTCATCAGAAAATAACACAAGGTTGTGAAGTTTCAAAAAGTTGTGTCCCCCCCTACGGGTACACGGACATTTAGCCGAAAGACAATTGGCCGACAGACATCTGACCGAATGGACATTTAGCCGACGTACATTTGGCCGAACAGACATTTCACCGAACGGACATTTCACCAAACGAACATTTGATCGAATAAACATTTAGAATAGATTTTAGAATTTAGAATAAACATTTAGTATAGTTAAAATATTGTTAGTTTTAGTATAGTTAGAGTTGGTGTTAGTACAGTTAGAATATTGTTAGTTTTAACGTTAGTGTTACCATAGTTAGTATATTGTTAGTGTTAGTATAGTTAGAATATTGTTAGAGTTAGTTTTAGTATAGTTAGAATATTTTTAGTCTTCGAGTTGGTGTTAGTATAGTTAGAATATTGTTTTAACGTTTGTGTTAGCATAGTTAGAATAATAACTATGCTAAATCTAACTCTAAAACTAACAACATTCTAACTATACTAACACTAACAATATTCTAACTATACTAACACCAACTCGAAGACTAACAATATTCTAACTATGCTAACACTAACGTTAAAACTAACGTTAAAACTAACAATATTCTAACTGTACTAAAGGGTTGCCAGACGTCCCGATTTTTCGGGAATTGTCCCGATTTATGTTATTTTGTCCCGCGTCCCGAATGCACAACTAGGGGACACCATTTGTCCCAATTTTAGCCTCCATTGAAAAAAAACTAGAATTATGAAATTTTTAGTTTTAAACTTAATTTTTTTATCATATCATTTTTTATAGAAAAAAAAGATATTTATTAAAAAAAAATCGAAATTACATATGTGAAATATTAAATATAAGCACGTAAGTCTAGTAACTACATTTTGATATGGTTTCAAACTTCATTTTTTTATAATAACCCAAAAAACGTGTGAATTCAAACTTTATTATACATGTATATATGTACATTGATTAGTTAGTATGTCATGTTTACAAGAGTAATTTATTAAAAGATTAATTAGTAATCAGTAAAAGTCTATGTATAACTTTTTTATATGGTTTATATAGGAGCCTATACTCGAATATGTACATTCAATCAAGTGAATATCACGATTTTAATTCTCATTTTTTGTATTCTTACATCTTTTTTTGTTTTTTTTAGATTTTTACTAATCTGTTTTAAAATGCCTAAACGTAAGTGTAAATTTCGTCATGAATATTCCAGCGAATGGTCATTTGTCAAGCGCACAACAAGCTGTTTTGAAGCCAAATGTGATTTATGTAACTGCACATTTAGTATTGAACATGGTGGACAAAATGACATCAAGAAGCACATCGGATCCGAAAAACACAAATGTTATATATCTTCAACATCAAAAGAGTGCAGTACAATAACAAACTTTTTAATTAAAAAAAACACAGATGACGAAAATAAAATAATAGCGGCAGAAATAGTCATGGCTTTTCATACTGTTCGTCACCACATGTCTTTCAGTTCAAACGACTGTACCAATGTAATCCTACCAATGTTGTTTGCAGACTCCGAAATTGCAACCAAATTTTCAAATGGTAGAACAAAATACACTGCAATTATCAAAAACGTTTTGGCACCACATTCTATTACCGAAATTGTGAAAAATATAAATAATTCTTCTTTTTTCGGCATATCTACCGATGCAAGCTATCATAATGCTGAAAAAGTATTTCCTTTGATTGTACAATATTTTTCTCGTGATGTTGGTCTCACGATAAAGTTGCTAAGAGTAAAATGTTTACCGAATGAGACTTCGGACACAATAGTTACATTTTGCAAAGAAAATCTTGTCGAGTCAGGACTGGATAAGAAAAAATGCATAGCTTTTTGTGGAGACAATACTAATACAAATTTTGGTGGATGTTTACGCAAAGGTACAAATAATGTGTTTGCAAAACTGAAAGAAAGCATGAATCAATCAATAGAAGGTATTGGATGCCCAGCACATATTCTACACAATGCTGCTCATACTGCGACTGGTGTTTTATCGGTTAACATTGAAGTAATTGTTGTTAAAAAAATTTCATACTTCAGTATCTATACTGTTAGAAGTGGAAAACTTAACGATTTTTGTGAGTTTGTTGATGTTGAGTATTCCTCAGTTCTTTCACATTCTAAAACTCGTTGGCTTTCTCTGAATAAAGCAGTTGAAAGAATCATAAAATTATTGAAGCCCTTAAATCCTATTTCTTTTCTGAACAAATGGCACCTAAAATTATTCTAGAATTTTTCAATAATCCTCTTAGTGAAGCTTACCTATATTTTGTTCATAGTCTTAATTTTGTTTTCAGCAGCAGAATTATGAAAATTGAAAAAGAAATAACAGTGTTATTGAAGTTCTCGGTTGCCTGAATGAAATCATTGATGTTATGAGAGAAAGAATGGATGAAAAATTTGTTCCTCTTTCTGTAAAGAGTTGTATCAACAATGAAAATGTCTCATCACATGATAAAATAAAATTTCTGTATGAAGTCAATAATTATTATGCCATTTGTTACAACTATCTTATTAAATGGGTTTCATCTATTAAACATTTTGAAAGTTTTTCATGGATGTTATTAAATACTATTCCAACATGGGAACAAGTGCAATCATCCTGTCTAGTGTTGAAAAACAAAGGTATAATTGATGACAGCAAACTTTTTTATCAGTGGTCCGTCTTCAAAAAATTTCTTGCTGAAGAGATTGAAGTCAAAACTTATGAGTGGAAAATGAAAATATGCCACGAAAGGTGGGTTTGTAATCTCATGAAGATTGAATTTCAAGAACAATACTCAGAATTGTTGGTTTTGTGCGAATATTTTTTCAGCATTCCAGCCCATAATGAAAATGTTGAACGTTTATTTTCACTCATGAAATTTCAGTGGACTGATGAGAGAAACAAATTGGATGTAGATTCTATAGAAGCTATCCTGCAATGTAAATGGAACTTTAATTTCAGTTGTAAAGAATTTTATTGGTATGTGTTAGGAAACAAAGCCTTATTAAAAAGTGCAAAATCTTCAAAAAAATATAATTGAAGCATAAATAATAAGTGATATTCAAGTAAATAATTCATTGTAATTTTTTTGTTATTTTAAGTTACTTTCAAATAAAATATGCATTTTTTTATTCATGTTGTACAAATTTTTTTCAAAATTAAATTACACCTATACAATAAGATTTTATAAATATTTAACGTTACAATTAGTCAAGTTTAAACCCAATTTTATCAAAACAAGTTTGTGTGTCACCAAAAAATTCATTTGTTTAAAATTATTTATATTGATAATTTAATAATAATTAGTTTTTATTAGTAATAAACTTAACATTATTCTGTCATACAAGTGTCCCGATTTTTTATTTGAAATCTGGCAACCCTCTAACTATACTAAAACTAACAATATTTTAACTATACTAAATGTTTGTTCTAAAATCTATTCTAAATGTTTATTCGATCAAATGTCCGTTCGGTCAAATGTCTGTTCGGCCAAATGTACGTCGGCTAAATGTCCATTCGGTCAGATGTCTGTCGGCCAAATGTCCGGGCACGTCCCTACTATAGATATTTATGCAATATGCATATATTGGACCTGTTTTCAGGGAAATATGCGTGCAGAGACTAAGGTTAAACCCACGCTATACCTACTAGGGTAGTGGGCATTTGATCATAGCTTAATTTCACATTTTAACAAGAATATTTCTATTTTTTCCTTTAGGGCCGGCGCTCACTTTCAAGCCCTAGAGAACTGTCTCGACCCCAGGCCGTTGTTATCGACTAATTTAAAGAACGGTTAACTAAACACACAACCAAAATTTTGGCATAATGAAAAACACAAAAAGTTAAAAATAAAGTTTACACAAAAATTCAAATAAACAACATCTTTTAACTTTATTAATACTTAAAATCAAAAAATCCTCTTTGAAATAAAGAATTCAAGTGGATTTAACTTAAAAAATGTGAATTCATCTAAAAACAATAAAATATATTAATTGTCGATATCGCATCCAAGTGAAGAATAATCGTGGACAGATTCTAGGGATAGTCACGATCAGGAATCGAACCCAGACCGACTGGATCGATACCACACTAGGGCTTTTTTACTACATATGGTTCATCATCATTACACTGGGAGACTAAGAAATCAACAAAAGTTAGGACAATGAAATATGGAAAAATCGTGCGGCCAGTGAAGGGATGCTTGCGAAAGAAAAATGAAAACGTTTACCCAGAGTAAAGAAAGATGGAAGAATCTCGAATGAAATAAACGAATCCGATACAGATGGAGCAGGAAGGGAAAAGTATAGTAAGCTCACTTTCATCAGGATCACGTGATTCCAGTGACGATGTGATGAAGTAGATCAGCATCGTCCGTTCCTGAAAAAGAGAAAAGCGCGCGCCTTTTCCTTCACCATAGAAAGCAGAATACGAGTGTGCGAGGAACGTCCATGAAAATTGTTGATCCCCTTTGAATTGTTTACAAGTTATGATATCTCATTTCGTCACCATCTTTCCACTCTTTAGATCTTTTTCATTATTTTGTGAACACTCTCTACGCCCACATACCATTACTTGTCAATCAAATTATATATTTTTTTACAGATGTGTGATGGAGACTATGATGAGATGCAGTAAACAAATCCTTCATATTCAAAAAGTAAACAAAGAAGCACTCAGCTTCAAAGCTTTTAATCTTTATGCCTTTTTGTTTAGGGCTCTAGATTTTTGAACGAGAGACGTGCTAAAATATATCATATTGTATATGCAGTAAGACCTATTGTAAGACTATAGTAAGAACTGTTGTTTGGCTCGTAGAAAGCGACTTTTACTATAACCGAGGATACTATAACTTCATCATCTATTGCAATGGGTAGGGGTCGTTGCATATGACGACGACGACTAATTTTTTTCACTTTCCATTTGTCACATTCTTGACCCCACCTCTCCTCTCTGGTTTAGTTGACTTCATTTGGGAGAATTTCCAAAAACTTTAAAAAAAGAATACAATAAATATAATGAACTTTTATAAAAGAGGAAATAAGGAATATGATAAATAGGAAACATATGATGAAAATCAAGTGTTTTAGTTATTTACAATGCTTACAAAGTGTTTTATGCTTTCTTCTACAATTGCATTTCTACATTCAAAGTATTTTACTATTTCTTCAAATTTTAGCTGTTTTATTTTTGCAATTTTTTAACAAAGAAATTCCCTTTTCCATCCACTGCAAATCAAGAATTTTTGGGGATCATATATTCTCAAAATTATCTTCATATGTTACACTTATTTTTTCTCTGCTGAAGTTTCAGATTGGCATACTTGCGAGTTATATTTTCGTGAATTTCGGGAAAATAAGAATATCCCAAAAATTAAATTAGAGAATGTGAGAACCACTTCGTTTTTGACATAGCGTATTGTTTCTAAAAGTTATGTTAGGGTTCACACACAATTTAAATGAAGAAATTAAAAGTCAATAAACTCAACTTTTGGTTTAATAGCACCAATTCTAAAACACGTAAATTATCTTATTTTATACGATTTGTGTAAAAGAAGTCCAAGATATTAGGTCAACCAAAGTAAACTTTTCTAATAGTCCATTTTGTAAGTAATCCGGGATTTCGCAAAAATTTAACAAGATAACCTCAAGACAAAGAACAAGCATATTTAACATTTTTGAGATTGCTTTTATATACTGAAGAATCCAAAAAGCAACTAAAAAATATATTTCTTTATTCGACAGATAAATATTTTTTTATTATTTAAAAAATAATTGAAAAATGTAATCTTCGAATCTTACGATGAAAGATGCAATAGGCTTCTCTAGCACTGGCAACATTAAGGTGTTTTCATCGAGAAAGCCTGATTGTGCCGCTTGTATCGAACTATGAGGAAAGCAGGCTTGATGCGGGTTCGAACTGAAGACCTTGAGTCATCGAAACCCAGTATCTAACCAACCTTACTCACGCCCTACTTAAAAAGCTTTCGTCTAAAGCTTGTGCCTTTTCAAAAAAGAATACTCCAAAATATTACACGGTATCTTAATAATATAATTGAGAAAAGTGATTATAGAATTTTTTGTGAATAAAGTCAAATTTTTCAAGTCATACGTCGATTTACAGATCAAATTTGGTTGCTACATCATTTCGCCATAATTGTTAACTGTGTCCGTTAATTTTGGACTAAGTGATTAGACTGCTAGTTATTGTAATGTTTGAATAAAAACATTGATATGAAATGGATAGCAATTTATTTATATATTGTAATAAATTGACTAACCCACACACTCCAAACTGTCAACATTTAAATTCACTGAGACAACGTGTCTTTTAGAAATAATTTCCCCAAAATTATTTTTCTCGACTTGAATTTGAGCTCAAGACTTCTTAATATGGCAAACCTTAAAGAAGCGTCCAGCGTGCTGAACCACATAACACCAACTATAACAGGGATTCTTAACCTGTGGTCTATGGATGGGATTCAAGAGGTCCATGAGCGTCAGATTGAATAAACCATTTTTTTATTTAAAATTATAAATATACTTTCATTTACATTTTACTGAAAACGTTAAGTATACTTTTTTTGCAAGTACAAATATTAATTGCATGCAAGCTTTTTCATGACTTCTATGTGAAAATTTCTCTGGAGGGGGTCCATTGCTTTCAACAGCTTTTTAAAGAGGTCCGTGACAGAATAAAGGTCAAGAATCCCTGATCTCTAGGAAAGATTATTAAGAAAATTATGATAATCAAGAGAGGAAAGATTATTATTGAAAAAAAAGAATCATTTTTTCATTTTGATGAAAAATGTCATGGCGGTTTCTGAGAGTAAGCACTGCCTCAATAGATCATCTTGAGTTTCGCTATATCTATATGAATCAATTCCATCTTTCATTGTAAGAGTCGAAGAGCACGTTTTTCAATCATCTTATTTATATGCGAGCATCGAGGAGTCAAATTCTTTTATCTATCTATATTAAAAAATTGATCTAAAAGATAGAAGTGACTTCAACACCGATTTTGGTAGTGTTTGCTGTGATGAATCTAAATAAGTTAATTGTTTTAACTAAAAGTTGTATATTTCTACATTTGTCGCTGTTTGAAGTTTGGATTTCAGTAAAATTACAGACTTAAAGTGAAGATAAATTATTAAAATGTTAATTTTTTGGCATTTCTTTCATTTTGTTTCGAGTTTTCTTTAAATTATGAAATTAAAAATGAGAGAATCTCTCATTTTTCAAAAATTCAGATCCATAAGTAAAAATATTTTACAATTTTTTGAAAAGTTCAGATAATTTTTTCCATTTTTGATTTAAATTTCAATATGCTTTATGGTTTAGAATACGAAGATGCAATTTACTTTCGATAATATACAAAAGATAAAACATACAGAACTTAAAATAAAATTTAATGAAAATCCAAACTTTAAACAGCAACAAAGTAGAAATCGTGCACTCTTAGTTACCAAAATCGGTATTGAAATAGGACATGATTTACTAAAATCATTTTATTGGAGCCATAATATATTCATGTTTTTTATACATATGTTTTGAGGAAGAATATAATACAATAGAGTCCGACTAAGCGACAACTCCCTAAAACGGACCGCTTGCTATTGTGACCATTTTCTTACAGTCCCAATATTTTCCTATCTTTTGACAGATTTTAGCTCCTCTAATCTAAAGCGACCAGCTCCTATTCAGGATTTAGACCTCTTTATCTGTTCACAATCCATATTTTTACTCGCGATAATGCGACCACGTGTTGCTTTCGAAACAATTCACTTAATTTTTACAATATAACAACGATACACATATTATGGGCAGAGAAGAAGTAGAAGTAAATGTCACATTAGCCAATAGGATTCAAGAAAAGCCAGAAGAGTTAAATTAAAGGTTTTGCATTTTAACACACTCCTTTTTTGTGACTGTTTGTATGGCAAGAAGTATACATTTTCAAAGTGTCCATCGCAGTATAAACACTGCGCACAATAATATTGGTCATTTTTTGTTTTTGCTGCGTTGAAGTCATTCTTTCTCTCTTATTCTCCTAACACCTTGATCTACTACTATCCATCCTATTGATGTTAATAATAATTTGTGTGTAGGTATTCCGCTTGTTTCAAAGACAATTCAGCCTCAAGGCAATTAGACCTCTAATTTATTATTAATTATACAGAATACGAATTGACCGGTTTCTTATCCGTTCACCTAAAACACGTTACGGTTTCAGGCGAACCCAGCACTTCTAAAGGAATTAAATCTTAGGCAGAAAAGTAAGCAAATAAATCGAATATGGCGAATTGAGCATGGATCATGAAAACTTTCAAAAGTTACTAGAAATGCAGATTATTACGTCACTCTTTCAGAAGACTGACCAAAAAACAGACCTGCCTCAAACCAATAAACAATTACCTCACTGTCTGCAGCATGAGACATTAGAATGCTTTTTTCAAGATTATTGAAGTAATTCAGAATAAAATTATTGAACGCTAAAGAAATTCAAAGTTAATTCAAAAAATGCTTAAATTAGATTTGTAATTGCAAAAAAAGCCATTTCTTGATACCAAAACTGTAAGAATAATGTAAATTTTATTCAGATTTCAAAAGCTCAAAGAGTTTCATGGATATTCGAAATTATGAAAATTCGACCCGATCCACTCCAGTATGTATGTAGAAGCGGATAACACGTGATTTTTTTATCCTCATAAGGCATGCAAAAAGTGAATATTTTAACTAAAAGTGAAAAAATTTTCGTCTACATACTTGAATATCTAAGATCTTTATGTTTATTCAAGAACAAATGATATCTTTGCATCTCATATTGTACATTTTTAATTATTATTATTAAGTAAAACCTTTATTATTTGATCTTAATTTTTCCAAACAGATTGTGTTAAAAAATGCATTTTTCAAAATATGAATGTTTTTCGAATAAAGAGGTAATGATTTACTGGAATTCAAAAATTGAAAAATAAATATGGAGTTTATTAATGGTAATAAAACAAGAATGTCAATCTAGTGTGAATTAATTTTAAAATGAATAGTTTGAAAAAAGTCATGGTTAATCAATCATATATACTGCGATATAATAACTAGTTTAAACGGTTAAAAAACCAAATTTATCAAAGGATATCTAAAGTAAATCAGAAGATTATTAAAAAGCATAATAAGATCAGACCCGTTCACTCCGGTTGTTTCCTACAAACAATTTTATATGAAGCATGCAAAGTGAACTATAATGAAATCTTCGAGCATTGCACTCGCTAACTGTAGAGTGTTTCTTTCGCGGTCTGCCTCGATCCTGCACTAGACTTTGATCTCGCCAAAATATATTTGTTTTTCGCGATTTATCAATTTTTCATTTGATTGTTCAAAACATAAAATTAATTTTTATCATTAAAAATACATTAAATCTAAGAATGGTTCTCTCAATTTTAAATACTTTCTTTCTCTATACTGACATCATTTTTAAGAAATCGGTATCACTAAAGAAACTTCCATAGCAATAATCTTCCATTAATATTCTTTCCATCCATTTCTAAAAATGAGCTTAATCAAAATTAATCCTTTGTCACAATCAAAAATGCCTGTTTTCTAGTGTAAGATATCAGAATTCATCTTTCAGATTGATGATATTCATTTATTTAGATACTTTGCAAGCGTAATAAATTTTTCATTCCTAAGTCAAGTTTGTGAAGCACGTTAAAAAATAATTGTTTCTGCAAAAAATAGGAAATAATAATATTTTCCGTAAATTCCCGCGAAAACAAAAATCACGAACACAAGCTAGAGGCGACTCCATATTTCCATTCCTCTTGTGAATTGTTTATAAAGTCATCGTTTCTAGCGTGATCTGTTGACTTGGCCCATGACAACCGCTTCATTTCGTGGAGTGTCTGTACCTGAAAAGCTTTAACTTTTAAATCAAGTAGTGAACAAAAATTGCAGATTCCTAGCATGAAGCATTTTATTCTTCTTCCTAAAATTGGCTCATCTTATCCATCTGGGCAAATAAGTAACGAATATAATAATAGGATGATATGACAAATCTTCATAAGAAGAAAAAAGACGACGCCAGATTCTGCTTGCATCACTTGAAAAAGGCTCATAGAGTCAAAATATTGTCTATCAGCCTCGTCCTTCTATTGAAATTTTACATTCACAAAAATATTAAAAAATTACCATAAATTTTCGGTTTGTTTAAAAAATTAACACATGTTATCAGATAATATTTGAATATACATTTTATTTTAAGGCCTCATGTTGGGTTTAAAGCAGCATGCGAGTATTCTTGCCCGAAATATTCTAAATGTGGACACCGTAAATGAAAAGTTAACTTCGACAACAAAAAGAGATGACATAAACTAAATTTGCTCCTAAAGTATCTGAAACACTTCTATAAAGTTTCAAAAAATAAGAACACTGCTTTTGCTATTTCTATGAGCTTTGATATCGAAAGAGTATTCGATATCTGAAAGAGTATCTGGCCTAATAGTCATAACTTTTAAAATTTGTCTCTTATGTTGATCTTAAAAATGATCTATATATATAATCATGATTGTGATATCACGCAAGGCACGGCAGTACAAAACCCGTTTTGCATCTCATCAGTTGAATGTATGTGTGCAGACAATTCAGCATGAGAATTGCGTGTGGACAGCACCATTCGATTCACAGAAAAGCTTTTACGTTTTAGATTGAGAAAAATACAAAATTTTAGTTTTAAACTAATAAGTAATAACCTTTATTAAGAATTTGGAAAAATTTATGTTAGAAAGCTTATGTTGAATTTTGTTCATGACAGATGCATATTGCCTTCATGAGAAGTAACATAAAAACGCTTTTATCAAACAGAGATGATCTCTTGGCCTTCGCTACAGAATTATAGGGAAGGCTGCGTTAAACGTGAAAAAAACCAAAACGTTGTCAAAAAGGCAAAGTCTGTCATGAAGTCGTTGCAGATGGTCTCCAACAAGGTCTGATCAAATTTTGAGCTTTGAGATTCACTGACTTCAACTTAAGAAGTTATCCTCATTAATCTTGCTTTTTGAATCTCAAGACTGCTCCCTTGATCAAGTGTCGGCAATCTTTTGATAATGAAGAAAAACGCATTCTTACTTTAAGAATAATAAGTTCAATTTTACTAACATTTATAATTTTGTAGCGTTAAAATTATTGACTTTTATATTTTTGTTATCGATATGGCTTTGATCCTTATTTTTCATTGCTGTGTACTAATATTACACAGGTATATGTGTACCAAATACAGCTACCTTCATATTTTTTAAAGTGATGACAAAAAACATATTACGATGATGAGTGTTATTTTGCACTTGGCATGCGTGCCATAGATTGCTGACATGCGTGCTAGACGATACTTTCTATGCTTTTCTTAAGTTTGTAATTTTGCTTTATAAAGTTATCATTTTCGCTCATTCACAATATAGCTTATTTAATTATGCACGTTGTCGTTAGGTCACCTTATTCACCATCGAAAAAATTATATATAATAATTCATCCAGCAATCAAAGATTTCAAATATCAAATCTCTAAAGTATCCTTAGAATATTTTAGTGTCAAAATTGAAAAAACTTACATTTTTTTTTAACATTTCTCAACAAAGTCTGAATATTTGACAACTAATATGCATTATATGAACACTTTTTTCATCACATTAATGGGTTATTGATAACATTTTTCAATAAATCATCAGTGAAAATATTTTGATAAAAGGAAATCAAAATTTTTTTTTCCATAACGATAGAATCTTGTAGTGAAAATAAATTAATTTTTAAATATATGCTCTTATAATAAATATCAACCGATTCTATTTTGCCATCTTCAAACTTTTCGACCAATTTTGAATAAGTGTGTACGCAATCGAACCCAGGAAAGGATCCAATAGCACACGCTTTCATTCCATCTGGCGACAAATTTTAGCATTCTCCTAGGCTGATTCATAGCCCCCAAAATAGTCTCATAAACTAAGCAGGGAAAGAGTTAGATGCGCTAACAAGGGCATTCGTTTGCCATATCCGTGTTCAGCTTTTTGAAATCAGTTCACCTGCTCACCTCTTTAATGGGTTTCTATATGACTTAGAGCAGGCGATTTAGATTTTATAGGAAACCGCATTGTCCTTTAATCGGTTCATTGAGTTAGTGGTACTGGAGCATTAAGATGAACACGAGTAGCTAATAAACTTGATTAACGTCATCACACAAGGCAGGGCTGTGCAAGATCTGTTTCGACGGTTTTGTATCTCATCAATTGGATGTATCCAATTGAGCATGAGAATTGAATGAGGACAGCCCTATCGGATTCAGAGAAATGCGAATACCAACCTGAATCCAATTGATCAGCCCCAAATTATAGCTGGATTTGTGTAATAACTTTAATTAAATTTGCTATCTACTCGCAATCATTCTAATATGTACACTCGAACGGGAATTAAGAGAACACATAATGGAGCCATGAAAAGTTGTGCTTGAGGACAAGTGGTCGCTAGGAGTAATTAGGAGAAATTAAAACCGGTCGTTATAGAAAAGTAGTGGTAAAAAAGCAGGTTAGGGTCGGGAAGTGTAAGGCATGTCTCATGTGAGTAGCCTATATGCATCTCTGGCAGCAGTAGTTCTTAAATATTTATTTGATAACTCTGCATAGAACAAAATATTCACATTTTACGTATAAAAAGACTAGGGATAAGATGTGGGTGGAGGATCAAGCGACACGCATTTACTCTCGTCCCAGCGACACCAAAAAAGCAAGCATCAAGCGTCACAAGTCGTTGTGGAGTGTGGCTGCGAATTCTTCCAGCTTTTCCAGGATGCTGCGCACCTTCTTCAGGTCCTCGGCCAGTTCCACCCTGCGCCCCGTTATCAACTTTTTGAGGGTGTCACCGTCATCCCCAACCGAGTCCAGCGTGTCCTTGATCTCCACTTCCAGTCTGCGAGCTTCTGTGTTCGTGATCTGTTAGAGAATCAGGATGCATACAACATTTAGATTTTATGCGCTGCAACGCGTGTGATATTTTATTCTGTTTTTAAAAAACTGGAGAGCCCTGTTAAAAATGATACTTAAATGCGCTGCTCTCACGTGGAATTGTGATAGAGGATACACAGCATTTTATTCATTTTAAATAAATATACAGTATTCACTTTTCTTAGTTCATTTTGAGGGGTTATACCGCTGTTTTGAGATTTAAGTTATTGTGGATGTCTGATGTCAATGCGTATGTAGTATGTACGTATCCATGTGTGTATGTATGCATAGATGTTTTTTGTGTCAGACGTGTATTAAATAAAACAAATTAATATGAAGTTTTTCTGAAGAAGGTCCAAAAATGTGCATGTAAATGTATGTATGTACGATCGCGCCAACACTAAACCTAACTCTAACAATGCTAATTCTACACTAATCCAAGCCCGGATTATAGGTTTCCAAATTTTATACATTAAGGCCCATTTAGAAATTGGAGTAGCACTTGTCAATTATTATGCCAATTGAGGAACATATTTGAATAGTCAAAATCAGAGGTAGAGTGTTTTGAGGATCATTACTACTCAATTTCTTTGTTTATTTCTTTCCTTTGCTAACACGTAAGAATAGTGAATCTCTTTTCCCTGAGAGTACTTGCTTTTATGGAAATACTTTCTCAGTTTAAACAAAGCTTTGTTTTGAACTGATAGATTATACTCATATAGAGATAGTATAATCTAGGCCGGCTAACAACAACAACAACAATAGTGAATCCTATAACGATGAAGAAATTCATCGGTTAGAATTAAGCGTTACAACTTGGCATGTACGCACCGTCGAATTTCGAAGAAGTATCGCAAAATACACATCCGTGAGGCTTTTGATTGTGTTATGACAACTCGTATACGATACTTCGTACCTTGACAACTGATATCTAGAATTCGATCAATGGTTTTAAAAATTAGGCAATCATTTCAGATAAAGAAAAGTAATTAGGAGAAAAAGTAGGATACAAGAATTGGCTTTTTTGATTCCAAATCAGATTTAATTTGAATAGTAAAACAAAGTGTATCTCCAGAAATCGATAGAACAACGCAGCGGTCAAATAATGAGGAACTTGACGAAATAGATTAAGGAACTATTTGTACATGGATCAAACTAGGCTATTTTATCAGATTCTTCTAAGAAAAAATTAGATCGCCTATCAGGAAAAGAATGAAAAAAAATAAACACAATAATTTTTGCTGAAATGAAATAATTTCTATAAGAAAATACCTTGAAACTTTAAAAGTTTGTTCAATACATCATGATTTGTTGTTTTAAAGAACTTCAAAATAAGAATAAACTGCATGGATAACATAATCCAACCAAAAGTCTATACAGGCATTTCATAAGAAGACCTTTATATTTATAATAGAAATCACACGAAGAAAGTTATAATATCATATAAAGGTTAAGGTACCATATGGTGTTTTCATCGAGAAGGCACAATTGCAGAGCTTGTATCGAACTATGAAGAAAGAAGGCTTGATGCGGGATCGAACCCAAGACCTTGAGTTATCGAAGCCCAGTATCTAACCAACGTTACTCAAGCCCCCATATTAATCGATAAATATTAAACTAATAGATATACATAGGTGAATAAAATGTAAATTTGCTTTTCTTCACACGTAATAGAAAGAGGAAAGATCTTTGAAATAAATGCTGGTGTAGAGTTGATAATTTAAAATTTCAAAAAAAGCTATTATTTTTATTATCGTATTGAAATTTTGAATTTTCCTCCATCGACTTCTCGATTATTTGAATTCAAATTTTTAGTATTGAAGATAAAATAGGGTATTATATTTTGAACATATATGATAAATCGGGAAGAATTAATTCACAGTAAATATAAACTAATATAGTGAGGTGTGTTTTCTAGTAAACGTTAGAGTGAAGAAGAAGGGGAAGTTAGAAAATAGGAAGATGTACCTGTTGTCGTAGGGCATTTGCTGTTGACTGCAAAGTTTTGTGAACGCGCCAAAACAACACAACATCACCACACCCATCGATGCCCAAATTCTCTGAAAAGCCTTGCTGATAGTGGTAGAAGGCTTTCTTGCAATTCGTTGACGTGAAAAGAGCTTTCTTCATAAAGTTTAGTCTTCAATTGAAAAGTAATTTGAATTAAAGGAGTTTACAAATCAATAGATTAAATCATCACATGTCATCTCCTCGCATCCATTGATTTGAAATAAAAAACAAACATAAAAGACTCTTGAAGAATTATCATTTTTATGATGATCGCGTTCGTAACTATTATAATAAGGATTATTCAGTATATCTCATCTAAATTTTAAGCCAGCTTTCAATATCTTCATATTTTTTAAATTGTGAATATAATCAGGCAATTCGGTTATTTTTATGGCAATTTTGAACACTTTTATTGTATTGTTGTACACACGCATATATAGTAGATATCAGGGCTCTGGCAAAGACACAGGGGGCAGAGGAGTAAAAACGCTTTGAAGATTTCTATATACACATATGATGTATGATTTTAGCCTGTCAAAATTTACAAATTTAAAAGTGTCCGATTAAAATGAAATTTTTAGTACCTCTAGAACTAACTTTCAAACTTTGAGAAATTTTGACTAAATATTTTTTATATGGCAAATGTTTACAATCAAACAGATGTAGTATATCCATATATTAATAATATCTATATATATTATTCAAATAAAAGAGTGAAGGGTAAAAAGGAAATGAACAATATAGCGCATTTAATCATGCACGTTGTTGTTAGGGCATCTTATTCACCAGCGAAAAAATTTATATACAATAATTCATCTATGGCTAAAAAACAGAAAAAGTTCTATGGAGTGCAAATACAGATTTCAAATATAAAATCTCCAAAGTATCCTAAGAATATTTTGGTTTCAAAATTGGAAAAACTTTACATTTTTTAACAACTCTCAACAAAGTCAAAATATATTTGACTTTTTCCAAATTTTTCTTTTTAGGAAAAGATTTTTAACTTAATGTTTATGAATTGTATTGGCTTATTTTAGATAAAAAGGTTATAGACAATAATTTGAAAATCTTTTCGAAGAAAATGCAAGAAAGACAATAAACTACAGTACAAACGAATAGAAAATTCAGAAAATGAAAATAGATCAAACTTTTTGTTGGCAACACAAAGTAGAAATGTCTAAAATTTAGGAAATCTTTTAACGACTATCTAAAATTAACGTTCACAATCGACTCTGAAATATGGTCTTTGGAGATTTATGATATTTGAAACGGATAAGTTGATGTTGCATAATTATAAATTTTTAAAGTCAAAGTCGCAAAATTATATATAGGTGGAATCGTTTTAATCGCACAAATTTTTTACATAATGGAGTTGCAATCTCAAAAATTACAAGTAGGTGGAGTCGGTGCCGCCAACACTTCAATTTTTATTGAAGACTCTCCAAGTATCGACACTCCAATTTTTGAAAAGTAGATTCTATTCCAAACGAATTATATATGTGATCAATTTTGGTAAAAACAAAATTTGAAGTCTTAGACCGTATATTTAACTCTTTCTTTTGTTTTTCTAAAGTTAAACGCCTGCTTAAACTTAAAGCGGGCGATTTTTATTTATTTGTCCCATCGTGTCTGAAAGCGCTAATATTGTTGTTTATAGAAAACTAAAAATTTAGGAGAAAGGAGAGGGGTCTATATATACAGATACTATATATACATTTACATATATATTACATAAAATCTCCATTAGTGAACACTACGGTTCGAACATTCGCAATATTTTGATTATCATCGGTATATTACAGAAGGCGTAACATTTGTCATTGGTTGTAATCTTCTGTAATATGCCAAAAAAAATCTAAATATTCCGGTTGTTCGAACCAAAGTGTTCACACATGGAGATTTTATGTAATATATTTGCGCATTGTGAAAGTGTTTGTTTATGCAAGTCAAAAACATCATACATTTGGATGGCATTTAAAATAGTTTTACTGATTCGAAATATTTTGAGGATGTAAAAAACTAATTCATCATCAAAATTTAAATTTTTAAGGTAAATTTATTTTAAAAAATCTGTAAAAAATAAAATTAAAATACACCAACCCAAATACAAAAAAAAAGTAAAAAGAGGAGAAGAAAAAGAAAGCTATTTTAGTCGAAATACTTTTATCCAATCAATGATGGTGTAGTATAGATATCTTTCAATTTTCAATCGATTGATTTTTTAGCACAATGTTTGTCCACCTCTGCTGTTAACACCTCTGTTAATACGCTTCCATAGAGCTTTTCGAAACATTCACAGTTATAAAATTCAATTAGTTCGAAAATTATTTTCACAAATTACAGCAAGCGAATAAACAGTAATGGAAATGCTAATAGAATTTCCTTAACCAGTGATTAATTACTGGTGTTCGAACCATTCTGAACACTTCTAAATACTTTTTGAAATTTATTTATTCTTGTTAACTAATGTAGCCTTTTTATAGTGAACGCTCTATACAATGAGCATTTATTACTTGCTATCTTTAAAAATTTTTAATATTAGATTCAACAGATTCACATTTCACAGTCAATTTTTAATGGAAATAATAAAACAGAGAGAGAGAGAGAGAGAGAGAGAGAAACTTAGAGGATAAATCCTGAATCATTGGCAACAAAAAAAGATATAAAAGGATCAGAATATTTTACTGGAGTATGAGACAAGCATTTGTAATTTGCATACTGACTTCCATTGATTGATTGACACCTAGTAGCAGAGGTGTAGCTAAGACTTTTGCCGCCCGGGCGGTTGTAAAATCTGCCGCCCTTTATGACGTTGAGTTTCAAAAGCCTCCAAAAATTCAAGTCCGTACACTAACGGTCAGGCGAAGACTTGATTGTAGTTAGGGTCTTCAAAGTAGACGGCTGGGGTAAGAACTAAGCTTATATGACAATTATATTAGAACTAAGCTTGAATGACAATTTTTCCTCTAATAATAAATTTTTTCCATTTTTTTTATTAATAGATAAATCGTTGTAAGCCAAAAAAGAGCTCAGATTTGATTGCAACTTTTATACTAAAATTTGGACCCCTTAACCCTATCAGTGACGGGGGTAGTGCCTTTTTGACCCCCTCCACTAAAATTAAAACAGTCACAAAAAACTGGAATCGATTAAATTGAACAGAAAATTTAAACTAAAAATTAAATGGAATATTTTAACAAATGACCTTAGGACAAAATGCCGCCCCTTAAAATCTGCCGCCGCCCGGGGCGGACCGCCCCTGGCGTCCCCCACTAGCTACGCCTCTGCCTAGTAGTACACAATCTTTTGATCTCTCAAGATTTCAGAGGTCTCAAGAAGGGTGTGTTATAAAAAGGAGACGCTGCTGTTTTACTTTACTGCAAACTATCATTATATATAACTAGAAATCGTAAGTTCTCTTGCATTTGATCATCATCACCCGATTTCTTATTGATGCTCACACACAGCGACTAGACGCCAGTTTAAACCGCATGGTTTGTACACACAAAGTTGAGCTGGTGAGGCTTCAATAGCCGAAACCGGGTTTTCACGCAGTGTATGGTTGTTGATGATGATCCAATCAAGAGAACTTACAATTTCTTGTTAAAAACTAACACCTTTATAAAACGTATGGTATTTTTTTTATAAAAAGTAAAGAAGACTATTTTATGGGATACTGGTATCTTATTGGATTTGCGTTTTATAGGGGTATTTGAAGATTTAAACAACAAATTTTTTTTATCTTTATTCTACATCGTCCATTTTCACTTATTTCGGGTGAGTAAGGAAAGTAACTACTACGATAAACAAGGAATCACTGTATTCCTAAAAAATTTTAATAGGAAATTTCAAAGATTCGTTGTTCTAGAATCTTGAAGAATGATTTGAATACAGGATATTTCAAAAATGGGACAAAGAAGGGAACAACTTTGAAAAAAATTTTACCTGTGAACAAAATACCAGATGTCAGTGATAAATTCATAACTGATGTCATCGAAGCCACGATTCTGCATATTCTTGCGCACAATGATGACTTCTTCAGGGTCTAAGTGGAGTTTGGAGTGGTTGGAGTGTGCACACTGCTGATCATACAGCGTCTTCAATTCATTTGTCAGAGCAGAACGAACCTGCTCTTCTCGAGTTTTTTTGGACCAAGAAAACCACTGATCAAAAGTTGATGGACCTTGCAGCTTCTAAACGAATAAAAGACCTAAACTTTAGGCTATAATAATATGAAAGAGGTATAAAGCATTATTGAACCCAGTATAAATGCAAAATACTCTTTTTGGGCGCCAAATATTTAAGAATTTCCTTTTTTTAACCAGTTAACGACCAGAATAATCAGACGATATCTCATGTAAAGCAGAAGATTTGTATTAAAAAACAGACGATTTTACTATTGTAAAGTCGACTGTGGTCGATAACAGGTTAAGAAGATCTAGTTGCATCAATTGATAATTTCGCTATTTCTAAAAACAAGGATACAAAAATTATATCATCTTAGCGTTACTGGCTTTTTATTTTCTCTCATTAAATAAAAAAATGAATTTAAAAGTTTTTTGGTAAAAAGGGTCGATCCTTCTAGAAATGTAAAATTTAATTGAAACGATTTTACGTCTTTATCTTTCTTGGGGATACGTTATGTTCGTCAAATCACGGGTTACCAAAGTGGTCGGTACCGACTCCGCAGGGACGGTAACAATATTCAAGCCGCTGTTCACTTAGAAGGCTCCTACCTTTCATACTGCACTTTCCATTACCTGCCTGGTTGAAGTTGGGCTATCACATGTGAATGCCATTTTGACAAGAGAAAGAAATCGTTTGAAAATACAACAAATGGCGATTTAATTTTCAAACTAACAAATCACAAGGCTGCTATTTCCTCTGTTATCTTACGTTGATTAGATGTTAGTGCTATCTTTCAATTATATTTTTCACTTCGTGAGCGTAATAAAATTTATCATATGGGTAGGCTTCTTTTTTATATTTATGAGACTATACTACACTTAAAAAAATAAATCAAAATTAATCGTTTAGATTTGAGGGCAATTATTAATTTCAAAGAGATATTGTATAAAAAATTTAATATTTCTCATTATTATATTTTAATTAAAAGTGTGCAATGTACTCAAATTTAAAAACTGAAACAACTTGAGAAATTATAATAGTGCTCGCCATTTTTATTTGGCGCCAAAAAATGTTAAAAAGTCGTTGGGTATAATTTGTTGTTTATTTACCGGTTTCTGGGGATGTTGGAATTCCGCACTAATTTTTACTCCAGGGATTTTTCAATTCATTATTTAAAAAGTAGATATATTTGTTTTTATCGTTAGAGCTACAATAATCTAAGAATAGTTTTTTAAATTTTTTTAGAACTTTCTTTCTCAATAATTAAGGAAACTTTCATAGGAATCATCTGAATTAATATTTTTTTGATCAAAATATATACATTTCTAAAAATTTGCTTTGATCAAAATTAGTTTCTTCATATAAAAAGAATTAGAATTGGAAATTTCTTCTAAAGAACAAGAGCCTAAATGTAAGATTTTTTATTTGCTTTTAAGTTAGTAGTTCAAGATCGCTAAAAAAATAGGCAAGACGAAAAGCCCGTAGTTTTATTACGTCCTTTATCAGTAAATAAGATGAAAAGTAGTGATGAAAATTATGGCGTACATTTTGTCCAGTGTTTCTGGTGCGCCCCATAAAAATTTCAAATCGGACTCATAAATTTTTCATACTTAATATTCATTTAAAAAAAACACAAGCTTCAGAATAATGAAACAATACAAAAACTAAAAATGTTATTTAAATATTTTTGATATTGCCCAAGTAAAGTATATTGTATTATCTTTTGGCTTTATGAACAAATTTTCGCATTCATAACCCACACTTTTCAAAATTTTATGTATTCAAGTTTTTTCTTGTTTATTTTTTTCTTGAAAGAATTAGGATAGTTCTTAAATAATTGAATATCGAAGGTATCGCAAATTGTATGAGAAGCGATATATCTATCACTGCGACATTTCCTGAAAATACATACGCTGTTTCAATTATCGTAGTAGACATTTTTCTCATAGATCTTGTAGGATCTAGGTAAAATTTTAGATTTGATGCACTGGAAAAATGAATGAGTACTTTTTTTATTGACTTCCTTGTTTTCATTTGATCATTTCTCGTATTCCGTTTCTAACATTGAAGACAGTACTCACGGGGGTCTTAGCAATGCGTTTCATAGTATCTCCGACAAGAAGCAAATCAGCAGTGAGTTGGCATTTGGCATCTTGTGTGGACATACTAGCTAGCATACTTATATTAGTCTTAGCCTTACGCTTTCTTGAGTTGAAAATAATTCATTTAAATAACAACCCTCAACCACTTATAAGAAATACCGGTTTTATAAAATTATAAATTTTGCTTCCTCACCCTGTTCGTTTGCTTTTCCTTGGCCCTAATGAGTATCGCGAATAAAAAAAACGCTAAATAAATTTTAAACTAAAATGCTTTTGATTAGACAACAATACTCCGATTCATTTTTATGTACCTGAAAATCCTGCTAATCTCTAAAGAAGATACACTAAAAGAAGTACAGGGTAATCACATCAAATGAAAAGGAGGATGAAAAGCTTACGTCAAGAGTTGCTTTGAGTTCTATGATTCTCTCATTTATAACCGCTTCCATGAAAGTGATCGCATCATTCCACTGACTCTTTTCATGGATCGAGTGATCTTGAAGGGCATTGTGCTGAAGAAAAAAGAAAACTTGAGGAAGGTAAATTCAATAAAAATTCTCAAATGACTGGCTCTAGAATGATCTCAGTCGTCAACAGTCAAAATGGTTCTATATGAAAATATGGTAACTTACATTAAAGTTTTACAAATTGCGTTGAATGCGTGAATAATTCCAATATCTTTTTATACGCAATCATAAGGAAAATGATAATTTTGGAAGACTCTTAGAGTTTGTACATTCATTCTAAAACTTTGTGTAAACTTTTTGGTTTCCATTTTTCGAATTATTATTTTGGATATTTTATCTAAGTCTGCCTTTAATTCTATTACACTTCATATATCATAGTTTTTCTACACTGTATAAAGTGTATGCTCAATTTATAATGATCTTTTTCTTTGTTGGACCTACTTAAAATAATAGATTTTAACAAAGTTTTAAATTTTTGAATTTTTTTTTTGAAATTTGAGCAGTCGTTGGGACACCATTTTTACCATCAGATCAAGTTTTATAGTTATGCTTATATATACGTATGCATAGTAAAATGGAATGAATTAATCCATTAGTGCAGAATGTATCGAAATACAAACTTTATGTATTTAACGCCAACTCTTCGCTTCCGCCTTCAACTAAAGAAGGGTCCCTCCATCCATATGTTCACAAAAATTAAACTTCCTCAAAAAACGGACTCTGATTCCGACTGCCTAAGCCTGGCTGAAGAAATCGAAAAATTTTCACATAATACTAAAGCTTTATCGAACAATCGTTTAAACGAATTATATCTTGAAGCGAACACATGTACGCTATTTAGAAATTTCAATACTAGCATAAACAAATATATAAACAACACATTCACAAGGGTCATATATGAGCTTTTAGACTTACCGTATATATTCGAGTATGGCGTGACCCTTAAATTTCACAGATAAAAAAAGTTATCTTTGTGTATCCTCTATTTGAACTTGATAAAATCATATTTGTTTGACCGTAAACAGTATGTTTCAATTAATTCTTCCCGATCTCACTTTTCTGTTTCAAGATGTGATGTTCCATAAGGATGAATTAGGAGTCCTTTACCTTTCAAAAATTCAGAACTTTATACCTTTATGCTGAACAAGTGTCATCTGAATTTTATCAAATGGTCATGCCTAAAGTGACTTATTCTTAGTCCTTAGTGCCTTGAATTTTTGTTTAGAGTTTATGAAAAAAAGTTTCAAATTGATTTTCTATTGATTTTCTCATAAAAGTATACATTTTAAGAACAGGTTAACACTTAAAATGTATATATTGATATTAAAATAACCCTGACCCTTGCCAGAATTAAGCTACAGAATTAAGGTATACAATCTCAATTAAGTATTATGTTAATGGGTAACAGGTAACTTTTCTCCTAATCCTTCATTGACGAAATATTTTAATGGAATCAGCACAAGCATTTTGTCTCCTTGAAATTGTCAACTTTGATATCTCGCTAATGTTAAACAAATCTTTTTTACCTCATATTAATTATAAGACAGAAATAAATTGAGGTCGTTCAAATTTAAGTAATACTTTTGCACTGCAAAAAGAATCCTTAAATCAATCTCAAACGAAAGATATCAGATAATAATTAACTTTTATCTCATTTCCATTGGCTGAAAGTTAATTACATTTTAAATTTTAAGTTCTCAATATTCTGTGTCAAAATAATGCAGAATCTTGTTCAATAAAACGACACATCCAAAAATCTCGAAAAATTTCAATGAAATTATTTTATTTTTTCCTAGTAAATTTTTATCTTCTTCAAAATCCAAAAACTGAAAAATACATATAGATAATTCAGAGTGGGTGTATACAGTTGACAAATTTGTAATCCGAAAATCTCTAATTCGGACTTTCGTTAATCCGGCACTTTGATTATTTCGGAAATCCTTAATTTGATAAAATTATTGAATGATTGATTCAATTAACAATTGAGCTTCTTGAAGGTTTAGAAAATAAAAGCGTCATAAATGAAGAAGAACTAATAAGTCCTTATATCTTGCAAGAAAAAGTAATTAGAGAAAGACCAAAGCACCTAAAACAATACGTTTAAAAGAAATCTTCAAAAATTGTCTTGACCCAGTAGAAGCAGTACATCTGAAAATTAGCTTACAAATTCTGATGTGCAATAGTTTTTTTGTTGTACTTTTAGTACCAAACTGCCATCTAACATTGCATTTTAATTCGAGTCAAGTTTATAGTGAGAGATAAGCAAATTGTGATAACATTAATGAAGATCATTATATTCAGAAACAATCCCACATTCCCTTTCCTGTTAACTATAACCGAGATGCATTTTTTGGTTTAAAATTCTCTGTTTAATTTAAGATAAAAGCAATTAGTCCAAAAATATATTATTACATTTATTCGAAAATAATAAAATTCTATTTAACTTGAAAAGGCTGAACTATCGGAACTTATATTTATATTTTTCTGAACTTATATAAATTTTCAAAAATATTCTAAATTTTGAATCTTGTTTTTAATCCTTGTACCGACTTCAAACCTAAATGAATAAAGCAAATTCCTTATGCTTAAATGAATAAGCACACACATGTGGCGTACTCAGAAAATTATTTTATAGAAGAGAGGGGGTACTAAAAATTAATGGAATGGCTTTTAAAAAGGTGAAACTACTGCGAAAGAATAATCACTAAATCTGGGTGGTTATTCATATTCAAGTAGCAAATTTAAAGGTAATCTGTCTGTATCAAATTCAATCGATATCTTACAAAATTAATTTAGGCAATTAAATAGATCTTGTATTATACAAACTAATATACGCCCCAATGCCCCACCCCACTTTTAAATACTCCTCTGCATACATAGAGAGCATACATATATGATATCCCCTAGCAGGAAGGGGGAGGTAAAAATCAGGGCAGGAGGGCGGTCAAAGATAAATTTTGTATGATTCCATATATGTAATCAGTCAATTATATGATAAATGAATCAGATAGAATGTATTTATTGATTGCTTACATACTTGAATCACGCGAAGAGATTCCAAAGCCTTTCTGTCCCATTCATGTGAGGAAATGGCTTCAGACATGACGTACCTTTTTAGAGTTTCAAATGCGTTGTCTTGGTTTAAGTTGTTTGAGGCTAAAAAGAAGATAGCTCGAATGAAAATAAGCTTGGAATTAAATAAAAAAAATTTTACATCTAAGACAAAAAAATCAGGAAAAATGAAAAAAATATTTTAGCCAAAAATAAATTAATTCGAAAAAATGGAAAAGGCATATGAACAAAGAAGTTAATAATTTTAAGGATGTGCGCCCTTGTTATGTAGTATTCGTATGTATGTGTAGATGTTTTTTGTTATTTACGTGAATTAATACAAATAAATAAATAAAGTTTGTGTCAAGAATATCAAAAAAATGTATGTGTAAATGTATGTATGTATGTACGATTTCGGTAACACTAAATCTAACCTCAACCTCAAGACTAATTCTATTACTAACGGTAATGCTGATTCTACACTAATCTTAACCCATGCAATAAGTTTCCAAAATTTTACACATTAAAGACCATTTGGTTTGGAACTTGTCAACTAAAATGCAAATTGAGGAATGAATTTGATTTGCCAAAATCATCGCTCTTTGAAATTAAGCTGGATGGAAAGAAAAGATGTAAAAATGGTCAATATTGCCATCGTTTTCGCTTTTTTACACATACAAATTCGTATTCAACATAACTATGCTAACAAACAAGCAATGGAATAGATTTCATATTGATTTAAAAAATTTTGCCTCACCAAACACGGATCAAACGCAAGAAATAACGTGATACTTATAAAAAAAATTTCACGGAAAATAAAACAAATTTGGCGTGGAAAAATAAGAAATTACACTGATTTAGGAAGCGCTTTGTTTGTGCTTGAAGAGATTGCCAACCTGCAGAAATACTCTTTTGTGGAAGATTATTTTCAGCCCACGCTTTCAACTTGATATCAAGGAGCGTGTTCAAGGCACCAGGATTCAGTTCGTTGAGACAAGAGGTTTCCAGGTATATGGAGTCTAGGACGTCGTACTTCACGCGATCCCAAAGCGCTTGGAATATCGTCTCCTCCCACTCTTGTGCTTTGACGTGACCAATATTGACGATTTCATCAAGTATTTCATCTGAAAGTTGAAGCATAATAAGTGTATTAGACGGTTTGCAGCATATAAAATTTACTTCTCGCCTTTTCAAAGAGCTCTTCGCGATTCAGCTCCCTTATTCGAGAGTAATTATTCTTCCATTCTGCTTCTAAGTTGAATCGCGTGGCTTTGAATGCGTCGATTTGCTGCTCAATACTCTCACGAACCTAAAGAAAGTCAGTAAGAGTTACATTTATATTCTGTAGAAATCAGGGCGGCGCCTAGAGTTAGCATTAATGCTAGTATAAGTTACTTTTAGGGTTAGCACAATCGTTCATACATACACATTTATACATTCTTGCCACAAACTTCCATATTTATTTCTATTAATACACGTGTTACACAAAAAACATCTAGACATACATGCATACATACAGATACATACTACATACATTTTGACATTAGACGCCCATACATAGATGTATTTAAATTTTAAAAACAGCGGTATAGTTTATTTTTAATATAAAAATTTCTATAATTCAAATCGTTTCCACAAACAGCATAATTAATAAAAAATAGAAATACCATTTTCCAAAAACAATCTGAAACAGCCATACTCATGTTATACGTCGTCATTTGATGTGGCTTGAAAGCGCCATTCTGGAAAA
This sequence comes from Nectonema munidae, assembly GCA_030549495.1. Lineage (NCBI taxonomy): Eukaryota > Metazoa > Nematomorpha > Nectonematoida > Nectonematidae > Nectonema > Nectonema munidae. Next base: position 955,705 of record JAUIRK010000278.1, on the reverse strand, counting down.
GTTTAGAATTCTTGAAGAAATCATTTTCGTAGTCGCGAATTTCATCAATTGAATCGTTTTTATTTCCCTTACCCGTTACAACTGCAAAATATCCTAAAACAAAATAAAAAATCATACTTCCGAATACGCCTATCAGATCAAAGATTGAAATGTCAATCAAAGTGACGAAATTGGTTAAATACGATTATATACAAAGTTTACCTAAGGCTTTCATTGGAAAGAGATTGCCATCAAGGATCTTTTTAACTCTACCAGGATTGAACATATTCTGTTCTGCAAGATCCACCTTCGTCAAAACAAAGATAGTTCTTTTGCCTTGTGGATCAATGGAGCTTACTAAATCAGTGACATTACTTCTTTCCGCATCAACAGACCCATCCTTAATAGGTTTAGATAAACAGTTTCAAATTAAAAAGATTAGATAAGCGTCTAGTCTAGCATAAAATCGGAGGTGATCGTTGAAACTTGCTTATGGATAGTGGAAATTAACAAAAGTATTTTTAATCTTCAAAAGAACAGCTACCCCTTAAATGTTTTTGCAAACCTACAAAAAATCAAGAATTATTCGAAAATCTTCGTAGTCCATTTCTTTAGCTTCATCTTTTTCCACCTTTATGCAGGGTGGAAACTTTGGACAAGCTTTCTCCATTCACTTCCATAAAATCTTTGCCAAATACAGTAACATCTCGAATACGACTCTTTCAAAGATGCTACTTTGTTTATATGCACGGATAATATTACCATTAATCACACCCCTCATAAACGACTTGTCTAACCCCTTATATACAAACAGTGACGTAGGGGAGGGGGGGTATATTTGTAAATAGAAATTCAATGTGATACGAAGCACCTTTTAAAAGTCAGTCGTAATTTTCTGAATAAGCCACTGCATACGAATTCATTTTATATGTTGGTAGATTATTTTGTTTAAGTTGTGTAGCTTTGTATCTTAGTATAAAGTTGAAATCGTCGTACACGTCATTATAACGTTGTGTTGAATGTTGAATGAAATGTATAGGTGTGTGCCGGTTATTTGGAAAATATCCGATTGGCCGGTTACCCAGCTAAAATTTTACTATCCGGTATACGGCCATCTGAAATCCGGCTTTGTTCCAAATTTTAACGGATATTCGGATAATCCAGCCAGATAACTAATATTAAATTACTATTATTTTGAGAAATAACACAAAGATATAATTTTTTTCCATAAAACTATGTTTAACTTCATAACAATTAGAGCGAAATTAAAAATAACATTTATGCGTCTCTTTCTATTTTTTTGTAAAAAATTATAAAACTTTCATGTTAAATATTTTTTTTTATCTAGTACTTACCAATTCAAAATAAGTATACTTAAAGTGTTAATATTAGCTTGAAAATAAAAAAAGTGTCAACTTTTTTTTCTAAATCAATTCATTAGTTTAAAACTTTTTACTTTTTCACAAGTGACAAAATATTAAAAATTTGAATAAATTTTAAAAATAATTCAAAATAAAATACAGTTAAAAAATTAAACTTTGACAATTTAAATGATGTTTTTTAAATTGATATATAATAGTATTTTTCATCCTCTTATTACGATAATTTTATTCGTTGTGTAAAATAAAAAATTTTAAAAATTTTGCAAAATGAAATAAAGCTTACATTTTAAGGAATAAAAAAATATATCCTTGCTTTAGTTAAAATATGAACTCTATAATGACAAAATTAAAATGATAATGATTTCAAAAATAAAAATTTATTTTTAAAGCTCTCCATTTCCAAGTTTTTCTATTTTTTTAATAAAAAATTATCCGGTTGGATATCTGGTAAATCTTATCGAATATGACGAATCCTGCTCTTTTCAAAAGCTGGATATCCGGTAGGTCGGCTTTATTTCTTTCCAGTGCATCACTAATGTGTATCATTATGCGTGTTGAGGCAACCAATAGACAAAAGAAACGTTGTATTTTATGCATATAGCTTTGTACATATAAAATCCATTTTTAATGAAAGCTGCCTTTTTGCTCACAATTTGATGACAAAATAGTAAATTCATATACTAAAGTCTAACAAATGTGAGTATGTATGTTAAATTTTTGATGATTGATGATTATAAAGAATAAAAATAAGAAAGAATACATTTTTTATTTATTACAATTAAAAACTAAGGTTATGGCCTAACGCTTTCAAATAATAATAATAAAACTCGTATAGGAATGAAAATAATTATAAACAACCTTTTTTAACCGTTGAGAATAACAGCAATATTTCTTTCTCTGTGGTTGACATGAATCACCCGCCAAATATTGATCCATTTTTACGTCGTTAACGTTTTCTCTTTCTTCAGGATGTTCGTAAATTTCCATGTATTAGGATGGGGTCCAGATACCTGAGTTTCAAATACTCTGTGCCCTCACATGGGTGCATAATTTGTTTTTGGTACAGAGTTCAATGCGTTTTCATAACATTTCACACCGTGAGTTCGTATCTTGGCGGTCTAACGCGATTCCGGCCTATCCATGCATCTTCGAAATAATCGAAAACATTTGGTAATTCAAAATAAATCTGTAGAAATCTGTAGGGTTTTAGTGAAATTTGTATTCGATAAATTATTGTCGATGAATTCGCCTATACCGGGTTTTTTTAATAGTTTTGTTTGAATAATGCTGAGAAAAATGAATTAATGCAATCTTAATTTATTATTTGATTTTTGTTTACACAATTTTATATTTATTTTATACCCTTTTTTGAGAGTCTAACTAACCTACACTTATTCTTATACACTAATAAGAAGGAAAAAATTCTAATACCAAGTTTTCTAACTTTAGTTCTGTTTAGATGATCAGCACGCAGGCCTGGGGAATGTTAGAAATTTTAGAATTACAATCTTACTCTTACCCAGGAGTAAAAAATATTGCCCTAAAAAATATTATGCCATTGTCATAAAAATCATCAAGCAAAATTTAAGCGCTGAGTTACATTAAAACGATAATTACCAATCAAATTTCAATTAAGTGTAAATAAGCAAATCACCTACCAATAAAAAAAAGTCATTTAATGCTCAAAAAAGCCACTGAGTGAAACAAAAGGCTGAAATATAATATCAACATTAAATCAAATCATATTAGTTCTTAAAAATAAGATGGATTCAATCAATCAATTTGATTAATGGAGTAACAAATATACTTCTTTAATCTTTAATCTTACCTGCTGAAAATCAACCTACTCTTATTCACCCCGTCTTTAGACTTTCGTCTTTAGAGAGATATTAGCACCCAGTCTTTAGACGATTTCTGGTATAAAAAAAGTGTGGATTAAAAGCGAGTGTTTTAGGTATATCAATCATGATATCTGCCTATTTTGAATTATTAAGATATTTAGCCTTGAATGCAACACTGAAAAAATGTAAGTAGTCGAAAGGGGTTTAGTTATCTCTAGAAGGAGCAAAGACGTCAATTGACGTAAACTATACTTTGATATCGGATTTATCACTATTGCATGTGTGACTATACCATCATACTACGTGACAATGTTTTAATTAATGTTTCATTTGACATATGTGTTATTTTATCTTTGAAGAATTCAACTTCAAGATAATGTGTCATTTTTGACATAACGGACCATCTGCGTCAATTGACGTCTAACTTTTATATTGATTCATACATATACGAATAAGTATATTATTAGTTTTTTTGCTTTATTCTTAGCTTCTCACTCATTTCTTTGTCTTACAATTCTTTTCGATCATCATGGATATGCTTTTTTCAAGTGGAGAAGATAAATCTGGCAGTGATTTTTCGAATGAAGATGAGAATGGAATCTTCTTTTTTGAGCAGAGTTTTTGCAATTCTAGTGATACTCCTTTTTCTTGTGATAGTGAAGAAGTTTAAGATGAAAGCGAAGATAGCAAGAATCAGAAAAATTCAGACATCTTTATCAGTAAAGACAAAGCAATTTGGATAAAAATCTTAAAAAATGAATTGAAGAGAGGACGCGTTGAACAGCAAAACATAACACGATTTTCACCAGGTCCAACAAGTTATGCTATCACTCATACAGAAAAAAAACAGTACTCTTTCTTCCTTTCGACTTTTTTTTCTGAAAAAATGCTTAGATTCATTCAGCAATGCACACTTGCAGAAGCTAAAAGAGTAACAAAAAATTCGGATTGGAATGTTTTTTAAGAAGAATTAGAAAAGTTCATAGGCTTGATATTTCAGATTTCTCAATTTCAGATATTTTCTTGATATAAACTAGAGGAGTTATTGGTGCAAAAAACTTACCTCTAAAAAGTATATGGAATAAAGCATGGCGTTGTGAAATTTTTCCCAGTACTATGGCACGTACACGGTTTTTTAGAAATAATGAAGTTTCTTCGTTTTGACTACAAAAGTGAAAGGAAAATTCGATTTGTCCAAGATAAATTTTGCTTAATTTTTTCAGTGTGGAATGAATTTATACAAAACAGCCAAAAATGCTTTGTTCCAGGCGCATTTATCACTGTGGACGAACAACTTATGCCGCGCAAGTCTAGATGCAAGTTTATTCAATTCATCTCTGACAAGCCTGATAAATACGGCCTAAACACAAAATATTTGGTGAATGGGGTTTTCTTTACCTTGGCAAAGAAAACACCACTCAAAATAGTGCAAGCTCTCCAACTGAAGTTGTTATGAAGTTGATCAAGCCTTATTATAACAGAGGACTTGCGATAACTAATTCACATCACTCAACTCCATCAAAAAAAGTGTAGCTTGGTTGGTACCATTCGCAACACAAGGAAAGAAATAGCTTTGGTTTTGAAAGAAAAGCACCCACTTTATCATACTTTAGCCTTGAAATCAGAAGAACATCGATTCCTCACTCTTACGAAGTACCAATGCAAGAAGTCCAAATCTGTCATCATTCTCAGCAGCATGAAGTAGGATGTTCAAGTACCAACTGAGAACAACCAAAAGAAAAAACTGGAAACTCTTCTTTTTTATAATCAGACAAAATCAGGTGTCGATGTGTTTGACCAAATGATAAGATTGTATTCAACAAAGGCAGCAAGTAGAAGATGGCCCGTACAATTTTTTTACAATATCTTGGATATGGCCTCAATAAATAGTTGGATACTTTACAATAAAGTGAATAATTCTAATTTATCAAGGTTGAAATTTTGCAACAACTTAGTGAACAATTGACTGGATATAAAATTCATGAGGAGAAGGAATTTTTAAAAACTATCGAAAGATACTTACCACAAAAGCGTAGAACTTGTTCAAACAAAAATTGCAAGAACAGAAATACAGATTTATGTTGTGGCTGTAAAAAGCCAATTTGTGGTACATGTGGGGTAAAAACTGCAAAACTTTATTTAATATTTGTTTTTTAACTAAAATAAATTTTTTTATTATTTTTTTAATTTTTATTTGAAGAAATTCAAGATAATTTTGATATTTGATATATAAACGTCAATTGACGTATTCGGACCTTTATGGTGAATTTTTTTGGTCCTTCTAGTGTTATTAGATGAGATAAATCGAGCAAATGAAGGAAATATAGTGATTATGCACAAACCTGGATACACATGATGATGGAATTTGGATTTGACATGTACGCTCTAGCAAGATTTTTAATCGCAATCTTCGTATCTGGAGACATTTCTGAGGTGACCGTTGATATTATTCCTTAAAAATAAGAAATGCAGTCTAGAAGCTAAAATATTAAAGTAATTATAGAATGAAATATGTTGAACGCATATGACAAAGAATTTCAATAAGTGAGATGTCACATGGTTAGGCACGAAGATGAGATTGGGATGGGTGAGTAAACCTGGAAGATCAACCAAAACCATTCGCTGAAGGCGAGGACCTTTGACAGCCAATGAAATCGTTTCGGTTGAGATGGTTTTGCCTTCAGCAACACTATTTATCATTCTTAGTTCGATCTCTCTTCTCAGAGCTTCTAACTCAGATTCTTTAGTCAAGTCAAACTCTCTGTCGCTATCTGAAAGTATACATCAAAAAAGTGTAAAGTTAGGCAAAAAAATAAAAAGTAAAGAAAGAAACCCTTAAACTTCGCAACATGATAAGGGCCTTCACTCAGGGTAACCATTACAGGAGATCTTGTCATCATTTCGCCGGAGCCACGCGGAAAAATACGAGCATGTGCGATCATTTCTAGGACACTTGTTTTACCACTACTCTGATCACCAATCACAATGACTCTATAAAAAAATAAAAAATCTCTTAAAATTTGTTACAAAATTAAAGTAGGCATCGTAATAATATAATTTTGGACAAAGTATAGTAGAAATCGAGCATTGAATATTAAATGAAGAAACAATATCAAAAAATAGTCGCAGTATGCCCAAATTTTTATAATGAGCGTTTAGTACTTATATATTTTCAGTAACTAAATCATCTTAACAAACAAAAAAATCGCTTACCCGAATAACTTTTGTCAAAAAAGAGAGGTGGGGCAAATGTATACACTTTCTCCAGTTTTGCCCCCTCCCCCATACTTGGAGTCGCGCGACATGGCTGTTTGGGGTGCACTCAATTTCATTGATGTAATGCTAGACCAAATATTGATGCCCATATTAAAAGTTTTCTTACACGAACAAACCGCCAAAATTTCTTCTTTGGGTGAGTACTGAAGGTCCACTATTATTAGACATTGACAGCCACTATCACTAATTCGGAATGCTTGGGATTCGGGCTTTCCGAATTAATGATCTTTCCGGTTTAGTCATTCTTTTTTTAATTAAAAAAAAGCACACTTTTGCTTCTCTCACTATAAACTTGACTTGTAATAAAATTCAATGTCAGGTGTCAGTTTGGTACTAAAAGTACAACAAAAAAATTATTGCAAATTAGAATTTTTAAGTTAATTTTCAGATGTACTACTTTTACTGGGTCAAGACAATTTTTGAAGATTTCTTTTAAACTTATTGTTTTAGGTGCTTTGGTCTTTCTCTAATTAGTTTTTTTGCAAGATATAAAGACTCATTAGTTCTTCTTCATATATGACGCTGTTATTTTCTAAACCTTCAAGAAGCTCAATTGTTAATTAAATCAATGATTCAATAATTTTATCAAATTAAGGATTTCCGAAATAATCAAAGTGCCGGATTAACGAAAGTCCGAATTAGAGATTTTCGGATTACAAATTTGTCAACTGTATACACCCACTCTGAATTATCTATATGTATTTTTCAGTTTTTGGATTTTGAAGAAGATAAAAAATTTACTAGGAAAAAATAAAATAATTTCATTGAAAAATTAGAATTTTAATTTTTTTTTTAATTTGAAATTTTAACCGGTGGCCATGGCGGAGCAAATAAAGAGGGGGAACCTTGGAAGATTGTCTTGAATGATGTAGGTGGAGTCATAACTGGATAACTCGTCCAACACTTCGCTGTACAGGTCGATGAGCGTTTTTTTGAAGCGCTTTTCTTTGGCATTGCTGCTGGACTTCAACATCGCTTTCTTGAGCAAGAGCTGCTTCTTCAGATCCTGATTTTCCTTCTCCAACTTTTCTATTTGTTTTTGAAAGCGCAGTTGCGCCAGCAAAACTTCATCGGGAGTCTAAACAGTGGAAAATTTAAGTCAGGACTTTTGGGATTTGAAATAAACTCTGAGAAACTGACGAGCTCGTCTATATTGTCTTCATAAAAATTGTAACTAATATACTTTTTTAGGGAATATAAATCGATATGTAAAATAATTTTATTGGATAGAAATAATTGAGTTTTATAAATTAAAATATTATTTAAAAAGATATATATATATATATTTGTGTGCCAGAGGCGCACATCCAAAAAATTGAGGGGGCAACTTTTTTTTTTATAATTTTAAAAATTTATTATAAAATAATTTTTGTCAATGAACACACCACCATATTATATTTGCACCTCAAGCTCTCAATCCCACCATAACTGCACTAATTTTATCAAGTCATTTGTAATTCTGCTTGCTACCTTCCAGCTCAGTGGTTTTCAAACTGGAGTCCGTGGTGCACTATGGCGATCGCGAAGCAGTCCCGTGGGGACCGAGAAGGGGTCACTGAGTGGGTCGTTTTGCACAATATATTGCACCCATATTGGGTCATTTGCGACTTTTGCCAATAAGTCACATTTAAAAGAATAAATAATTTAGTCTTTGAACTGAGTTCAACTATATTTACTTATTTATTACTTTTCATACCGAATTTTATAGATGTAAATGTGCATATTGTGTATATTGTGTTATAGATATAGATGTGTAAAAGAAGGAAAAAACTTTTTTGCCCCCCCCCCCTATTGAAATCACATTGCAGAGGATGTAAAACGTTTTTTCCATCACTCTTTGGCTCAAGCTACATCGTTTTCTCCCACATATGTTTGAAAAAGCCGACTGTCACCGAAAATTTACATTTTTAAAAATTTGTGCTAAATTATTTATTTTAGTCTCTTTATTAAATACCAAGGTTTACTCTTTATAGCTCTAGTATAAACTTTAGTTTGTTTATTGGTTCGTCTGATAAAATGGGTGAACAATAAAAAAATTGGCTAATCAGGGTACTACACTAATTTAAATAGTATTTCGAAAATTTTTGTTCTTCATTTTATTTTTCAATATTAGTTGATACAAGAAAGGAAGGAATATTAAGTGTAGTGAAAAAATAAATAAAACATTGACATACAGTATTGCTTGAGGTTGAATTTTCAAAATTGCTTGATTTGTGTGCACTGGGAGGGCTGTTATTTTGAGAAGTTTCATTGGTTGATACAAAAAAAGATTTTGATACTCCTAAACAGGCATTAGAAACGTAAAGCGTAAAAGCACGACATTAAATTTTAAAATGTATATTTTATTACCAAAAACAGCACTTAAAAATTCATTTAATGTTATACTTTAAAGGGATAGTGGATCAAAAGAATTTATTGATCATATTAATTATAAAAATATTCACAAGGCAAATATTTTTGCAAACTTGTCGTGTCTAACAACTCTTCAAGTTCATATTGAAGCGATTTGAGAAATGAAAACTTCTCTTCTTTCTTCTCTTTTTCATTCTTTTTTGAAAATTTGTAAACATAATTTCCAAAGATTCAAGTTTTTTATGTATGAATTTTTAAAGTAAAAATTATTTGCAAAACAAAATCAAATTTTTTGGTAATATTTTTATTTAAAAACAAATACGAAAAAAATCATATGGATTATAAAAATTCAATAGAATAATTTTCTTTTTTTAACTTTGAGTATATATGTGTTTTGCCAACTTTGCGTTCAAATATTTTATGTTTGGATGTCTAATCAAATGCTGACATCACCCATTAAATAGTTTTCAATTTGCGTTTTAAATGAAGATTAACGTTATCAACAAAAATATCTAATTTAAGTGCAAAACTTAAGTAAATTTTTAGGCTAAATGTAAATATGTAAAATTTAAAAATGCATATTCGAGAATTTAAATTCTGGAGAATTTCTTTTTGAAGCAGAATTCATGAAAAAAAAAATTTCGATAATTTAAAGTATTTACAAATTAAAAACATATTTAACAAACCGCCACAACCAAGATTTTAGATACACTCAATTATGCTTTCTGAGTAAATTAATAAAATAAAATAAAAATAAGTTCTTTAATTGCATTTGTCCGTATTTTTTATAATGCTTTTAAAACTTATTTATACATTGAATAAAAATGTTCTTGTCTTCTTTCAATAATATTAAAACTATACTTCATTTTGTATTAATTGAAGTTTTAGAGCGCTTTGTTCTAGTGCTAAGATTGAGTTATTTAAAATCTCATTATTGTTTTATAATTAAAATCTAAAAAATATTTTGAAAACATTGCTCACAAATAATTTGCAAATTTAAAGTATATGAAACCAGGATTTTGTATTAGAACAATCAACAAAAATCATAGTATACAATATACTATAAAATAATAATAATTACCATGCATAATACCCATTTTAATAAGTCGAAAAAATGTACAGAACTGTCTTTTATAACTTGGTAAATAGTTAAATGAAAATTTTACCGTTTAAATAATCAACTTGAACATCCTTGTCATCTAAACTTTTAAGTATCCAATCTTCAATTCTGTAGATAGATAAGTTAGGAAAAGAAGAATGGCGATACAAATTAGATATCTCATTAATATTATTTCGATATTTAAGTTTAAGATCTTCAAAATCAAATGAAGAAGAAAAATTTTTTAAAGGTCCAATAAAATCTGGTAAATTTTCTTTCCAACTTTCGTACTTTTTGTTAAGACTATATCCACCACCAACAACAGTTGCGATAATAAGATTTCTAAATTTTAAAAATCTTAATAAAATACTCGCCACCATTGAAACTAGTATAAAAAGAAAAGATAAATCATTTATTTAAATTTTAGGAAATTGATTCTTTTCTATAAAAAAGATAATAAACTTTTATCTTTATTCTCCATTATGAAATCTACATCTGTTAGCCTCTGAAAAATTATTATATCTCAAATACCGATACCTGCAATATAGATAAGTTAATTTTTTTATTATCACTGCACTTTTGAAGGCACAATACATTGTTAAAATTATGATTCTTTAAAATTTTAAATATACAACAATTAAACTATTTTGATTGTATTTTATCTCCTCTGATTTGACAAAAACATCACGATGAAATAATTAAGTTAAAATTGTTTCAGACATTTTTCTGGAAGTTGAAACTTTATTTTTTATATATACATTTATTGTTTCTGTATTATTTGCAATGATTTAGTTTAATTTTTTTTATTTTAACGTATATTATTAAGATCGTTTTTTATTTTTTGAAATTTTTTATTTTTATTAAATTTATAATTATAACGTATTCCTTTTGATCATACCAAAATCTTGTTTTTATTCTTGACGAAATTTTAAGTTTCTGTCGACAATTATATAACATAAAATTTTCAATATATTGTATTATATTTTAAACAAACTTGTTTTAGATGTCAAGAAATTTTTTGGGTTATTCAGAAAATCATCTGCTTTCATTCATTTTCTATCTAATTCAAAGTTATTTGAAGGATTTCTATGAATTTTTCAAAAAAAAATCCTCCCCCCCCCTCCCATTCACTCCACACACACACACTTTGTAATTTCGGAAGAATATTTTTAGTATTTTATATAATTTCTTATATTTTTGAAGATTTTTCTCTACAGACCACAAAAGGCCGCACTCCGAAGGCCGCAGGTTCCCCACCCTTCTAGACTCACTAGCTAATATTTTGCAAACTCCTAGTACATGCCGCATGTCGGCTAATGAATTAGTCAATGTTGACAGCACTATGAAAGTAACTCGTTCACTTAACGATGAAGATATTATGGAGATGGTGAATGGCGCAAACATAATTTATGATTCTAGTAGATATGATTGCGAAGAAGAAGGAAAAAAAAGTAGGTCTCACAAATACAGAATATGTCTTGCTACTGATATAAATTACCTGAAGAAAAACCTATTATAGCTAAAAATCATCTAGATAATTTATGTGTTGCCATGCGTGCTTTGTAAGAAAAAAACTGAAAATAGCTATTTTTATTTATTAAAATTTGATTGGTTGTCGACTAGCAGCTTAATGGCTTTGGTGCTGAACATTAATCTTTGTTTATGTAGTATCAAGTTCAAGTACTCTACAGCAACTTCTTCATTGATTCTGTTATGTAAGTCAAATTTAACCAAATTAAATTTATTATTCTTTTTTCGATGTTACGTCAGCCTCGAAGACCCTTAATTTTTTTCAGGAACGGATTGTGACGGAACAATGAGGCTTGACTTAAATTCTAAAAAAAATTATAAATTATTTTTTAAATTAGTTTTTCTAAAAAATATTTATTTATAGAAAAATATAGTTTATGTTAGGGATGTTTAATATTTTTGATCACATTCAGAAATTTAAAAATGATTCAAATGTAAGCCAAAAAAGGTTTATTTAGGGGCAAAGCAATTAATTAGTATTAAAAAGTAAAAACTTATTCTGAAACATATTTATTTGAAAAATAAATTTTATTGAAATTTTTTTCAGATTTTTAAACTTTTCTTGTCCTTCAAATTAAAAAGCATGCGATTTTGGCCCTCTTTATTACTCTTTCCATTCTTAACCAGTGATCATTTGTGTGATAAAGGAAATCAGTAAAATATACCTCTAAAATCAGAATTGCCATGTTTTCTTGAAAATTCACTGCAATTGCTTGTCTATACGACATACTTATTCTTCATGATAGAGATATGGCTTCGACAATTGTCTGACAAACAAAACTGAGAACATCAACTATCAACCTTTAGTAAATCTTCTACAAATTTATCGGTCAATATAAAACTTTCCGTTGTCGCATTATTTTGCATGGATCGAGTTTTTGTAAACAGTGTATTCTGTTGCCTAAACTCTTTACTAGATCAGTTATTTACTTTTCAAGTTCTGGATTTGATCATTTGTGTAAAATTTAGCCTTCTTGGTATAAAACCAACGTTTCAAACTGTATTGATACACAACTCGTTCATAATAATTCAAACACAACTTTATCCCAAAAGTCAGTAAAGAAAATTTTTTTAGAGCACTCTTTGTTAAATACACGTCATTCATCTCCCACGGTTGTGTTAGGCACATAAAGACACTAATTATCACAGATCTCGAAGAACAATGCCAGACCAAACATGAATGCAAATGGAGCAAAAACTACTCCACCACAAGATAAAATTTATAGATATAAAGCCATTTTAGTTGCTTTCCCTGATAAATTAAAATCGCACAAGCCACAACAGGCTACTTGAGAGAAAACAATTCCGGTTCTACGAGGAAAACTTTCAGTCTTTTTACTAACCATATTGAGTGGTTGGACAAGCGGATGCTATCAGAAAATAATCAGTATGTGAGAAAACATGCGTAATATATCTTGATCTGTATTTATCAATCGGACTACAAACAATACAAAAAAAGGTCTTTTTTCCCAGAGGAGAAATAAATACTTAAATACAAAAGCACGCAACATAAATATATACAAAATGTTGCAACTAAGGCGTTTCTTACTGGACACATTTCGTACCTAATTTTGCACTTTTCGTACTCAGTTTTTTCTATTTTTGTATAAAATGACCAATTTACATACGAAAAATCTTGGGTAGGAAATGTCTTGATTATGAACGAAATGTCTTGGTTACGAAATGTCTTGAACTCGGTAAATTGGACAAGGAAGATTTTCGATATCTTTGATTTGAATAATTTTGTCCTTGTGTTTTTATTTCTTATAATAAAATGGTTTTATTTTATATATATTATATAAATGTTATTATCTACTTCATTGTCACGTGAAGTTCTTTATCTCTTTTGAACAAGATCAAAAAATTACTTTATTCATTACATATATTGAGAAAAATTGTAATTTTATATCCTCGATGTAGATACAACCACTATATTTCACTCATTTACTTCTACCTACCACCAAAATTAAGAGTAGATTAAAAAATTTTATTTATAAAATATCATTTCTTATGTTGTTATTAAGCATACCTAATTGTACACTATATTTTTTAAAATATTAAAAATAATTAACTTTAGTAAAATATAGTTAGTTAATTAATAGTAAAAGAAGTATAGATATAGTCAGCTACTTCAAAGTTTTTTAAAAAATCATTTAAAAATTTTTTAATTTTTTATTAACTTAGTTAATTTTTTAGTTTGTTAGTTGTTTTTATAAGCGTTGGATCGGAAGAAGGAAGTTAACAACTGCCATTAATAAACACAACCCCAAACGAGGCACTAGTTTCCCATAACGTATAAATTGTCTGCTTTATGTATATAATAAAAATATAAGCATTCGATTAGTTAATTGAATACAAGGTATTTATAAAAAGTAAGTTCTCCGTGATTTTTGTAAAAAAAACTGTTAACTTTATGATTTGAACAAAGTTTTTTTTCAATGTGAGTTCCCAATTTGTTTTATGTTTTGTGGATTGTAAAAAATGTTAGAAGTAGAATTGAATTGGCCAAATTTGAGTATAGGCAGGAAACCGATCTATCAAGGTGATCGCTAAAGTGGGCTTAAAAATTTTTATAACGAAATTATATATATAAAATTTATTTGATGGACAATTAGCGATATAAAACTAGAAAAACGATTATATAAACTTTACATATTTTGTCTTAACAGTTAAAATATTTATGTAAATTACAATGAAATTTTGGTTTTGCCAAATGCAATTCAAATATTAAAGTTTGCCTTGGAAGTTTTAGTTTGGAACCTTGAATTTTCTTGCCCAAAAGCACAACGTTCTGACATGCGTATGTGACGCTCCGGGGCAAAAGTTACCAGTCCTCGCTCTTAAATAATGTTACTGCTATGTTTGGTGCCAGGTTATTCTTGATTTTTTATCATTAGGAAAATTTTTTTACGGAATTCAGAATAATCTTACAAAATGAAGGATAAGTTTGAAATTGAGCAATTACCCCAAAAATTCATTTCCAACCCTAAAAATTGATATATTCATTAGAATTGATAGCAGATTTTAAAAGTTGAAAAAAAAATTTTTTTTTTATTTGAATATATGAGTAAATTTCCAATAAAAAATTGACTACTATAACAAAATATGAAAATAAACGAATATCAATCTAAAAGTTCTTAAAATTAATCTTTATACTTTTAGGACTAAAAGTTAACTGAGAAGTTATGAAAGAAGTCTTTATAACTTATATGAGGAAGTAGGTGTTATTGGCTGTTGTTGTAAAAGTTTAATTTTTATTAAAAAGAGTATTGACGAGTGCCTTCATTACTTTTATAAAGAAAATAAAAGGGGACACTTTTATTGAAAATGGAATTAGATGCATTGATTGTGAAATAATGTCTCTTCTTTTGCATTTATTCTATTTTCTTGATAGAGATTAATTTTTAGTTTATTTTAGAAAAATATATTTTTTGATCGAAAGAATATTAATTAAGGTAGCGAATACAATGAATGTTTCTTTATATAGATTCTCATTTCTTATAGATCACTTGTTCTCAACAGCGGCTCCGAGAGCAGCATAGCATTATTAAAACAGTCCAAATTTCGTAAATTTATTGATTTATTAATTATGAATAAGATGAATTATTAATTTTATGATATATATATATATGCCGCAATTTGGATTTAATTTAAGTTTAATTAAGTTTTAGCGATAAAAATCAAATCATAAATTCCTTATCATGCATGATCCAGAGAAAGAAACACTAATTCGAATAATAGCAATCTTAATTAACGTGTTTAAATAGATGATTCAAATTTTCAATTTTACTTTTTAAATGTTTTTTTATTAAATATAAACTTTCTTTTATAAAATAGTGGGAATAATAATTTTTTTTCACAAGAATAAATTTTAAAAATAATTTGAAAAAATGTATAAAAGTATGGGGATTTCTTATATTAATTTTTTTAAACACGATATTTTAAAAAAAAATACAACATGAAGCTATATCAAAAAATAAAATTTGGACATTATGATATTTTGAGCTGAAAATTGGATGTATCTGTCTTTGTGTGAAAGAATTTTTATAATCCTCTCGCTTACAAAGACATTAAAAAATTTTTATTAAATTTCTTCGCAGAAATATAAAAAATTTCCGAAAAAATGTATTTAAACTTAACCTCCCTTTAACCCAAGGACTAAAACTTTGAAGACTATTTGATGTCAGATATCTTTTCAATGGAATTTTATATATGAATACATTGAGTCATCGAAACCCAGTATCTAATCAACCTTACTCACGCCCGTATTAGTTGATGTTATTGAATAAAAATAACCAAAAAGAAAGCGTTATTAGTTAAAGCTTAAAAATCACAGACTATACACAATAAAAAATCTGTATAGAAAAGTTTTAGAATGTTATTTATTTAGATTATACACTAATGATTTTAAATATTAAGACACAAAGCTTATAAAAAACTAGTTAAATATTTTACTTCGAATAATTACATTCTAAATAATTTTAATTTTAATTACTTAGCTATATAATAAATTAACTAACTAACAGATCTCCTATTTTTACTAGGATTGGGTTTAAAAATATAATTCTTTATTTAATTATTGGAAATTAAATAAATTTTATATTTTTTTTTGATTTAATTTTTCTAATTGAATATTTAGTTATTATTTAACATAAAATAATGAAGAATTCAGAAACCCCTCATAATAAAAGGAGATTGGAGAGGGTAATGAAATAATCACAATGACGTTGTGAAGCAGTTAATTAAGTAATCAACATTTGTGAAGAAAATAACCAAATTTTCGGTAAAATTTACAGAAGATTCAAGGTCCGATCAAATTTATTGTAGTAAAACTTTAACATTCGAATTGTATTTGGCAAAATCAAAATTTCATTGAAACTTAGGAAAATATTTTCGCTGTTAGGACAAACGTTTTTTCATTTAAATTGATCAAATATAAATTTATTCTCAAGACACCAAAAAAATAAAATGTCTTTAGACCTACATCCTTAGGAAGGTTAAGCTAATCAAGCATAAATGGACAAATGTCCCCGATTATTATTCACGTTTTCAAGATTAATCAAAAAAACAAATACTGGGGCGGATCTAGAAATTGGTATTAGGGGGGCAGGCGGATTTTACTAAACTAGAACACAAATTTGAAGCATAAAAATTATCAAAATTTTTAAGCTATTTTTATCTTATTTTGGGTAATAGTTTAATAAAAAGCGAAAATTGACTTTTTATCATAAATCTTAGAGTATCATGATAATATAGCAAAAAAGTATAAGTTTATTATAAGAACTTAACTAGATTAAGAACTAAGAGGATTAAGAAGCATCATCCCTCTAGGACACTTTTTAGCATACAAATCAATAATGGTGTTCTCTGTGAACAAAAAGAAGAATGAGAGCATTAAAACGATCCCCATTCATTGAACTGCGAAGTGAATTGATGTGGTAAAACTTGATGTGTTTAAATAATAAATTTACAAAAAAAATAGGATAATATCAAAGTAATAAGTGTCACAATTAACTACGATTGAAACATAAAAAACTTTTCAGGGCTTCTCACTTTAGAGAAAGATTGAATCTAAAAAACGAGTTGCAGAAATCATCATAATATTTGAGTTCTACGAAAGGAATTAAATCAAGAAAAATTTTCAAGCAATTGGCAATGCAATTTTAGGGGGGGCGTACGCCGGTTCCGCCTCCCTTTAAATCCGCCAGTGAACATATATATATATATATGAAGTTCAATAATTATTATGTATTCTTTTTAATCAAATGAATGAAATAGTCATACAAATTGTCAATTTAAGCGTGACTGAATATATATTACAAAACATATATATTTAAAAAAGTATATATTATGTTTGTTTCGGTGCAGGATATTTCCTACCTAAAACATTTAGTACCAGAGACATTTGGGACGGAACATTTTCAAACTTTTGGCTACGAAATGGCCAATTCAGGTATCAAATGTCTTATAGGTATAAAATGTCTTGTTTTCAAATTGCCTGGAATGCGTCTATTTTTGTCTTTATATAAAGAATTGAAAGCGAATCATAAATCTATATTTTTACTCTTTCAAATTTGCAACCTACCTTTTTTCATGCGGGGAATCTGATAAATATAGCGAAATTACAGGAAATCCAGGTATATGTCGTAAAGCTCTCATTAATAAAGCGACTGAATACGCGTATGTCTGTTGAATTTTGGAGTGCAGCGTATTTATATCTGTTATATACTGAAAATAAAAGAAAAAAGTAACAATAAACTTTTGGCGTTTATTTAAAAAAATTTAGAAAAAAAATTATTTATATCCATTACCTATCAACATAAATGACGAGTAAGACTAAAAGCGCCTTTCGTTAGTCTTAAGCAGTGGTCACCAAACTACGGCCCACAGTCAAATACTGAAACGTTGTTTATTTTTCATTTTTCGTTGAATAATATTATTTTTTCAAATGGTGAGTAAACGCAACATTGAGTTGCTGATGCTTTGTTCATTTTTTATAGCATATGTAATTATCACAGGGATAATTATTTTTTGTCTGTAATTATATATCAGTATTGCTTTTGTGACGTATTTTAACTATATGGATAAATATATATTTTGAATATGATATACCGGAAATGTTTTCAGGAAATGCATGCCATATACCAGTAGCGTTTTAGTGACGTTTATGCCATGTTTATAGGTATATAAATACCTGTTTTACACTCTGATTTTATATAGTGTTTTTGAAAAGTAATATAATTTTCTATCTTTTTACTCACAAAGTCTCTTATATTTAAATTATTCTGCATTTTATTCCTTGTAAGTTTATCTTCACTTAATTCTTATATTTTTACCTAATAAATTTAAAAAAAAAATGAAAAAATAAACTTTTGAAATATTTTTTTTCAAAACTAAAAAAATTTAATTTTTTAATGTAGATAAAATGGCGTTGAGTCTTCATAAATAAATAAAAATAATTTTATGTCATATATATCTGAAGAAGGTCATAGTGACCGAAATATTATTGCTGGTATTTTGTTAAATAAAAGATTTACTCAACGTTTTTTATTTTTTAATATATATGTTTTATATACATGTTTGCAATTACATTTTTCATTATAGAGTTTTAAACTTTAAGACATACTAGTGCTTTTTGAATAGTATTTTTTTTAATTTGTTAGTAACTTATACATTAAAAGAGTACAAAAAACACTAAAATGAAGATTTTTAGAAATTTTAAGTAAACCAATACTTAAAATTTTTTATAATGTTTAATCATCTATTTTAAGTATTCATAAGTTTAAAGTTTTAAGTTGATAAGGAATGCCGTATCTTAAAAGTTTGGAAGAAAAGTACTTTTTTGAGGGAACAAATGATCAAAAAGCTATTTGCTTGATATGCAATGAAAGTGTTGCGGTTTTAAAAGAATACAATATTCGTCGTCACTACGAAACAAAGCATCTTTCAACACACTCAAAACTTCATGGAAAACAGGGTTCTGCAATAATTGAGTCTTTGAAATCCAATTTGGAGTCTCAAAGAAGTTTTTTCACAAAAAAGTTTGTTGAAAACGAATCTATCACTCGAGTTAGTTATGCAATATTGAATAAGTTAGCAGAGCGCATTTACTGATGGTAACTTCATAAAAGAGTGCATAATGGAAGCAGCAAATGACTTGTGCCCTGAAAAAGCAACTGCAAATATCAGCCTTTCAGCAAGTTCACTTGTCCGAAGAACAGAAAAACTTGCAGAAAACATACAATTTCAATTACACGACAAAGCTAAAATCTTTTTGTGCTATTCAATTGCAATTGATGAGTCCATTGATCTTTCTAGCACGTCTCAGCTTCTTATATGTGTTCGTGGTGTCAATCGCAACTTTCAAATAATTGAAGAATTGGAATCAGTGTGTAGTATGCATGGGACAACTAGAGCACATCCCGACTAAATTGGAAGATCTTCATTGTTCAACAGCTCTTTTCATACACTGCATTATACACCAACAAGCATTCTGTGCAAAGCAATTGGATATATCTTGTGTGCTTAATCCAATCACAAGTGGCGTCAACTATATATCAGAAGTCACGCGCACATTCATCGACAGTTTAAGGCTTTTCTTAAAGAACTTGCACGGCAGTAAGATGGCTTAGTTACGGAAAACTAATATCTCGTTTTCATAAACTTCGAAAAGAAATAATAAATTTTTTAACTGAAAAAACAAATCTAATGCACAATTTTCAGATTCTTCATGGTTATCAAAATTATCATTTTTAGTTCACATCACAAATCACATGAATGATTTAATTTTAAAGTTTGCAAAAACAAAATAACCTCATCTGTGATTTATACAAAATTATTACAGCATTTCGAACAAAATTGTCATTGTTTAAAACATAATTTGAAAGGGCAAACTTCTCTCATTTTCAGAATTTTCAAGAGTTTTGCGCTGAAAATGTGGAACACGTTGATTTCAAGTTTCAAACATTCTTTATGGCTTACATACAAATTTTTCCCAGCGATTTGCTAATCTTGACAAAATAAAAAATGACATTCTTCTATTTGAAAATCCTTTTGACTGTGACGTTGACAACAGATCTACAACTTGAGTTTTTTTTTATTTTTTTATTTCTTCTTAAATTTTACCAATCTTTACCTGATGATGCGTTTTTTAATTTAAAAAAGCTTTGGTCAGGTATGGCTTCAGTTTTTGCAACAACGTACAAATGTGAGCGAACTTTTTCGAAAATGAAGTATGTAAAGTCAAGGCATCCAAAAAGGTTAACTGGCGACCACTTGAAGGCAATTCTTATGATTGGATGTACCCATTTTAAAGCTGGCATTAACAGTATTTTGAAAGGCAAACACTAGTTTCATAAATCTCCTTAACTTTATTGTTTCTACTTTATTCTTTTTTTCATACATATATTTTTGTTTTTACGCATCTATAAATAAGCCGCTTGCCTGTCTATGTTTTGTAGGCGTTTAGTGTGATCTGTATCAAAAAAGTATTTATCCGATCCGCGATTAACATTCCTTTGGGTCTATATAGCCCTTTTTGAAAAAACTTGGGTGACCCCCGGACTCTTAAATGTAATCGCATCCTTATATTATCTTTTCAGTATATAGCGCTATTCTTTTTCATTCCTTCTGCAAGAAGTAAATAAGATTATTTTTGAGTGGACTTGCGTTTTGTTATTTTTGTCGCTATTATCAAGAGTTTCCTTATTGCTTCATTTCTTGATATCAATTTCAATAAATCTTTCTTTTCTTTTCTTTATAAAAACCGTGCTTGAAACTTAAAATTTGCCAAATTTTCTATTGTAATTTTCAATTTGTGAAAAAATAACATCAATGAATTTAACTTAAATAATTGTCCATTGTCGACCAAATGTATGAAATTTTGTATTCAAAAAATGGAAATTTCAATTGAAAATCAGTGAAAATTTAATTTTCAAGTTCGGGTCATTGACCTTCATTTCAGCTAATTTTGTCATCTTTTAGAATAAGGTAGGTGGTATGCGAGTTTTGAAAGCGTGAACATTTTTTCTCCAACTATAAAAATACAATATATAGATATGATTTGCTTTCAATTCTTTATACATATATATAAGACAAAAACAGACTTGACTAATATATACTTTTATGTGTATATTTTGTCTATATATTACAAAAACAGTGTAAAAAATAAAAATAACATTTTTCGATACTATCTCCTTTATGTGCTGAGATTATGTCAAACAACATTTTGCTTGCCGACATTTAATTTTTCCACATTTTGTTCCAACACCCATTGCATCAAAATGTAGAAAACTTGGATTAAACAAAAAATTTGAAAAGAGGAAAAAATCTTGCATTGCTGGTCAAAACATCATTAATAATGAATAGTCTATTAAGTGTGTATCTAATTATAAGTGAAATTGGATCCCACTAATTAGCTCATTGATTTCATCTTTAAGCAAAAAGAGGGGTTGAGCTGTTGTCGCATCACACACTTGCTGCAACTTTTAATTGCAGAATCAAGAACATCAATTGAAGAAAGCGCAAAAGGGACTTTGATTGATTCCATTTCCTTTCAGGTTTATTCCAATAGGTATGCTGCGCTATTTACATTTTTATACTGATGCAAAGATTTTTTTTTCAGTAACTTTGATCCTCAAATGTGTTCATTGTTGTTTGTTTATGCTAAAATTTTTAAAGTAGCAATAACTTTAAGTGCGTGTCAAAAAACTAAAAGAAAAGCTGAAATATTTTTGGAATCATGTTCTTTTGTTGAATTATCGCTTTTATAGGATAAAATTGATTAAGAAATCGTAATGTTTTTCATATAAGAACAAAGCAAACTTTGGACCACTATGCTCATCCAGATAAGACCTAGAAGGGGGATGAGGAACACATGGTCTTAAAGCAGGCCTTATACGAACTTTGATATATACCTTCGCTTAGTTAATTCCCTTCAAAGGCACACGGCAAAGACGAGAAATTCAAGGAGCGATTTAGATTTGGAATCTCTGTCTCAAAGCCTGATATCAAAATGCACTCCCCCTCCCTTCTCTCTTGTAACGCATATGTAGCACATTCATGACCCCCCCCCCCCCCTTATCTTTCAATCAAACTCTTGTATTTGATATGATCCGATGTCGCTTCACCCCTCCCTCTCAATCTCTCAATCCTTGACACTTTAATCACGCTTAGGCAAAAATAATGGGTCGGCTTTCCAATTGAAATGTTTTCATTATAATGAATCAATAGCACTTCTTTTTCATAGTATTATTTTTAAAAAAAAAAAGAACTTTTAAACTATCTTCATGAAGAAATGGACGATCTAATTCAATTTCCAATCGTATTGGTGGCAAAAAACATTTCCACGTTTATTTTCTAATTGATTTTTCTTTTTGAACACCGCTTCCGCACGGGTAACGTTTCGTAACGCAATTCAAAATTTAGACGGGTGTTTTTGTTTGGAGGTTATTTTAATGAGCAAACAATACACATTACACTAATAAATTATTTTGAACAAGAAAAACTTCATGCCAGTTTCTCTTGTATACCAATCAAATCTAAAATACTGGAAAAAATTCTTTTTGACAGAATTTATTCTTATTTTGAACTAAATAACTTGTTTTTTCCAAACCAATTTGGATTTCACAAATTTCATTCAATTGATGAATCACACTCATTATTTATCCGAGAAGTTCTTCGGTATAATAATAAAAACATTGATTGTCTAGCAGCATATCTATAGACTTGAAATGTGCGTTCGATTCACTAAACTTAAACACCCTTGGTTAAAAACTAATTTTTTATGGTTTTGATTACCGTTCAATGAACTAGAAAATCATATGTTGAAAAACTTAGAAATAAATTGTAATAAAAATGTAGATGTACCGCAAGGATCAATGATTGGTCCTCTATTATTTATAATATATCTTAATGACATTTCTTTCCATATAAACAAATTTTGCTCAAATATGTATATTTATGCCGATGACATAGCACTTCTCCTTGAAATCACTGAACTCAATGATTTTCATTCTGTAAAAAAAATCTAAAAATCATAAATGAAATGTTAGCAAAGAATAGCTTATAACCCTGTCTTAACAAAAATGCAGGATAAATGAATTTTTGGCAATCATTTAAAAGGTTGAATAAAATTGAGCAAATGACTACAAAAAGTATTGATGGTGTAAAAGTTGAATATGTAGAAAACCACAAGTTTCCTGGAATATCTATTGATAAACTTTCATGGAAATCTCATATTAACTCTTTCATTATAAAATTTAATTATTCTTCATCTCCGTCAGATTTCCTTCCATTGAACACAAAATTATTACTAAACAAATCCTTTGTTCAGCCTCTTTTGAATTATTCATTAGTAAATTGGGGACATGTTAATCTAGATAGAATATTCTTGTGCTACCGAAAAAACTCGTTAGAATAATATTTGGTCTAAAACTCTAAAACATAATCAACACACAAGTAAACGTTTTTAGAAATGGATTGTCTTTATATCAAAGATATGTATAAACTGGGAAATACTAAAATGTGCACTCAATAAGTGTGGGGCAAACTTCCATTGGCACTTTTTCATTTATTCTTCTGATAGTATTCATTGTGAAAATGGAGTAGCTAATAGACTATATCTTCCCCGAGCTAAAAATATGTTTTGCAAACAAGCACTTTCTTCGAAGTAACCCTTAATATGGAATAAGTATACGCTAATTTGTTTCCTTTTACCTGTGAGTAAAAAAAATAAGTCGATTCAATTTTACTGCTAACTAAAAATCCATTTTTATGAAAAACCCTAGTGATTGTAACACTAATTCCGGCTACATATGTTTGAATCTGTAAATTTGCATACATAAAAAATGTAATTACTTATGCACTCATTTTTATTCTTTCTTTCTTTCTTTCCTTTGTTGATATATATTTAATCGTTTTTTTTTCAATTTGCATCAATCTGAACTTTGAGTATTCTTATAATCATCAAAACTGCAATTCATTGAAAAATTCTCTTTCTATATAGTTAGGTGATATAATCAGCGGCTTTATTATAATTAGCCTTTAAGTGTTACCTAGATTAAAAAATATTGAATAACCGTAATTGGCATAGTTAAAAAACTTCCAAGTGATGTTTTTTTCGAAGCTTTTGCATGATATCCCAGTTCCTATCGTCTAAAGTTCATATTGTTTCTCGCTTTGAAATCAGCAAGATTTCAGGTTAGAAGTGATGAAGCGAGAAAAGTGAAATCACCTGTATCTCATTTCAACCCTTCAAGTCCAAATATGCATCAAAAGAGCGAAATTCAAATTTCTTCGCGAAGCAACAACTTCTTCCTTCTCATCCGACAGGTGCGATACTAAGAACGCCTCCATAGATATCAATCATACTTACCCACTTTCCGCCCATCCTATTCAAAGCACTAGCGTTACAATAAAAAAGTTGATCCTTAAACTTTCAAAAACAAAGGCCAACCATGCTGAGAGAAACCCAAAAATGTGTTGTCTATAAGCGCTTAAACTTATATTTAGGAAATTTTTTCCTCTTTGGTGTATAATACTAAATCTTTCTTTTAATAGCACCGGCTTCTCAACCTTTTTTGTTTTATCATTTTTCTCTTCAATCTGAGCTGAGTGAAAAATTTCCTTGTTTTAATTTAAGCACTCATAGTCATTGATATAAAAACTAAACTTTATCACTTATGCGTTTAAATGATAATCGCTTGTAAGTAAATTTCATCTTCTTCTTTCTTACGTCTGTGATTTGTCGATTCATACCTAATTGACCACACCTTCTACTTACTAGGTCATTTTTCCAAACGGTAAATAAAGTGCTATAAAAGCAAAATTATGAATTTGACTTTTTTTAGTTACATAACTTATATATTTCAAATTCCATCACATGTACTTAGTTGTGGTAGTTCATTAAATAACATTGCATTTCATTATTATCGATATTATTATTGATTATTGCACTTTTATCAGTATACTAACTAATTAACTAGCAAAAAAGTAGGGAACAAAAAAACTTTCCACTTTTCAACAATTTTTTAAAAATTAGAGCTTCTTCAAAAATTAATAATTATTTCTTATGTGAAATTAAAGGCTGAAAACAAAAATATCAGATTGAATTTTTTTGATTAGCCCCATTTCCTAAGATATTCAAAAGTTAAATAGAAAGACTTTTAGTGTTCCAAATATTCATCAAATGTTTATTCCATAATACGGTATAATAATAGGTAATAAAACAAAATTTAAACATATAAAAGTATAAAACGTTTGGGCTTAATTTAGTTCTTTTCAACTAATGCTCATCTGTTTTTACTCTCCAAAAAATGTGCTAACATTTTTGAGTTACATTTACCTTACTTTCTCTTTTCCATTAAAATTTTTCAGTGGAATATTTTTCCAAACTCATGGCTAATAGATCACAGGTTTTTGAAAAAACTTAATTAAAAGTCATATTACACCATATGTTTTTCTTTGCAAAAATAAGATATATTGCAAATTTTTTAAAATTGTGTTCTATTTTGTTGTTTCCCAAAAACCTTTAGTCACTAACTTAAAAGCCTTAATTAAAAAAAAATTTTCCTTTTTTGATTAAATCAAATTCTAAAGAATTTTCACTGAAAAGTGGTTAAATCTGTGGTCCAATGTCAATAATGCTTTCTTAATCCTTGCATCACTTAAATATTGGAAATTTTACATTCCAATATTTAAAATAATCATTATCTTTGTTCATTGCTTAATTTTTAAATTATTTAAAACATTGTTTTATTTGTAAATGTGATTAAAGTTTTTTATATAATCCATAAATTTTGAACCTTCTTCTGACCAATTTTTAAGATCTGTCTAATTAGTCAGTTTTTTTTGCTGCAACATAAAGAACTTTTGCTCGACTGTCCTACTGATAATAATACTTTGGATATTCAACATATAATCCAATCAGAAGAGCAAGTTATGAAGTTATTATTTTTTGGACAACATTCAAACCTTCACAAGTTTTCCGTTTAAGCGCTTCCCAATTTGCCCACTTTAATATCCATTTCAGTTTTCACATGTTAATTTTTTGCTGAGCAAGGAGCAGGTATTAGCGGTTTTTTTTTGCTTTCATTTTTTAATAAAACACAATTTAAAACTTGATTTTAGATGAATCAATAGAAAATTTCTATTGAGTTATATTTTAATAGTTTAGCTTCATAAAATAATAAACATTAAGAGTTTTAAATTTTAATTTCTTGGGCTTAATGATTAAGAATAATCTCACTTGGTCCGATCACATCTCACATATTTCTCACAAACTAGCCTACTTCTGTGATACATTGAAACAGTCCAAACCGTTTTTTGTAACAAAAACAACGATTACACTTTACAAAAGCCTTTTTCTGCCTCACAACAGCTACAGTATCTTTAATTAGGGCCAGACAAAGAACCCAACTTCGTTTTTTGTTCAAAAAAAAAGATTTTGAAAGTTATCTTTAACTGCAACCCCACCTCCTACGCTAATAATCTCTTTCTTAATAACTCCATCTTAAAACTCATGGATATATACATTTTCAATGTCGCTGTTACACTATACAAATACGTATACTTGCTGCTTCCACCTATATTAAATCAATGCATCTCCTTTAACTTTGAAAAAGGCAGAACTTCACCACGACTTGTTCATAAAATGTCCTTACATTTTATAAATTTACGAAATCCAATCAATCCTTCTCTTATAAGGGATCTTGCTTTTTCAACAATTCTGAAGCACCCTTCTTTTCCGAACCTTTTACACACTTCCAAATGTTGTTGTTATCTAGCTATCCTTACTCCTACATTTTGTATTCTGAATGCTCTATCTCAAATTGCTACGTGCGTAGGAAAAATAATGATATTTTTACCGGCCAGCTCTTGTTTCTGATTATTAACAATGTGTACTACATGTTTGATCTTCCATTAACATTTCCTCATCTCATATAATTTAAATAGCATAATATATCATTATTAATTAACCTTATACTCAACTGTGTAACCTTATCTTCTTTTTGTTTTGTTTTTAGAATACTATTTTAGAAAGCTATTTTGGCCTTTGAAACCGACCTTCAAAAGACATTCTTCTGTTTTTTTTTCATATTTTTATTGCGCTTATCAATTATATATTGTTCCACAAATTGTTTGCACTACCTGAGATCACTTTTTGTGAAACTTTTAAAAATAAAGATATCATTATCATTATTTATAAAATAGAGAAATTTAAAAAAAATAAATTTTTTGAACAAAGTAAACTTTATTAAGGCAAATATTTTCGGTTCAATCACGAATCTTTATCAAACAAAATGTGATAAATTAGTTGGAGTTATTAACAGTGTTTCAGTGGACAAAAGTGATATTGGGATATTTAAATATTTTGGCATTATATTTTTGATAAACCTTTTTTTAAAGAAGTTACTAGACAAGCATGCCATTCGTCTGTATGAATTATTTGCTTCCTCTAAAGCTAGATATGTTTTTTTCACAGTAAAATCATAGTATATTTTCAAAAGTATCCAGTGCTTTTCCATAAGTAATGTTAGCATATACAAATTAGCTTATCTCGTTTCGGAAGCAAATTATTAAATAAGCTTTAATATTTAAATCACTAGCTTTTGATTCCTTGCTGACTCCTTATTTTCTATCATGTTATAACATTTGTATGGAACAACCGGTCTTTTCATGAATTAATTTATTATATTCAGAATTAATGCGAAATGTCTTACAAATTTAAATTTTGAGTAGAGGCAGTGAAAAAGGCATCTTTTATTTTGAGAATGCATTAAAGTTCATCTAAACATGCACTTTTTAAATGATCAACCAAACTAAATATGATCTGTGAACATTTTTGACTATCTTCAAAAGGACTAAGAACACAGTTTAGATTCGCCACTATTTGTTCGTGGAGGATGGGTAAAATGGTATTTGCCTTGGTGGAGTAAATGTCCTTTCACGATAAAAAATGAAAGATGGAGAAAAAAATTATATGATGCATCTGGGGAGATGAAGAGACTGACAAATGGCGTTATTTGTAAAGGCAGGATTACAAAGATGTGAAAAGAAAATAAATTATGCTTGGAGCAAGAGGATTAGCTGCGCAATATAATCTTTGGCAACCACCTAAAAACACAACGACATCCATCGTTCTGCTGTGGGCAAGGCAAAAAATATACACGCGTTCTACAGGAGTGTCCAACAATATCAGATGTTGTGATGCCACGATTGCATGTACAATTTCGATTATGTCTGTATTTGTATATTCTTGGAGGAATATGTATGAAGGATCAAGGGTCAGATCCTCTCGGATTAAGGCTTGTTTATTTGGCTTTGCCCGTCTTATCTAGGATTTACAAGCAAGTAATGCTTTTGCCACGCTATAGCAAAGATAAGACGCGAAAGTTTTATTAAACTCTTGTGAATCACACGACGAAATGCAGGGCGAAACTTTTTTGAAAAATGAACACGTGTGAAAGATTCTTCCATCCTCAATTCAACAAAAATTTATTTTGACGTTGAACAGAGACGAAACGTGAGATGTGTGGGCTTAGGTAAAACATTTTCTTTAATAGAATATTTCGTTGGGACTTTTTGCAGAAATCTATTCAAGATGTGTTTATAGGAAGGTGTGGCTGTGAGAAGAAGATAACATAAATATTATTTAAATCCACATTAAGATACTTCTATTTGGAAGATGAGTAATATGGCACACCGATTTACTTTATATTTTTTGATTCAATTAGTTCTTTTCAGCCTGCATCTGCAGAATAAAAGTACGATATCTGTTTAATATTATAAACATTTAACTTTTTTTTAAATGAAAAAGACTAAACTATCCAAGTAGCTAAATTACTTTTTAGTGTGTTATTTTTAGGCAAACTTTTTTACAGGAGCATCGATTGATTCTGTCAATATGTTATGCGTCCTCATTTGAATTAAAGAGTATGGCATTTTTCTTGGCTATTTCGAAATCTACATTAAACTTTCTATTATGCTAGACAAACTTTAATTTAAGTTAAGTTAAGTTGTTTGTGACGTTCGCACCCATCCTTTCGGATATCGTGGCCCGCCCGGAATGCTGAGTCCAGGTCTACCTGGACTTTCCATCCCACTAAACACCTACCGGCCCTTGTTACTGCATAGCTATACCTTGTTACATATATTATTTTACAAATATATAAATACAGCTGAGTGATCGATACTATCCTAACGCGAACGCTCGCAATTAGGGAAACAAACTTAATCTCTAGTGATAGCTTGGTTACTAACCACGTAGAATCGGGTCGCTAGAGCACTACTACCTAACCGTAAAAACCTTTGAATTCTTCAGAGGAAGAAATTTCAAAAATTGAATAATGAAAATATAAATTTTTGTTCAAAATCTAAATTAATGTAATCTCATGTGAAGAATACAAATGAAAAAAAATTATTTTTTAAAAATAATAAAATCTATATTTGTATTCACATATATAAAATTGCGTGAAGTTGTATATGTAACTTGTTTAAGCTACTTTTTTATTCAAAATAGCACCTTTTATTTTAACGCCATCTATCAGATTAATTTCAAAAAGGCTGAAAACAAATCTAAATATTTAAAAAGTTAGTAATATGATTCGATATCTCATTTGAAAATGGGAAAAGTATTTTTCATGTCAGAGCAAATTTCGATTAAAAAATTCGAATAAGATAAAATGAAATATGAGTGAGAATATAGAAAGAGGAAATAAGCCGGCTTTTTCAAAGCAATTTGAATCATAGACTCTTTTTAAATAATGTATATCAAGGTATAGTTATGCAGTAACAAGGGTCGGTATTAAGCTTTTAGTGGAATGAAAGTCCAGATAGATTCTGGAATCAGCATCATGATATAAGTAAAGTAAAGTTTATTGACAAAAAACAAATCGAGTGTTGCAAAAAAAAATTTTGGAGTGCATCATAAATAATTCGTGTTCTTCTGAAGGAATCCAAAGGGAAGTGAATCCGTCGAGATGGAAGATCTTCAGTTGAAACAATTTCAGAAATTAACTCATGAATAAAAAAAAAATTTTTACATATCATTTATAATACATATATCCGAAAGGATGGGTGAAAACGTGACAAATAATACAAAAAACATTTTTCTATTCAAATGTCAGAGTATTCAGTGTGTCTTTTATGGCGAAAAATGGGTGAAAACTAAATGAAACTATCTAATCTAGTGAAAGCTTATTTTTAGACTCAAAGGAGGTAAACGTACCAAAGTGAAAAAGGAGAGATCGATGCTGTATCAGTGCCGCGTGTTATGGCTGTTGATAGCGCGCCTCTTGTACTTCCTGCACACGTTCATCTGCATCTGGAGGATCATCGAAGTGAAGAAGACGAGCATCTACTGGTTCATGGTTTTCATTCTGTGGCCGTTGTCCATTGAAACGGGGGTCAGTATTTCCTTCTTGAAAGGCTACGAACACAAGCAGTAAGTAAAACTTCTTCTTTTAGGCAGAAACCCCAGAAAATTCCAATAGCGATGTAGCATAGTTCGGTGAATCGGGCCGAAGTTCTTGTGCCCCTGGTAAATTCAAGTGATTATTAAATCGAGTATATCACTTCAAGTTGCACATATTGTATTAGTATTATGAAAAATATGAATTTGATGCTTTTTTCAATAGTATAAAACTTTTTCAGTAATGACACCCCCCCCCCCCCCTTCAAAAGTTTCTGGCTGCGCCTTTGATTAGAAAGTTGTTATAGACAGGCGTTTTGTTGGGACTTGCCATTTTTTACCTTTATTTTAGCAAATTTGTGATGAAAGGCTTATTAGAGGATTATTCAATTTAAGCAATCTTATAATAATCGCGCCCTCTCCTATATATATTCAAAAATTTATGCTATTTATTATCACCAGGAAAAAAACTTACGCAAACTCTTTGATATAATTGGACAAAAATTTTTGAATAATTTTTTTGTTTTAACCAATCAAATCACACACAATTATTTTCAGCATTTATTGAATAAATTTTGACTATTCAAATAAACTGCGTAAAAATCTCTGATCTGTAAGGATGATATTCAATTAATTTCAAACATTCCTAATTAATAATATTTAAAAATTAAAACAAAGAGATTTTTTATAAAAAATAAAATAAAAAAGAAGTGAAACAAGGAGTTTCACTTGCAAAATTTTAATTATATTCTCCAAATGACTGCTTCAAAGATATTCTCGTCTTCACATTGGGAGCATGATCTTTCAATAATTCATAATAATATGATTGAATATTTTGAGAGTGACTTGATATCCTATAAGAAGTAAAAAAAATTGTCCAAATCTCCTTCTCTTGTTTTTCATACATTATAAAATTTATCATTTTTAAAATTAATCAAAGATAATAAGAATTTTATTGAATATTAAAAAAAATCTGAAAGTTAAATATAAATTTCATAAAGTGTTGATTACTTACTCAGTTAATTAT
This sequence comes from Nectonema munidae, assembly GCA_030549495.1. NCBI lineage: Eukaryota > Metazoa > Nematomorpha > Nectonematoida > Nectonematidae > Nectonema > Nectonema munidae. Next base: position 924,309 of record JAUIRK010000278.1, on the reverse strand, counting down.
TTAGTTTGTTGCTATTATTAAAACATTTGAGTAGCTCTAATTAGTTGATTAACTTTATGCAAAATAATCTAAGTAAATTTTATTTTAATTAGTTGAATATTTGATTAATTAAAAAATGCATATTTGCAATAAATAAGCTTAGGCCATGATATAATATCCCCATTATTTTATATTTGGAATTTGAATTTGTGAAGCAATAAAAGATATAAAAATTCTAATTCAACAAAAGTGTTCTCAAAATCGAAGAGATGCAGAAGTATTTCTTAAATTTTGTAAAATTGCTCTCAGACATACGCTTAAGGACATTTTACAGAGGACTTCTTAAAAATGTTAGTCTTAATCAATTCCTCCTTAACCTTTCTCTTGTACTAAAATGGCCAAAATCGTATAACCTCTCCTTTTTCTTTATGGACATGAACTTTATTCACGAGAATAAAATTAAGAAATACAGAAAAGAACTAAAAAAGAAAATTGGAATATTTATTTAAAAAAAAAAGACTCATTCAAAAATATCTTCACGTACACCTCTATGGAAGAAGATGAATCCAATATTTTTTTATAATAATAATAATAACAATATGATAAATAAATATCTTCAGAGTCTTTTGAAATTGTGATAAAATGTTGCTTGCCTTTCCAAAAATTTGAGCAGTGGACTAGGGTGGTGACCATTATGCTACATCAGACAACTTTTGCAGAAATAGATCAGCGCTTCAGGAACATACAAAGCTAGATACTCATATCAATCCTTCTTATTATACTCTTTTGCTGGTATATCTATAATTTTAATTCAATTTTCTCATTTTGCAATTCTATCTGAATTCAATTTTTTGATTTTGTTATGTTACTCTTTTTGATATTTTAAAATTATTTTCATATTATATTTTAAAAACAAATTAGCAATTAAATCATTTAATTATTATTCAATAATTTTTGTTTAATTTTTTAATTAAAAAATCGTTCACTTTAATTATTAACCATATCTTTTCAATTGACTAAATATTATTTCAAAAAACACATGTGATTACAATTGCAAAAGGACAAACTATAATTTCAAAAAGACAAATTAGAATTGCAAAAGAACAAAATAGAAATAAAAATGATATATTATCGGTATACCATTATTGTCATGTATATCTTTATTTAATTTAATTAGGTTAAGTCTCGTTCATATAAAGCATCTAACGACATGAAGGATATGAATATCAAATTTCAATATTAAACCTTAATTTCTTTTCATGCTTCTTCACTTTTATAACAAAACAAATATTTATTACTTTTTTTTATATAAAAAATCTTTTTATTCTTTTTGCCACATTGGCAAAGTTTTAACGAAGGATCTGTGTTTAGAATGTTAGCAATATAATTACGACCACTTTTCGCTGTATACTCGTATAAAGCCTGCCCACAAAAATCAAAATGAAACACAAAAATATCAAATTGATCTTCTGTCGTTGATGGATTTTTACGATTCGACATTTTGTATTTAGAGCTTCAATCGGAGATCCCAATAAAAGACATTTATGTGTTGATTAGATCGTCGATAAATTAATCACAGATGTCTATCTATAAAATTGTGGAATCATTAAGAGTGAATTTTGAAATGGTTAATTATAAGCAAAGTATGCATTATAGAATGTTTTGCAATTGAATGAACTATTATCTAACTTTCTGACCAGCTGTAACTAAGCAAGCTCAAAACACTTGACACAGATAATGCGGATTTTATTAGAGAATTCGCATACAACAATAATTTTTCAATTGTTCTTTCTAAAATAAATGTGTTCATTTTATCGCAAGATAAAAGCATTGGAATGGAAAAGAAATGGCAATTTTTCTATTTTAAAGCTAACTAACAAGCTAATTAAATAAGCAATTTTTACTCACCTTTTCAATTTCTACGTGGATCAAAATGAATTTGCTCAATTTGACTTCATTCAACATTTGCACTCGCTTGGTAAAGATTTCTCACCAATTATTTTTCTTTGTGAGGCGCTAGCCAAAGTAAAGATAAAATTATTTGCTCTTTAGTCTGTCGCTGGGAACAATGATGTACCTCGTGGCGATAATTCCTCCATTATGGGTTCTGCAGTACGACTGCTACTATTACGAAAACATCTTCGCGGATATTCCCGAAGAGAGCAGGGAAAACAAGAGTTCGTACAAAATCTTGAACGCAAAGCTCAACGCCATGACAGGCGACTTCATCCACAAAGAAAACTGGGTGATGAGTTTGGAACAGATACTCCTCTTCAACTTGATATTTGGAAGGTGGGTTCAAAGCAATGAAGTGATTTCTCTCGACGAAAAGTCTCAGTACCTCTTGATCTACGTGGGAACAGCGGCTGACATCATTGAATTCTGCGATGTCTTTGAAAACATCAAATTCATCGGAGGAATCGGCAACTTCTTGGCAATCACGAGTATTTGGTTTCTCAGCCTCTTCCAATACGTCCTCATCTTTGTGAAGCCCAAATCGGGAGGTCGGGGCGCCAAAACGACGGGAATAAAGGAATTGGTAAGCTCTCTCTTTCTCTCTCTTTCTTTACAATTCTTACTGACATGCACTAGCAATAAATGAATGACATTTAATCAACCAATAAAATTCTATATAAAAAGTTTGATGTCATTTTTGTATTGCTTTAATCTATTATTATTTGCCTGTACTTTGTAATAAGGTGGTTTTCTTATAACACTATTTAATATAACGCATCCGATTAACACCCTAAAAATAGACCAAAATTTCATAAGGTAGTGAAAGCCATCTTTTCTTGCCGGATTTTGCTCTTAGGTTTGTGGTATACAAATTGCTGTCTTCTTTGATGGCGAGTATAAATGTTTCTGTGTTTAGGTGTTATATGTTCGTGTTTGATGTTTGGCCTGTCGCCATACGTAATGCTTATTTTGTTGTATAATCGATCCTGCATTGTATAGCGTTACTCTATTGTAGATTATTTTGGTTCTTGATAATCCTGCTCAAACAAATACGAGGATGTAACTTTAAGTAAAAACTTCCTCCTGGTTCGCATTTTTATAGTATGGGATGGAAGGTACAAAATCGCTGAAATGCAATGCTATATTTTATAGTTCAAGCAAAACTCAAGTTTACTACAAAATTGCATTTAGTTTGACGCATAATGAGATGTGCATTCTATAGAAGTAAATCAAAACTAAAATATAGGCTAACAAACGAACGGTAACGTTTTTTGATTCATTTGATTTATCACAATAAAAGCTAATATTAGACTAAACATGCGTTTTTAATGTTCAAATAACAGCTGGCAACTGATAATATTTTACCTTTCTAAGCACTCCTATTTAGATACAAGACGAGACATGGAGATTTGGCAAGTTAAGGAAAAGTATTCAACCATGATCAAAAGTTCTCAAATTATTGAAACTCAAATCACAACGCTCACAAATTCACTCAAAGAAAAATTAATAATGAATCAACAGTTTCACTAAATTTGCACTTTTTTCAAAAACTTTTTGTCTGTTAAAGTATTAGAAACATTAAAAATGCAAAATATCAGAAGGGGCGAGGAGTAAACGAAAAGTAGATAGGCAACAGCATGCACTCGTGATAACCAAAAATGAGCAGCTTTTTAAAAAGCGCTGAAATACCATGGAAGAGATTAATAATCTTACGCGGGCGTGAGTAAGGTTGGTTAGATGCTGGATTCGATAACTCAAGGTCTTGGGTTCGATCCCCCATCAGGCCTCCTTTCCTCATGTTCGATACAAGCGACGCAATTGTGCCTTCTCGATGAAAACACCCCGCGGTATCTTTACCTAATAAAGAGAAAGTATACCTTTTATATGCAAACAAGGTGAGTATTAAGATTGAATTCGGCCATTCCAAAAGTAATGAAAAATATAGAAGAATAGGGATAAAAAGTTAATCTATGCCAGCGCTAGCAAAGATTAAGTTCTAAGGAAATTTGATTTTAAAAGAAGCCCTCACTTCCCAATTCTTTCCAATGTAATGAATGGGGCGATCGAACAATCCTTAGCCTAAACCTTCCTATTTTAAGAATATCAAGCTATAGTTCATCAATCATCATTTTCTGAAAGAAAAGTCGTACTTCCGATCCGTAAGATGACAGTTAGTATTCCTTGTGTAATACGACATATACTCTAGACTCTAGATCAGCCCTTCCAAACCGGGGTTCCGCAGAATCCTAGGGTTCCGAAGAGTGTCGCTAGGGGTTCCACGAGATAAACTGAGATAAGCTGTTGTACTTTGTTATAAAGCGCGACTCTCTAAACTATTACAAATTATTTACTATTGTTACTATTATAAATGAAATCAGATTTATAAACAATTCATAATATGAATAATTTACATGTTTCGTTTGATAGTTAATTAGTCAATATATTTAGAACAAATAAAAATACTTTGTCGGTTTCTTAGCTAGTTTGATTAGATAATTGGTTTATTGTTCTATTTAAATAAATATTTGTTTACTCTATTAGTCAGTATCATTTCAAAACCATGTTTAATTAATCTTTTATTTAAAAAATTGAAAGTTTTTTAATTGAATTATTATCTATCAGCGTTCCCTCCACCGATGTTACGCAAAAACTCCTTGAGGATTCCGCGAGAAATAGTAAGGTATTTTTTACGTCTAAGTTTTCATGCTTTTAATGAAAACTTTAAAGTAGTCGGAATCTTATCTAGCACTACTAATAAATATGATAGAGAAGTTTTCTCAAAATAGTATTAATTATATATTTTTTTCACCAAAGTTTACGTTTTAATTATCTTATATTTTAAGAATGACAAAATTGAAGCAAACTTTTAAGGCCTTTTTTCATTAGATTAATTGAGAATCCTTTTTTGTCTTTAATCTAATTACATTTCTTTTACTGTGTTAAAAATTTACGAAAATATTTTTGAGTAGGGTTCCTTGTAAGATTTATCATATTCCAGGGGTTCCGCGAAGGTAAAAAGCTTGAGAAACGCTGGTCTAGAGAATATACAAGGTTTCAGCTTTAAATTTGAAGTAAGCAAATTCAAATTGCACCAAACAAGTTCAAATTGGTACTAAGAATATTCAAAGATTATTTTGTGTTAATATCTACAATATTTCAGGAATTAGTTGATTCAAAAAATAAAATGCATTTTAATACATTTATTTTAATCAAGGTATAGATTACAAAAACTTCTTTTTAGCTAAAAAATAGCTGAAATTTATTAAAATTTTTTGGGGGAATCCTTATTTTGGCTATAAATTTGTTTGAGTTATTAGAGCTTACCCTTCCAATAACTCCAAGTCTAAATTTATATCTTAGAAAGATGGAACTTTTCTTTTTCAATTTAAAAATAAATCTATTGTTTCAGCTGCTCTACATTTTTTATAATAGCCCAAATGATTTCGATTGGATTTAACATCATGCTATATGAGCCTAATAAATAGCAAATCTTAAATTAGAAAAAAAGTTTATGGAAAGCCATTTTACTTTATTCTTCTATAGGCATTAATGCAAAAGGCCAATAACTCTTGAAAATTTTTAAATTCTTTTTTTTAGCTTTTCATGAACAAAAAACAGTACCTAACAGAATTTTTCTCGCTATTCTCTTCGATATTTTTCCAAGATGCTCCATTCCTCACCATCAGACTGTACCTGATCAGCAAGTACAAGATTCGAAGCATCATGATGTTCTTTTTCACAGCAAAAAACTTCTTGGTTGTGGTGCTGGAGTTCTTTCGCATCCAAGCGCTGGTGAAGAAGTACTTCAAGGATAACAAATCGCTACTCCTCAAAAATTCGAAAGATAGAATGCTTAGTTTGCACGCTTTCAAAGAAGACAAGAGAAGAGTTAAAATTCCCAAACCAAAAAGCATTGAGTTGGAAGTCTAAAAAGAGCTTGTCTAAAACCTTGTATGCTTTTCACGCGTTTTTACAGTGAAGGTTGTTGAATGAATAAATCATCTTAACTTTTAGCTGATCATCATTTATTATTGATCGCAATCAATAAGTGGAGAGAAAAATAGGAGGAATTGAAATTGAACTAAAAAGACAACAGTGACAATGGCGACTTTATTTATTTTCATAAATGTTCTTTACATCAAATTCTTTCACACAAATGCTATAAAAGCAAAGAGAATTATCTTGTTGCATCAGTAATTTATATTTTTTACAAACTAGTTAAAATTTTTTGCAAATATTACAAAGTAAACATGAGCATCGCACTCAGAGAACATTAAAATCAAAGGATTGAGAATTTAATATGCAAATTATTTACTTTTTTTTTTAAAAATTGTAGCCTAACAATTTTTCATTATGCTACTTTCATTTAGAAAGAACTGAATTCACATTTTAAAAATGTCCAGAAAAATTACATTTTAAGAATCGAGGTGCAATTCACATCGTCCAGGGTTCGAATTTAAGCAAAATCCAGAGTAAATGCTGAAAAAAATCAAAAAATTTTATTAAAACAACAAACATATTTAGATTCAGCATATCTAAGAAATTGGAACAGATTTCAACTTATATCAGCAAAATAACACAGGAAAAACCAGTCTAAAATACTTTTGCATTTTTGAGAAACTTTAAACACCATGTGTATCTCTTATTCTCCTGTCTATGCCTGACAACTACTACAAGTTTTTGTTCTATTGATTCCAATTTCCTAATAGAACAAAAATTTCTTCAACTTCATAGTCTCAAATTTAAGCCACGGCCTTCTCCATCTTCTTTTCTAAATCGAGCACTGAGATTCTTAAAAAATTTAAAATCGCGGTTTATCATAAATTTTGAATTCATAATTGCATTTAAATTCAATAAGGCCTCCATAAATCTTTTCTTCCACAGATCAGATTCATCACCCATTCTTCTATTTAGTGAGCTAAAACAAATCCTCAATTCTAAACAATAAGTGATATCTCGGCTGAGATTTATGATTAGAAAAGAATTTATTTTCATTGAAATTCTGACTTTATTGAATTCTTGTGTAAAAAGTAGGTTTTTGCGAAAATATTAGAACATTTGTTTATTCATATACAATGCCGAAAGATTTTCTAATTGACCGCCTGAATTCCATTTTGCCCCAAAATTGGGTGATTTGTCGAAGGTTGAGAAGGACACAATTAAACGATCATTTTTCTTCCAATGATTCTGTATGCAGTAAAATCCAAATGTTCAAATTGAAAGCTCCACATTTTCAATGTTTAAAGCGCGCATCTATACCTAGATTCTTTCCAGCTCTTCAACTCAAAACTTCTCAAAAGTTAATGAGAGGATGGATTAGAAATTTAAACATAGCAAACTGATGTGTTTAACCCATTTAAGACCAAGCAAAGCAGAAGACTTTAGTAATTCCTATTTAATTCCATTTAAAGTAGGAATTCGTCTGCGTTCCCTTTGGGAACATTGGTCGTAAATGGGTTAAGATTGGATTTTTTAATGGAAACATTTTAATTAGATATCCAGAAGAAGTTTCTCAAACTTTATTTATCTCAAACTAGTATTTAATGTTATAAGAACAAAAAAAAAATTAAAAAAAAAAGGTTGAAATTTTTTGTTTTGAATCTAATTCTTTTTTTTCAATTTCAAACCTCGTGGTAAAAAATATAAGAAAATGGTATATACTATATGGAGTTTATTGAGGACTTAATAAAATTAAAGGAATCCGCTAAGGTAAAAAAATGTTGAATGAAACAACGGATTCAAAATCGTTGCAAACAAATCAATGTAAAATTATTTCATCTACGCAAGTGTAATTGATTTTTGACATTTTAGTTTTGCACATAACAAAAGAAATAGTTGGCGCTGATAATTTTGAAATTTTTTTAATGAAAAATGCAGAAACAAAATTTTAATTAAGATGATTCAATTTAATTTAAAGAAAAATATAAACAATTTTTTGATTTATATTTTGACAATGGTAGACACTCTTGGCGACATACTTAAGCTGCTATAAAGGTCTGCCAAAATTTGTATTAGGATTATAAATCACAGCCCAAAATTTTCCAATATACTTCAAATCATACGAATTTCCAAGCCAACACGTGCTAAAACTCTTAATGCACTAGCTCTAAAATTCATTCACTCTTCATAGTGTGCCAATGGATGGCTAACAATCTTTAAAAAAAAATAAATCTATCTTCTCAGAATTGCGCATGAGTAGTTGAAGAAGCTCCTAGCTCCAAATATTTCTGTAGCAATCTCAATTCATGACAATATTCCTAGCTTTGGTGAGAAATATGCCTACGTAGATTAGCAAAATTTAATGGTAAACAGATAAACTATCACATTTTCTCACAATGACGATGGATTTCCCATATAGCAACAAATAATTTGAAGGATTCGTCAAAAGAAAAAACTTTTAAACCTGACCTAACCTTTTTCAAATATTTTGAAGGTGCGTGTTTTCAGACATTAAATATTTTTGAGCTTTTACGCTAAATTCAATAAAAATTTGTTAATTAAGATATATCAATGCTTACCTCGGTGCTTGTCAGGCGTTTCATAGAGCCTCTGAGTAAATTATGAAAAAGGAATATATAGCTCTTTAGATTTGTGTTGCTTATAATACACAAAATACTGTTTTTTAAAGTAAAATTATGTTCTTATATCAAACTTTATATATTAATTTTATTTTTGTCTACGTTAACTTTTATGTTGATGTCGTATACAAGACACCGACTTTTTTAGATACCAAAAAACGTTGGCTTTCATAGTGTTAAAATTTCCTACAAAATTTAAGTCCGACTTTTACCTTTTTATTTGAAAAAGAATAAATTGAATTTTTTTTAAGCGCTTCTATTTGTAAACTTGATTTTATTTTACTGAAAATTGTAAAAAAAAAATTATAAAAAGAGGGCTTTTATAAATGATGTTTTTAATTCATAGCCAACCTTTCTATCATTTTTCCGCTTGTATAATTTCTTTTTCACAGCGTTTTACAATTTCCATTAGCAAAAACTGGAAAAAATTGAAGAGTTGTCTTTATAAAAAACTTTTGGACTATGCGATGTTCCCCAATTTATCAAGCCCTTACAAAGGTTTTGTAAGTGGAGTTCCTTATGAGCATTTTTGCTTTGATGCATGAATATACTCATCATTTTAATTTAGCTATAGGGAATTGGCCGATAAACGCATATTTACGATATTTTTCATGTTGAAATGGGTGTTCCGACACTATATACTGAGGATGGGGCAACTGGGCTACCATCCTCTCTCCTCCACCATTCTTAATGGTTAAGAGATAACTCATAGCTACATTTATACTTTTTTATTAGTAAAAAGAGACTACAACTGCTAATTAACTAAATCTAAATTGGATAATAAAAGTGAATATATGCTAAAAAAAAAATACTCAGCTAAAATTTTTATAAACTAAACTCTAAATCTATGATAATATTGGGAAAAAGAAAAGAATAAAATTTTATTTGGCCTTTTTTCAAAAAAATTTGCTCACATCGATAAAAGAAACGAAAAGCTTAAACTTTCTATTTTTCTATTTTCTTAGCTCAAACGTCATTTGAATTTATAAGTATAACTTCATTTCCTTTAGAGATGTATTATCGGTTCTGAAGTTGTTTGCATCCGCGAATTCAGATATCAAATTTGACATCCTAGCGGATGCGGGCGTCAGAATCAAAAATACTCACCATAAAAATTTTGGATAAAGTAAAAATTCAAAAATTCCAAAAAACGGCGGTTTATAGAAAAAAAGAAAAATATTTGAAAATTGGGATGTTGAAATTCAAATAATCTGGAGATGAGGATGTAACATTTTTGCGGATTTAACTATTAATTTGGATTATAATATGATCTAATTACACTGACAGATTAAAGGGGGCAGAACCGGCGTACGCCCCCCCCCCTAAAATTGCATCGCCAATTACTTAAAAAATTTTCTTGATCTAATTCTTTTCTTAAAACTCAAATATTATGATTTCCGCAACTCCTTTTTTAGATGCAATCTTTCTCTAAATTGAGAAGCCCAAAGAAGTTTTTTATGTTTCAATGTAATTAATTGTGACACTTATTACTTTTATATTATCCAATTTTTTTTGTAAATTTATTATTTAAACACATCAAGTTTTACCACATCAATTCACTTCGCAGTTCAATGAATGAGGATCGTTTTAATGCTCTCATTCTTCTTTTTGTTCACAGAGATATTCGATTGGATATTGACACCATTATTTATATGTATGCTAAAAAGTGTCCTAAACGGATGAAGCTCCTTAACTCTCTTAGTTCTTAATCTAGTTACTTTCTTATAATAAACTTATAATTTTTACATATATTATGATAAAAAGTGAATTTTCGCTTTTTATTAAACTATTACCCAAAATAAGATAAAAACGGCTAAAAAATTTGATAAAACTTAAATTGTTATGCTTCAAATTTGAGTTCTAGTTTAGTAAAATCCGCCCGCCCCCTAATTCCAATTTCTAAATCCACCCCTGAATTAGATATAATAAATTCACATACAATTATCGTGTTTTCTTTATATCGTTTACCTGAAGCTTCATTTTATTTTTCCCATCTAAGATTTTTTATTCTAGAATACTATTTTTCAGTGTGTTTAAGTAGGTTTGCGCCCTCGGCGGTTTCAAAGGTAAATAAGAAAAGTTGGGAATCAGAGTAAGGTATACTTTTTGTTAACATATGTAGCAGCGCCTCTTCAGTCACAACAGGAAGTAAGAGTTGCCTCGAATAAATAAATTTTTTACGTGTTTGGATTCTGAGTCTGATGTTTTAAATATTTGAAGTTGGATTTGTGTTTTCGTAATTAATTCACCCTACCGGTGATTTTGACGATTCAAATGTTTTCCCTAATTTGTATAATAGTTCATAAGTGCTCAGTCAATTTATAAATGGGCCTTAATGTGTAAACTTTAGGAAAGCTAATGCAGGGGTATTAGAGTTGGCGCTTTGGGTTCGTTAGGCTTAGTGTTAGCGCAATCTTACATACATATACATATACATTTTTTGACATTCTTGACATAATCTTTCCTATTTATTTGTATTAATACACGCCTGACATGAAAAACAGCTAGACATAATACATACGTACAAATAGATACATGCTACATACATATAGACATTAGAGACCCATACACGGAAATACTTAAATCTGAAAAACAGCGGTAGAGCGAATTAAATGGGAGTCAAAGTCGGATATCGTCCCAAAGACTCCGTACCATGGTATTAACTTAATTGCCATTGAAAGATTCAAGGAAAAACTTTAAAGATTTAATTTATGAAAATATTCTTTAACAAAAATATAAAAAAGTTTATTTAAATATAAAATTGAAATTGAAAAAAATAAATTTTAAATAAAAATTTTAAAAATAACAAAAATTATTATTCATTGAAATTGAAAATAAAAAAGAGTAGTGCATAGTGCATAACTTACACCCTATGCAAAAAATGAAGAGTCATTCGCCAAATGAGAAAAAAGGGCTCTCCCGTTTGAATAGTCAACGTACTCTAAGATCAGTGAAATAGGAAGAAGCACAAAAATTGTGGCTATTCGAGAAAGAGAATTTCCTTTCATCTGTTGATAGATGTAGCGGAAGGCACATTCTTTAAGGCTGTACACTTTAAAATAATAACATTATCTATTAAATATATAAGTTGGTTATTAACATAATAACATTATTATTAGTTTGTTACAGTGGGCTGTCCCTTCGATTTCCGCCTTGATTCTAACCACATGTTTTCAATTAATCTTGGCTCTACATTTTTTCTCCCTATGAATGCATGTATAAATCTATAAACAAAATATACACAGAGGAGCAAAGAGTCCTTTTAAACCACCACTGACTCAGTTTTAATAAGTCCTTATTTCTACATCGAACCCCAATGATGTAAAACAAAAAGTATGTGGTTGAAATAAACGATAAAACGTTATTGTAGAAAAAAGCAAAAACACTAAAATAAGCCTCACGTCCAGTTACGCAAAGGAGGAGGGGTGAATGCGATTATAGTTATCATGAAAATTGAAGAAGCTCAACATGCTCCGTTTTACATTTTTTTCAATGAAGATTTTTTCAAGGCAGCTCCAATTTGCTCTTTCTTTCCCTCTTAAAGTTGCGTTAACCCTTTGAGACAAAATTATAATTCCAAAAAAAAAATTAAATAAAAAAATTAATTAATTATATTTTTAAAAACGTGGGCCTTATGTATGGGGTATAATAAAGGAGACCATTTTATTTTCCACGCAACACAGTTGTCCAATTGGTCCTGAAGGATATTTTTTTATATTAACACTTGAAAACTTAATTTTCCTTTATAAATACATTACTATTAATCTTTTTACATATTTTTTTACTTTTCATCAACTAATTATACTTTATTAATCTATTTTCAATCCATATATCATATTATTTTAATTAACTTCACTGATTTCCGCTTTAACTAATATGACAAATAAAAGGGCACGCTCTGACCCCGAATCTCCCAAATCTACCACCGACACTTTAAATCATCTATTCGATGATCATATAGCTAATAGCACACTAAATCCAAACGATCTAATACTATTTAATAATCTAAAATACAACATAGCCATACATTATATAAAAACTTTGAAAAGCCAAAACATTAAATCAACCTCAACACAAACATACGCTAATGCTGCTAGTTTAGCCCCTACTCAATCAAATCCTAACCCAACACCCAGTTCCACCATAAATACGCAAACTACTCCACACACTAGGAAACACCTTGAACATAACCTAACATTAAAGATCACCCCACCTTACAACATTTCAACTAAAAAAGAGAAGGCCGATCACCGCCAAGATGTCCTCAAAAACCTAGATACCAAAAACAACTCCCTATCGATCACCAAAACAAGATCATCCCACTCATGTACCATCTACTTCCCATTCAAAAATATAAATCAAAAAGTCATCGCCAGAACAAAGCTCATAAAAAACGGTCTAAATGCTAATGACTTACCTCCACAAAAACCAAAATTCATACTACGTGGCATCCCTACCGATATAACATTAACCCAAATCACAAGATCTATTGAAGAACAAAACCCACACCTTAACGCAAACTCGAAAATCCCATACAACTAGGAAAAACCGGCATATATAGCTATACTTAATCTTAGAACCAAGCAACCCAGAAATATATAAATACTTATGCACTCAACCCAAAATCTTTGTAGGCCACGACCTGCTAACCCTCACCACACTAAAACCAAAAGTCAAACAATGCGAAAAATGCTTAAAATATGGCTACATCTCTACCAAACTGTGTGCACTGCGGCCACCGTGGACATGCTACTTCATCCCGTACCCTACTAAATGACAATAGCAAAATTTCTTGCATAAATTGTCAGCAACCACACCTTGCAACATCTAAACTCTGTAGTTTCTACATAAGCAATAACAATCTAATCATATCTCAACATAGCCAAATCTTATATAACTACTCATGCTAACTATTTTATACATTAATCTAAATCACTCAAAAACTGTTTGGGACAACCTTCACAACATCTTACACTCACACACTTGCGACATAATATCAATAAACGAACACATACCTCCACTAAGAGCATACTCAGCCTGCATATTTATAAAACAATCAATTACTAATACACCACTATATCAATACTCTAATTCAAACTACTTCTTCACACTTATTTCCTTAAACTCCAAATCCTCTTTTTTTTTTCTTCCCCCAAACAAACAAAAAACCCCCCCCACCCACCCAAACCCCCCCACCAAATCAACAAAAAAAAAAAAACATAAGCAACAACCACCACCCAACATATACCCCCACCAACTAAAGTAAAAACACCCCCTTGGGGGAAAAAAAAAAAAACACGAGGTTCACCCACCCCCGAATTTCTAACACCCCCAAAATCAAAAATAGCTGACAACGATAAATGCCCAACCTTTAGACGACTGCATCTAAACAACATATATCAATCACACAACGATTTAACCCTCATTTCCAACGAAACAAGAAGTATAGTTCACAACTGGCGCATCTCAGACATCCCATCCGCCTCCGACCACACATACATAACCCTTTCAAATCGACCTTACTACTAAACTCTCAAAAATTCCCAATCCTAATTATAGCAAACAAATATTCTGGACAGCATTTCTTCACAATCTTAAATCTAAGCTAGACAACATCACCTCGACCACAGATACAACAAATAATCTCGAAAAATTGCTCTTCAACTTAACAAGACCATCACAGCGAGCATTCACGCCGCAACCCCTACAAATCAGCTTCCTAAAAGACAGCACGTTCGTTTTTGGAACCGTACTTTAAACAACCTCAAACAACAATTACGCAAATCCTTAAAAAATCTAAGAAAAACCAACTCTCACAGTAACATTCAACATTACTTCTTCCTTAAAACTCAATATCAATCAGAAATTAATTTTGTAATTAAACTCCAACAAACCCATGGTCAATCATCAACAAACTTATATACAAAAAACATACAGCATCACTCTCTAATCTTCTTTCAAATAATCAAGGTTCAATATTTATCAACCACCATTCACTTAACACTCTATTTCCCACAGACACTAATGTAACCGACAATATTACCCATACACTTATTAGAATGGAAACAAAAACATACCTACTAAATAACTCCATTAACTCACACCCAGAAATTACAATCAAAGAACTAAACAAAACCATTGATTCCATGAAAACCAAATCTTCTAGCAGCCTTGACTTCATCTTCATTAAACACGTGAAGAAAGCCTACCACATACTACACCCTCATCTCCTCAACATATTCACCGCCTGCCTCAGAGTAAGCTATTTCCAAAATATTTGGAAAATATGTAAACTAGTGCTAATCCCCAAACCAAATCGAACACAATTAAATCAAAAACTGGCGACCAATTTCTCTATTACCAACCCTAGGCAAAATCCTTGAAAAATTTTACGAAAACGCATAATCCATTACACCCTCAAAAATAACCTAATACACCCGAATCAATTCGCATATTTACCAAATAAAAACACCGAATTGGCCCTATCTCGTCTAACCCTTTACCTAGAAAAAACACTAAATAACCAAAATATCGCAACAACCACATTTCTTGATATCGAAAATGCTTTCAACGCAGTATGGCACTCTTCAATCATCAACAACCTCATCGACAAAAAATACCCTACATACATAATCAAAACTACCTTCAAAAGCGCATTCTTATCCTACTACATAACAACAATACATACATTCAGAAACTAACTCTCTCCAATCCGCAAGGGTGTAGTCTAAGCGACAGGTACAGTTTAAATTATAACAATTTTTAATTCTATCTGTTTTTTTCAGATTTTGCTTGAGTTTTCAAGACTAGATCCAAAGATTTCAGATGAAAATTTGGAAATAGTTTTACATGAAAAATTGACCCAATACTATGATGTTTTAAGTTGTATGATTGTCTTAAAAAAATTTCGCTACTTATTTCAAAAATAGTTCAAGCTTACGATAAAGAATTGGACTCTAAGAAAAAAAAAAGTATTTTTGTTCTTTGTTTCATAATCACATTTTTTATTTATAGACGTTAGAAAGCTTTTATGTTTGTTTTATATAAGCAAATTTTTAATGAAAGTTTTGAAGAGATTTTGTTCCTTGAAAAAAATCCGGATCAATCGGAAGACTCTGTAATGCTCGTCATAAATAATCCTATTTTAACTATCGGAAGCAATTCGTTTCATCTCAAAGTAGATGGCAAAATTGTTTTTTAAAGACGAAGATTTTCTCACGCTTTTTATTCTTAAATTCGCTACGATTTTTATTTAAATTTATAGTACCCTAAAAAGATCAAAAATACTCTCGACTATATTGGAGGTGCTTTTTTTTTAGGATTTCAAGACTCACTCCAAAACAAAAAAGTCTTGAATCAAATTTATAAAATTGAAGGTAGTAAATATTAAATTTTACGATGTTTGCTGTTTTACATTTTTTTGCTTCTTTCTTTGTTTTTTTTAATTAGAATGTGGATAACGATGAAGCATTGAGGATCATAATTTACAAAAAACACAAGAATGGCAGGATAGTCATAGTTGATAAATAATCCACGTCAAATAGTTTTTTCTACCATAAATAACAACTATTTGTGGAGCATTTTCTTTCTTTTTGCTGCTAGGTTGCATGAGTTATGGTTAGTTGGTTAGAGCATTGCTTTCAAATAGTCATAGATCGAAAAAAAGCGGTACACGTGTGGTACTCATGTTTACTTTTAAAATTCGTAAACTTTGTTTTAAAGTTAGTGATGGTTACTATTTAAATATGTCATTTTTGAACTGTGCGTTTTACTAATTTTTTTAGTAAAATTTTAATTTTATAATAGTTTTATTTACTAATATTCTTAGTAATCCCTGCTATTCCTAAACGAAATAATGCATTAGTAAAACGTTACTAATGTAATTTTTCTGTGCTGATCATCATTGTTGCTCTTCTGTCTGAAGTTTAAGTTCTATCTAAAGTAGCTACTAAATCTAAATCAATAATTTTTTACAAGCTCTTTTACTCACTTGAAATTTTTTTTTGACTGCCTTTATAACTTTCATCTGGATAAGCCATCTTCTTCACTTTCATTTTCAAATCTCTAAAAATTCTCTTACTTTTTGATTTTCCAAATTTATTTTTCTCCATAATCAATTTCAGCTTGTTTTCTTTTTTGCAATTTTTTTTTCTTTCAAAGCGTCTAATTTATCTAGAGATCCTAAACAACCTTGAAGATCTTTTTTCTTTGAGCAATTAAAAATTTTCTATCTTCATCAATTTTGAAATTGAGAGCACGCTCAAGAGGGATGTCAAATAAATGATCCAATTGCTCAACAAATAAATTTTCATGTTTCTTTTGTGTGAGAGTGTTTCTTTTAAGAATTCTTTTTTAACTTTTTGTATTTCTCAAAAAAAATTTCCAATTGTTGATAGCATGTTGTTCACGTGGAAGTGGAATTCTCGACTTATTCCAAAATAATGAAACTTCTTCAATGACAAGTTTAGCACTATCTCGAAATGTTTTATGATAATCAAAAAATAAGCATAAAACTCGTCTGATTGATGTTAATTTTGAACCAGTTATTTGCATTTCTTGAAAACCAATTAATGAGTTAAAAGACGTGCTTCTAGTAATCTTAGATTCAATCGTGATGCTTTTAAGGCTGCAATATAAATTTTAAAAATACATACTCCTAAAAATACAAAAAATATAAAACATAAAAAACTATTTATAATTTACTTTTGAGCGATCTTTAAATAAAATTTATTCTTAATAATTTTTTACATGTAGCCATTATATAAAACAGAAAACATAATGGAAGGCTAAGAAATTTAAAAAAATATCATTTTAAAATAAGGACCACTCTAATATATAGTCTATGTTTCCAGCTGGAGTAGGAGTCGCCATGTCAAAATATGCCATCAGTGTCAGGAATCGGAAAAACTAAAACATTTTAGGTGATTTTATACCCCTAATTTGAGGGGCCAGGGAGAAATAAGCGAGCTCACTTTCTAGGAATTTTCTTATTCTCATTTTTAACTTCAAAAGGAATAAAGACCAAAGAACAGTTATTTTTTAATTAGTGTATTAATAAAATTATAGTGTGCGGAGTCGCCGAAAAAATGGCCAATCAGAGTTACAAATTTTGGAGGAATATTTTCACCGCGTAATATCAGGAAACGCTGTATAGAGGATCGTCTGTAGTTCGACTTACCCTCATTAAAAAAACAATTAAATTTTAAAAATTTAAATTTATTTTAAAAAAAAAAATATATAATTTTTTTATTATATAAAAGAAATTTTTTTTTTTCTTTTTTTTTAAAAAAAAAAAAAACAAACATCTTCATTGAAATTTTAAAAAAAAAAAAAAAAAAAAAAAAAAAAAGAATTCAAAAAAAAAATTTTTTTTCCCCCCAAAAAATTTTCCACCCCCCCCAATAAAAAAGCCCTACTACGGGCCTGCCCTCATGACTGATTTAATAGAGTATTAATTGTTTGTTTAAATAAATTCTTGTTGTAATCTTTGTTTTCTAATGAAAGATATGTAATACAACGCGTTTTGAGTTGAGTGAAGATTTCATTTAGTCTTTACTCTAGAGTCAGTCAGCCTTCTAGTGCGAGCCAGGAAGTGTTCATCTTTGGGACAAAGCAAAAAGCTAGTATTAGTGAATTTTATATTCTTATTTTTGTGAGATAACTTTGAATCAAAGATATTGAAGTGATTTTAATATTTTTTTATTGATTATATATCTTTATATATATCCAAAAAATTATATACTTTTCTAAGTAAATTTTAGTACCTACTTACAAATAAAATATTCTTTTACATTTGTTTTGGGTCATTTTATTCAACTTTTTTAGTTTAATTTATTTACATAGTATCATTATAGGTTATGAAAAAAAGCCGACTGTCAGCGAAAATTTACATTTCAAAAATTTTAAGTGCTCAATAAATTATTTATTTTAGTGTTCACCTCTTTATTTTATGGTATATTACAATTATTATATTAAATGAGAATTATTAATTTTCAGATTCATTCAAAATAAAGTTTGGAGTGTAAGGAGCAAAATAGAGATGAACGGAGACGCAAAATAATGAGGGATTAAATGCCATAGTGGTAAAAACCGGCTAAACTAAACGTAAAATTGAGTATTATTATTATTATTATTGATGATTATATTATTCATTTAAAAAGAGATTTAAATAAATTCAAAATAGGTATTTGTTGAATATTAAATTTATCGTATTTTCAAATTGTCTAACTACAAAACGGTTTTACCAGGGTTGTGGTGTTCTCAAAGTTACTTGCACAGCTATATGTTTTTATAATTTTTCTTAAGTTAAGACGCTTGGGGCAAGTTGAAAATTTTCAGGGGGGGGGGGGCAAAAAATAAAACTAGGTAGCGCGGGCTCTGCATGTACCATATTTCAAGGTCGTTTGTGAATTTTAATTTTAGATAGTGATTTTCCTGAATTTTAGACATTTCTGTTTTTTGTTGAAAGCAAAAATTTTGATTTTCAAATTATTGTCTATAACCTTTTTATCTAAGACAAAATAATACGACTCACAAACTGATTTTATCATAAATATTTTTTGCAAAGGTAATTGGTTTAAAATTTTTCCTAAAAACTTTCTACTCATAAACTGAGTTTGGCTCCTTTACGAACTAATTTTAACATAAAATAAAAAAAGTTCATTCTTTGATTTTATTGAATTTTTCAGCCTTTTTTATAATGCAAGGCTTGGACTAAAATGATGAACATTTTTATGTTACGTTTTTGCAAGGTTGCACACTAAAGAGAGTGTAGCTATGAATTTAATCTTTAACTAACATATATGAATATAACTATTTATGAAATCAGAGTCGGAATAATTATTACGACTCCAACTCCATCTCAAAAGATGCGACTCCATCTACTCCGACTGCACAAACCTGGTTTTAACAAAGAATATCTTCCCAATATACTTGATTGAATACACCACACACGCACACACACACAAAGAACTGCAAAGTTGAGATTTAAAGAAAATGGAATCTAAGGAAATTACTTGGAATGGTCAGCAAAACCATGTTTCTCTCGGAAGTAAATTCTGCCGTAGGAAGTAAAACAAACTGATTATTGGCAAGTAATGGTTCTCCTGAATGAAAACATAAAAATAATCATAGACTGTGTGAGCAAGAAATAAGAAGGAAAACCTGTTGACGTTAGAAATATCCAAGGATGAGTTTCAAATGTGGATACTTCACAAGTGTGCTGAGAAGAAAGTACACCATATGGCACTTCTTAAAAACATGACTAAAAACTTAAAAATCAAGAAATAAGTATATTCAGTATTTTAGTAGAATCAAGATTTTCATAGATCTCAAGATTCTTACTACGAATCAACGGTGCATAAAGTTAGGGGCTCCCTGGGAATTTTAGTGAATTTCTTCTAACTGGAATAAATTTTAGTATTAAGAATGAGAATAAGTTCTTTTAAAGTTTCGAATATTAAAACTTATTTTTTGGGCAGTAATACTGATATATAGATTTTAGGGGTAAACTTTTTAATCAGCAACTTGTTTTAACTTAGAGCAAATGATTTCTACTCTTTTCACAGTCCAAAGCTTATATTTGGGTTAGATTTCAAACTTTAAAGATATGTTTTTTTTCGTAATATCCTAACATAAATTTTTGATATTTTAACGAAAATAAGTTTTATATATTCTACACCCAAAATTTCATTGGTTTAATTGAAAACAATTAAACCAATGAGAACAATAGTTCTCAGATTTTCACTTTGGCTTAAAAGCCTAAAATCTACCCGATATTTCAACTTTAAAGATAGAAAACAAGTAGACATCATCACTCTTAATTAAAAAAAGTAACGCACACCATTCTTTCGTTAATATGCGCACGTCGGGATCAGAAACACATACCGCATAGTGAGAGCGCATTTTAGCATCCGTCATGTCCGCCATCTTAGATCTCTTCTGAAAACGAGAAAGAGATGAATATGTGAGAAACAGCGAGATTCGGTGTTTGTCGTATTTTTTTGGGTCCAAGATGCCGCCGCATATTAACCGATTCGCATATTATCCGAGCGCATTTTAGCGAAAAATTGGTGTATTTAGATTTTAGACTCAGCACAGCAAACACAACAAAAATTGATATTGAAATAAACTTAGCTATGATAATAGAAGTGTTCTTGAAGTGGAAATTAAAAATTTATCTTAAATCCTTATTCATAGTTACATCACAAATAGGGTTGCAGCATCTAAGGGTAAAACACCCGACACCGACACCAAGCTTACAAAAATTAGATTCTAACTAAAATCTACTGGACTCCAACTTCAACTACTCACAAAAATGTGGGTCCTATTTTTTTTATTATTTGCATTCAGATATAATTTTTGAAAAATTGAAAATTAAGGAGTCGTTCAGCGCGAAAAATGTAACAAGAACGTTTAGTTATACTAGGCTTGTGGACTGAATGAATGCTTTCCGGTTTTTAATTTAGCAGCAGTAGTAAGCGAAATCAATTCTGTTGTAATGTGAGGTCGAGCTTACTTTGAGCGAATTCTAGGGCACAAACTTGATCGTGTGTGCTTTGAAAGTCCAATTCAAGTAAACGTAAATGGATGGCCTTATACGCATGGCTAGCATGTTTCAAGCAAATACTTGATTCTTCTTCTTCTTCATGCAGAGGGCTTCTAACTTGGTGATGGCCTCTTTATATTTTTGTATGTTCTCGATGTTTTTATAGACGGTGGCAGAAATGATTTCGTGACAAAATTGAAAAACATTTCCAAAAGTGAAATACCAGTGTTCCACTCATCGGATTTGCTTGTTTTAAGGCGTAAGAACTTATCCATGAGAAATGATTGGTTGAAAGTAAATATTATACCTTGTTTTGAATAAATGTTTTACTGCTTACTTATGAAAATATAACAATAGCGCATCATGTTTTTACTGACCATAACAAAATATTGAGGCGTTTAAAAATGCAGCCAGGCAAGTAAACATAACTTTAACTGAAATAAGTTTCAAACCACTAAAAAAGAGTACAAAATAAGTCATAATTTAGTGCAGTCTGGCCCACAAATAGGTAAACCTCTTTTAGAAATGAGACAACCTAAAACCATTAAACGGTAAGGCTTTAAAAAGAGTGATACGAACGTTTGCATACTACGCGAGATTCCACATTATTCAGATCATATCAACCACTAATTTATGCAAAATTTCTACATTTAAAAGAAGAAGAAATATCAGGCTTTGAAAAACTTCAAATCATACTAAAAAGCAACCCTGTAAGTAATGGATCCCATCATACCCTTGGCAGTAGACTTCGCCATAGCAGCAACGCTCAATCAAAATGGGCATCCAATAGCTTTTCAGGAGAACTCTTCTTTAGAAAAGAAGGCATACGCGATAATAGAATCTTTAAGAAAATTGAAGCACTACCTTTTAGGACGCCATTTTACGTTACTCACAGGCCAAGATAAAGTATCTTAATTACATGTTCAAAAAAGAACTCATGAAAAATAAAAAATGACAGGTTTTAAGATGGAGAATGGAACTGCCTTTTTATGACTATGATGTGAGATATCGAAAAGGGAGCTTTCAAGGACAATCATGCTACAATAGATAGTTCTAAGCTTTATAACATACACAATCAGTTATGTCATCCCGGAATAACGAAAATAAAACATTTTATTTACAATAAAATTTATCATTCTAAAGTAAAGAAAACGACAAATAAATGTAAAAGTTGTAATGAAATGAGACTTAGATTCTATAAATCTCACCATACATCATTTGTAAATCTACTAGACCATGGGAAACAATAAATATGGATTTCAAATGTGTGGTTTTCATACTTTTGAATAAGTTTTCTAACAATGATACCCGTACTTTCTTGTAAAATCATGAACGTTTAGACAATGAAAAATTGCTTAAGCACATTATTGGATCCCCTTTCCTATTGCAAAAATTACAAGAGTATTTACTGAAACTTTCACACATTACGATAGAATCCTACTGACAACGCCCAGTGCGAAATGTAAAATGGAATAAATTGAAAGGCTGTTAGTTTACAATAAAAAAAAGGCAACCTAAATGTAAAGCATGGGAAATAGTCCTGAAAGATGCTCACCATTCTACCCGATTATTGCTATGCCCGCTACAAGATACACTCTTATATGAAAGATTCATGTCTTTTCCACTATAAGCTGATAACCTTATATTAATTTAAATTACTAGATAGAAGATAATATTACTATTTCCTTCATAATCAATCCAAAAGTATTTAACATCAAATACTGATTTATTATACAAAACTATTGTTATTTCCTTTATAGAAGAAATTGACTTTAGGTTTTCAATTTGTTGAGTAAATTTTTCATAACTTTCCATCGACAAACTTAGATAAAATAAGGTAAAATTTATACATAATCGAAAAATGGGAAAAAAGTTTTAATTTTAAATTTTATATCTTTGAAATTGTTTAAAATTTTATCGATTTTTTTAGTTGTCAGTATCACATCCAAGGGGAGAATATTCAAGAAATGGTCAGGAATCGAACCTAGGATCATAGAATACATTCTCAATCCACCTAATTTTAACCTTAATTCTTTAATATTGGAAAAAAATTATATATTAGTTAAGATCTTCAGAACATACAATTTTAAAAATATTTTCTATACAAAATGTCGATGATAATACAATCTATATATAATATATTCGGTATAGTTTATTGTATGTCAGAAACAAAAAAAATAATGATTCCCATAGTTATTAATTATTTTTAGAATTTTTTCTAACACTCTAGCCTTTTCTTCCTTCTTTCACTTACGGTATCACATCCTGGGTATGATTTTCAAGCATAAAAATTATCTGAACATCTTCAGCTCACTATTTTACCCTATATTAAGAAAAGCTCTAAAATGTCAAATATCTACCCCCAAAACTCTTATTCTTGGGGCTTCCTCTTTAGTTCCAATTGATTTATACCTTGAAAAGCTTATTCTTACTAAGAAAATCTCGTTCATCTCTAAAAATCAACATTATGAATCTTTTGGATTAAGCTTCTCTCCCAATACCCACTACTCCAATTATTACCTCTTTCAACACCTGTTCCGAAAATACTTTGGACGTTATTTCTTCCACTGCTTTAAAATTCAGCCTCCTCCACGATCATATAATCTTTCCATTGTAAATTTCCAACCAAAAATCACAATCTGTTCTTCTAAAGCCCAAGCGCTAAAATTATGCCAAAATATCTCTTGCTCATCGAAATTTCCACTCATATTCATTGACGGTTCTTATGATAACGCTTCGTCCAACGCAGCATCCTCTTTCTCAGTATTTTTAGACGATCTAAGCAAACCATTATACTCTTATTCATTTAGTATAGGTGCTTATGCTTCTTCTTTTTCCGCAGAATCCGCAACTTTGATATCCGCGTTACAGTATTTATCTAGTAATAAAAGGTGTTTTCGCAATTACTCAATTATATATATTCTCTCCGATTCACAGTCACATTTGGTGCCCAAGTCATAGTGGAATTTTCAGTAATAAATTTGTAGATAAGCTTGCTAAATTAGCTTTAAATACATCAGGCAGTACCCATCTCTTATCGACTAAATCCTTGAAAAACTATATTCGATCAAAAGTTGAAAAGTTCTGGGTTCAAGAGTTGCAAATGAGCAAAACTTGTAAGTACCCTTTTATCGATTTGATAAGCTTTAAGCATAAGTTGAAAAAACACAAAGTCATTGCAATTCCACCAGTAGTATTAAGATGGCTTTCTAGTAATTGCAGATGCAAAAATTTCTGCCCTAATAGGTAAATCCGAAGATGTTATATGCCACTTTTGCAACCAATTTGAAACTCCCGAACACCTCTTGTTTCTTTGTTCAACAACTTCTATTTTAACAGACCGATTCAATGTCTCTCTCATCAAAAATGGCGATTTCCCTTTAACTTCACTACCAGAAATTTGTCATAGACCCCATTTGATAACTCGATTTGCATCATTACTTAAGTCAATAGAACTAATTTTGACGTATAATCCACCTTAGTTTACCAATTTTGGTTCTCACCTAAGCATGTTCCTTCTTTACATTCTTATGTTTCTACCTCTATCTTTCCTTTTCTTAAATTCTTTACTTTCTTTACACTTTTTACCCTTTTAACGTGACAACGACGTTACCCATTCTGTTTCAACACTTTTAACACTTTTAAGCATAATTGCCAGCTTTCGGACCTTCACAAGCTGCGTCAACTACAACAAACAAACAAACAAACACTTTAGCTTTAGAATAATTTTATAATTATAATAATAATATAGTTTATAGATTGTAGATTCGAATACAGAATTATTATTCAAATATAGAGTTTTATATTTAGAGTTAAAAGAAGGTATCATATATTTCTCATATTCTTAAAAAATAAAAAAATCCATGAAATTGAAAAAAGTATTTTTATATCAAATAATAGTGAAATTTTCGTATGCTCATAACTTTCCCATTTCCCAACCATTATTTAAGTATAAAATATCAAATTATTATTAATTTAGAACAAAATGAAACGGGTCAAACTAAAACAGATAAGCTATTTTTTCTATTAACTTGCACGTAAAAAATCGCTATTAAATGCACGTTTAGGTTAACTGCTATCTTATCATTTCCCTACAATCAAAAAAATTAAGGATAAAAATTAAAGAATAATTTTATTTTTTATGCTTGTAAGAAAGAATTTTGTATTTACAATTTTTGCACAAAAAAGTAATACTTTTTTTGCAGCATTAGATATTGACAGAAAGATAAGCTTAATCAAGTAAGACGTCAAAAAATTTTGAAGATACTAAGAAGATATGTTATTAGAAAAGAAAACAAAAAGTTAATTAAAATTAGCTATTTAATTACTTTATTTTTTTTAGCTGTTTTGTTATTAATGACTATAATGTAACTTATTAAAATTCAAACTTTGTAATCTTCTTTTTTTGCTAAACTGCTAAAGTATTTTAATGACATTGTATTTAGTTATTACAAAATCACTAAAAAAACGAATGTAAACTTTTGCACCCTATTTTTATTATAAAAAATATTTAACTAAGCGTACAGGAAGATCTAGGAATATTGTAGAAATAGTAGATAAAATTATAAGAAGTTGTCGCATGCCTTCATCCTTTTAATATTTCTAAAGCTAGTGACTATTTGATAATAATATTAATTTATATTGGACCGGTTTTAGCAAAACAATAATAACGACATTATACTGAGTATAATAATGGAAAATGTTTTGATCAAAAAATACAGGGTTACTGAAAAGTACTTAATTTAGCAAGAACAAAATTTTGTGAACTATTATTTTAAAACAAATTCGCAAATAAAAAATTTCTAAATTTTTACCTTAATTTTTTATTTAATAAAAAATTCAGTTTTTTACTTGTTGAGGACTTATTATCGAAACTATGGGTTTTATGAAAGAATTTAAATGTTATAAAAATTTATATAAAAAAACTCGTAACTATGGAAATTAAGTGGCCAAATTAAATTCCTAATGAAAATTTCTTACTGAACTATCACATAAGATCATTTAAGAAAAATAAAAAATTAACAATTTTTATAGTCGTATTATAAAAGTAAAGATGTGCCTAAAATTTAACTTATTAAATTGAAATATGCTATTCCAAATTAAGACATCTCCAAGAATTTTGTATTTGAGAATATGTGTTATGTATGACATATGGTTTCATTTATATTCAAATACATGTATATGTTTCATTCACGTTCAAATACATGCAATCTGTTGCATTCATATACATCCATTTGACATTCAAATAAGTCTGCGATACAATACTTAATTAACTATTTGAGACTCACCTCTTCTGGATATAAATAGTCGTGAATTTTCGATAGGAGAGACACATTTCTTTTTATTGCTTTTAGTGTAAGAATACAACAGGTATAATTGGCTTAGTCAGTAGGATCTTGCTCAAAAAATTGACTAGACTCAAGTCCCAGACATGAACAAGATCAGTACCTCGCACCATGGCGGCATCCAAGGACCTACTCAAGCTCATGCAGCAACAGATGGATCAGCAAAGACAGCTTATTGAAAACATGACCCAGAAACGTAGAGAAGACCAGCAGCTAATGGAGAAGCGAATGAGAACATGGCTGGAAAACCTACGAGAGGTTCTTCTAGTCCGATCACTACAATTTAAAAGTTCGCGCCTTTCGAACCTACCACTGAACTTTGGTCACATTACTACTCCCGATTTTTCATTTTACTGGGAGCTACTTCAATTTCTGATGATCGAATGGCTCAAACATTCCTGACTAACCAGTCTGCTATCGCCTACAAGTTTTGTCCAACAAGCAGTCTCATTCGAAAGATATCAATAATCTATTCTTGGAAAAAATGCCCCGTTCAAAGTGAAAGATGACAAGTTAGATTTCTACGCGCTATCGAAATAGCCACGAAAATGATGCCCTAAAGGTCGCAAAGAAGACCGTCCATGGATCCCAGTCCAAGGCAGTCAATGAAGTAAAGTACGTTAGCAGCCTACGACGCCTTTTACAACGCCTAGATGAAAAAGATCCCCAATGTCGCCTGAATAAGTTAAATTTGCACAACCATGCTTTGAATACCTGGGACATTTGCTATCATCAGAAGGAATTGCCAATGGGCACAAGATTAACGATTTAATTAAGATGCTGCGCGCAACGAACTTTTCTACTCTGAAATTACTATTTAGGATCGAACCTTGGCACTAGGGCCAAGAACAGGAGGATGCTTACCTTAAGTCGAAGAAGTTTCTGTTGTCGGAGAATGTGCTTGTTCATTATCTGTTAAAGCCACCTACAAGAGTTGTGTTCCCTGCGGAGAGATACATCCATTCAACATTCAAATAAGTGCGATACAATACTAATTTGACTAGTGTAATGCCATATATAAAAGAAAAAAAAACATCGAGAGTTCCTTATTGGTATATGGCAGTGTGTTAATGTTATGAACAGTGATTTTCTAATAAGTGTCTAAACAAAATAATATAACTAAATTTCATATGCAAAAAAGCACTGTTTTAAAATTTTCTATTGAAAATAATATTTTAAATAAAAATAAATGAATATCTTCCGTAGCATCCTCTGATTATGCTATAGGAACTACAATGAAATAAGTAGGAAGAAACTGAATCAATGGGCTGTAGAAACGTATTATTGCGTAAGGAATGTGGGTATGAGATTTAGCTACTGCAGAAGACATTGTTAAAATTGCTAAAATTTGAAGTAATGAATGAGGTAAGGTTAAAATTCATTTATAAAGTAGATTGTATTTATCAAAATATTGATAAAAATCTTATTAGGTATTTCTTTTAGTCGTTAAAACTTTACCCTTAAAAATTAATAAAAAAAATAAATAGTAAAATCAAGTAAAATTTTATTTGTTTTAGATTCACAAAAGAGGTTTTATAATTAAGTGTATGAGAAAAGTCTTTATAAAATTCAATACATTATAAATATCTTGTCATCTTTTATCCAAAACGTGTCTTAAATCGTTAGGAAGAGTAGTTTCTTCTTCACTAGAATCATCAATACCCTTTAGTTTCATGGATATATTTTGGTGACTTTTGCTAAATATAAAAAAAGCATACAAATTTTTTTAGCACTAATCTCGCCTTTCCTATGAAGATTAAAAGCATACACAAATATAAAAGGTAGTAATCTAACAATTGACTAGAGATAATAAAATAATGTTTGTATAGGAGTAATTATAATCTTAAAAAATCAGTTGAATGGGAACTTTAAAGAATTTCTTTTAATACATGAATTATATTTAAAGTCCCACTTCTACTCAAGTCGAAGATAAATCACACAAAGAATCAAGTTTCCTTGTTTGAATTTAAACAATTTCTTACAAGAAAGTTGATAAATGATTTCACATCAAGAAATTTTAACACTTCATTATTCAGTTTCATTGGGAATTCAGAAATTCAGCAAAAAATTATTTATCAAGGTTTTCAGAGCAAAGAAAGAGGTGCTTTTTTCCAACCAAAATATATATTTTTATACAAAACATATATTATTTTTTTCGGCGTATAGCAAGTTTCTGTGCATTCAAAAAAATCGTAATTGTTTCCATGATTTCTATTTTTTCAATGATTTTTTAAATTATTTTTCAATAAAATTATTTCTAGAATCTATATTCATTTATTAGCTAAAATCATTTTTTTTCAAGAGGATATATATATATAACGTAACGCCATAAGGAGAAAGTTGTTCAAATGCGTTACGAAACGCTACATGTGAGAGGAGAGAGTGTTTATAAAGAAAGATCAATTGAAAAACTATGTTTGAAATGTTCTTTGCCACCACCAATAAAGATTTAAAATTGAATTAGGGGGTTTATTTGTTCATGAAGATAGTTCAAAAGATATTTCTTTTAATTTTGAAAAGAATCGCAGTTGAGCTAATAATTAAAATATAATTAAGAAGGCCAAACAATTTTTATTGTCTAAATGTAAGCCTAAGACTTTTAAAGAAAATTCAATGTAGTATTTATGGCACGATCTACTCTTCTCTGTTAGGCATGAAAATGGGAGATTTAGGGAGAAGTGCCCCAGTGAGTGATATCAAATGCAAGAGGTATGGGCAGGGTCATGAATGTGTTAGATATGCGTTACATGTGGTGTGGGAGTTGAAATTTCAATAATTTGGCGTTACGTAATATATGTATGTCCCCAAGACATAACGGGTCACTGATGAGCCACACAAAAAATGGTAAGTCATAATGAGGGACTCATGACCATCAAGTTATTTTAGAGATATCGAAGCAAACACAACGAATTTTCCTTGTTCTATCTCTTTCATTTTTTGAGTTATTATGAATGATATCCCATTATCATATGTATGACTATAAAAGCTTTTTTGAGTTGCTTATAAATTCGTTTGAGGGATTATGTTATTAATTAATTTTTCAAAATCACGAATTATTTGTTAAAACAAAGCTGAAAAACAAATTTCAATTGAAAATCTACGAGGAACTTTAAAAAAACGATTCACTTATACAATTGAAAATATTTGATATCGGACTCACGAGAAACTCTATTATAGGAAATACTATGTCACCTAACAAACTATACCATGAAGCGATTAAATCCTTAATTTCAATATTTTTCATGTAAAATTTTTTGTACTTTTGTGAGAAAAAAATTGATAATGTCTTTAATTTTTATAGAAAACTAGATTGAATGACAGACAGCGTACGTTTTTACATCCAGAAGAAGCGCAATCCTACAAATATTGATAGTGTCGCATCAATAAAATTCAAATACTATTAAATACTCATTTTAAAAACTTCCCAAAATTTGAAAATTAATACGCATTTTGTATCAAGAAAAGTCTGGCTACAAATTTTTATATCACAAATAATTTTAAAGCTGATCGTTTTTCATCAAATAAAAGAGAACTGTTGTAAGTGTGAACAATTATATATCAATTTGGAAAGGATTTGTACATATATACTTATTCCATACTAAAATAAAATGGATTTTAAAAACACACAAGATGGTGCGCGTATGTTTACAACGAAAAGGCACATTGCAACCCGGGTGAGCAGTCGGAGTCCGAGATTTCAAAGAGATAGAAGCCGGAATCCATATTTTAAGTATTTTCAATAAAGAAAAAAATAGTTTGCATGTTGATCACCTTTCTTTAGTCGATCGCAAACGAAGAGTAAGTTTTAAATATTTGGAGTGAAAATCAGAAATTTTGAGTTCTCCCACCCTGATTGCAACGCTTGTGTTGAACTATGAACAAGGAAGGTTAGATGATGGATCAGAAGCCAAGCATCGGGATTCTAGACAACCTGACTTAATACCACATATATAAAAGAAGAATAAAAATAAGTTTCTAGAAAAATAAGGTTTGAAAAAGAACTGCGCCAAAGTTTAATTATAATATTTTTCACGCCCTCTTAATTACTTAAATACTTCATTACTGATATACTGATTATGACTTAAACACATCATTATAATTTAAAAAATGCAAAGTTATTCTAATTAACTAGTCTCAAAATCACTGAAATAGAAGCAAATGGCCGGAATATATAATTTGTTAATAGAGTTTTCTTAAATTAAGAACAAAATGTAAAAAGATTAAGAGATCATCAAAATCTTGTCAATAATTTACATGAAATAAGATGGAAACAGATACTTCATATAAAATTAAACTTATGAAAAAAGATTAATAATACCTTGCGGGGTTTGGGTCTTGGACTAGATCAGCAATCATGCCTGAGAAAGGTTTTCGTTTATTAAGAGGCTTATTGCTCTTACTTTCAAAGTTTTCTTGAAATTTGTGGTCCGCATACTTTTTCATGCTATCATCGAATGAGATATTTTCTTTAGCTTTCAAAAAGAAAAGAAAAACATACTTACATAGTACAGACTAGAGGAAAATTCCTTTCACAACTCCCTCTAACTACTATAAAAGTAGAGAAAATCAGGGTCGACTCTTTTCATCTAGAAAGCATTATTGCACCTACATTTTTAGGCGTATGATGTTAGAATTAGAAAATCTCATTTTTTTAATATATTTTTAAAAAATGAAACTTTCTCATTTTTTATTTTATTAATATTTCATCATTATATTTCATCTGAATGATATAAATTTGTTTTTCTTCTTACTTCAAAGTCTAATTCAAATTTATTTATGGTACTCCCCGTTTAACGACATACTCGATTAATAACGACGCGACTTCCGACTGGTCCAGTATTCGTTTATCATAATTTTTTCGGAGCTACGACTCGAGACGATATTCGTCCGTATGCCTAGACTTGGAAAGGAGAGGTTAAAAAGGGCTAAACCTAAGAATATGAACTATCTATCTCGTGATATGAAATTATCGCACATGTACGATATATATCGTACGTATGGCAACACTGCCAGCACAGGGGCGTACATCCTCAAAATTATTGGACGGCGAAATTTTTTTCTTGCAATTTTCAAAATTAGTGGTCTGGAAATACCATGGGAGACCAAATATTCAAGCAATCCTTTAAAATAGAGTGTATTCAGCGCATACTTAAAGTCCTAAATTTATAAGACTACTTTATATTTTTTTTCAAAATTGGTGAATTTAAATACTATAGTTCCAGCGAAAATATTTTAATTAAATTTGCATATCGAATATAGTGCGGAGAAAAAATGCCCCATTTAAAAAGTAGAAAAAAATGCCTCAGTAAAAGTGCCCCCAAAAAAATGCCCCAACACAAAAAATTATTTTTAAAAAAGATATGTCAAATAAAGATTTTTTGTAAAAAAAAAGTTAACTTTTCATCTAAAACATTTAAAATTTAATTAAAGTAAACTAAAAAACTCAGCATACGACAATTTTTTAAACAGAAAAAAATTTTTAAATACAAAATTTTTTTTTATAAAACAGCAAATATTTTTGGACTTTGTGTGTATCAGAACACTTTCTAAATATAATTTGTATTTTAGCTGATTTTAAGAACACATTCCCACAATTCTGCACCTTTGCTAATGTTTTCAAGAACTTTATAAAGAAAAAACCCTATAGATTAAGAAATTTTAGAAATTTAGCCTTTCAAAACGGTACCAAATAAAAATATTGATATAATTAAAAAAAATCCTGAAAATCAAAAATTAGGGGCATTTTTTCCTACTTTTTAATTGGGGGCATTTTTACCTACAACCATAGAATATACACTAGTTTAAAAAATCCAAAAATGTTAGGGGGTGGAATAGGCTTTTCATTTGAAAAATGAAGTAGTCTACCATGCACATTACAGGAATTAATGAAAGGATATTTGATTCATAGAGAAAACAAATGAACGTTGGATAGTTTTATATGAGTGAATGTAGTCTAAAGGCAAAGAGTCTACTAGACACCCTGCGATGTTTATATGAAAAAATGTGATTGATTCAGGGGCAAGGGTATAAAACGAAGTTATAATTGTGGAAACAAAAATAAAACAAAAAATTAAGATCGCATTATTTCATTTTAGTCAGCATCTTTCGAAAATAGTTTAAAAGCTAAATTGATACAAGCTACAAAAATCTACAAAAAGTAAAATAACTTTTAACATTTTGCAATGATTTGGCTTTTATAATAACTTTTAAGGAAAAAAAGTCTATCAGAAAAAGTTATAGAGCTTCAACAAAAACTAAAAAATTTTAGAGCATAACTTAAGTTTTTTGAAAACTAATTTGATACAGCAGTGGTTCTTAACCTTTAGGATCTGTTTACCCCTAAATATTATGAAAAAATTTTTTATGACCCCTATAAAATTCTTTTTGATTCAGCCGTTAAAGAAAATTTACATGTTATTTTTTATAATACAAACACTTGTTAAAAGAAAGTTTAATTGAAAAAATTTATTCAAATTAATATAATCTAACAAATTCAGTATAATTGAATTCGAAGGCTGGTATTGTTTGTCAGACAAAAGTTCTTCAAAACATGGTGTAATGTTCGAGAGACAGCATCTCGTGTCTGAATCAATTGCAAGCTTATTACGTGCACTTGTTTTTAAAGACATCATTGCACAAAATCCAGTCTCGCAACGATAAGTTGAAGGTGACTGTATCAAAAAAATCATAGCACGTTTGGAAAGAATAGGATAAACGGTTTTTAATTTGCCCCAGAATGATGGAAGTGCTTGCTCTAAAAAATCGAGTTTTAATTGACTGTCTTCTCTTATTTGAAGAAACTCCACTTTGGCAGCAACATCAGAGTCATCAATGCTACTTTCATTAACTGAAAAAGGTCTGGTGATCCAAATGTCATTAGAACGGCTATTTAACTTGGGTAAATAGTTTTCAATTGCTTGATTGATGTGAGATTTAAAATGATGTTTGATTTTAAGGGCAAAATTATTAATTGATTGCATCATACAATCAGGATTAATGAATACATCAAATAGAAATAGTTTTGAAACTGATGGAAGACGTTCATGAGGATACACTTTTTGATACCAAAAGTTTTTCATAACCCCTGCAAAAACTTCAAACGACCCCCAAAGGGGTCACGACCCCCAAGTTAAGAACCACTGCCCTACAGCATACTCTATGGTGACATGGCAGGTTGGTTGAGATGATGGACATAGCACGGAAGCCTCTGGATTCGATTCTTCATCGATACGAATTTGTTCATAGTTTGACATAAGCGGTACATCAGTGCCTGGTCAATGAAAATACATCCGCTGCACCTTACCTTTTACTCAAAATTGAAAATTTTGCTACATAATTAACATAAGAGAGAAAGGAAACAAAATAAACTAATAAAGCAATTTTCCCTATTTTAAAATGGAACCGTCTGTTCTCAGAATAATTTCAAAATAATAGGAGGCATAAAGAATTAGAGTTTATTTGAAATTTTCAAGTTTTTATAAGCAGCAAAAGCCAACGTTTAAGTAGCCAAACCTTATAATTAAAAAATTATTTAAACTAACGGTCGACAGACATTTCGCCCCATAGACAATTGCCCCCCTGACAAATTGTCTTATAGGCTATTAGTTTCATCCATCTTTGCTTATTATATATGTGTAAAATTATTAAAAAATTTTATATTCTTGTTTATTTTATCTCTATTAAATTATTTCAAATTAATCAATTTATCTCTTAATTTTTTAGAAGTGTCCATGAGACAAAATGTCTTATGAAAATAACGGGGCAAATTGTCCATGAAACAAAATTTCTTATGAAAATAATGGGGCAAATTGTCCATGTGACGAACTGTCTTTTGAAAATAATGGGGCGAATTGTCAATGGGACGAACTGTCTTATGAAAATAATGGGGCGAAATGTCCTAGGATCAAATTAACATAAATCAAAGTATACGAGAAAAGAAAATCATTGCGTTTTTTTGAATATTTCTGTCTACAAAGAAAATTCTGACAGCTGTCATAAATAGATAAAATACATTTTTAACAACTGAAACATTTTGTTCCGATATTATATTTTTATTATAATAATCAACAAATTTTCTTAAAAAAAGTGATTTGATTATGTACAGTTACTTATAAAATTCAACAATCGAAAATTATAAAAAATATCTCTGCTCAAATATTAAGCAAATAGAGTATTCTTGCTTTTAAACTGAATAGATAATCAAAATATTCATTCCCAAATAACTATTGAAAAAAATTTCTTGACTTGAAAAAATTAAAGTTTTCAAATGTTACAAAATGTAGCAAACGTAGTGATAAAGATTAAGAGACTTTTGTTGAAAAAAAATTCTTAGTGTGAGTCTAACAATATTCATTGATATAAAATTGTAACGATTGAAAAATATTTTAATTTAACTCTAA
The DNA here is from genome assembly GCA_030549495.1 of Nectonema munidae. Classification (NCBI taxonomy): domain Eukaryota; kingdom Metazoa; phylum Nematomorpha; class Nectonematoida; family Nectonematidae; genus Nectonema; species Nectonema munidae. Next base: position 889,505 of record JAUIRK010000278.1, on the reverse strand, counting down.
ATGCAAATTAGACAGAAGCAGTGGTGTAGCCAAAAAAAAGTTGATAGAAGGGGCACAATTTAAAGACAAAAAACTTGCGCAACATTATTTATACTTTCTTGATCCTTTCATTGGAGAAATTTTCAAAAACTGATATCGCATAAGATGCATGGGGGCACCATGCGCTACATAGGAGTGTGGTCACGGCAGAGACGTAGCTAACACTTTTGCCGCCCGGGGCGGTTGTAAAATCTGCCGCCCTTTATGACGTTGAGTTTCAAAAGCCTCCAAAAATTCAAGTCCGTACGCTAACCCTATCAGTGGCGGGGGGGGGGGTACCTTTTTGACCCCCTCCACTAAAATTAAAACAGTCACAAAAAACTGGAATCGATTAAATTGAACAGAAAATTTAAACTAAAAATTAAATGGAATATTTTAACAAATGACCTTAGGACAAAATGCCGCCCCTTAAAATCTGCCGCCCGGGGCGGACCGCCCCTAGCGCCCCCACTAGCTACGCCTCTGGGTCACGGCCCCTCATGCCCCAGCCTTGCTATGTCACTGGAGAGAAGAGAACTGAAAGAGATAGGAGAGCTTAACAAGAGAAGAGGGCTTGAATGAAACAAGAGAGCTTGAGTGAATGATTGAGTTTTAGCAGAGAAAGCGGAAGAGAAAACAGAGGAGACAGAAAGAGAAATAGAATCACTGTGACAGAAGATGAGAAAATCTAGTGGATCATCAATATGTGTTTGCTCAAAAAATTGTGTGCATATTGAAGCAATGGATTATTATTATATAGCTCTCACGCATCGTCTTTAAAATATGTCCGATAGAAAAAATGCGATCATCATACATGTTTTATAAACACGCAGCAACTCTTACTTATAGAAAATTATTGGGGGGGGGGGGGGGGGGGGGGGGGAAGGTCATTTTCGCCCCCTCCCCTGAAAGCACATGGGGGGGGGGGGGGGGGGGGGGCCCCTGTGCCAGCATCTGTCTCTGCTGTAACTAGCTTAATATACAATATTTAAGTTAATGGCCATTAGGTTTTATCCACATATAAATGTCGTGGTAATTTGAATTTTCATATTATTAACAATTTTCATTGTAATTTTGAATTTTAAGGTAAACGTTTATTGCCACGTTAGTTTGTGCCTGGCATCCTATAGCGATACTTGTTGTCTATTTTGGTTTATGCTAGAATGTCTCCAAAACGTACAAATAAAACTCCTGGAGGATTATCCCCTAAGAAGCAGAGAAAAGCAATAGATATAGATACAAAATTGCGATCATTAATCAGTATGAAAGCGGAAAGAAAGTGCAAGTTGTCGCTAATACTATGGGACTCGCACATTTTACGGTATCCACCATCTTAAAAGACAAAGATAGAGTGAAGGAGACTGCAAAGCATACAACGGGATATAATGCTTTGATAACAAGGCCGAGAAAAAGGCCTAGTTCATGAAATGGAGAAATTGTTGCCCCTTTGGATTGATGCTCAAATAAGTAAGAGAATTCCAGTTAGCCTACTTTTAATTCAAGCCAAGGGGCGCAGCATTTTCGAGACTCTGAAGTCACGTGAGGAAGGATGTCAAGAAACGTTCACTTCAAGCCATGGATGGTTCCATGGATTTCGTCGGCGATTCAATTTGCACAATCGTCCTGTTTCTGGTGAGGCAGTAAGTGCGGATACAGAGGTATACATTAATGTTTTAGACAAAATTATAGAGGAGGGAGGCTATTTACCGGAACAAATTTTCAATGTTGACGTGACGGGATTATACTGGAAAAAGATGCCAGAAAGGACATATTTGCACAGAGAGGCTGCAGCTATGCCCGGGTATAAAGCATACAAGGATTGTTAGAGGTTGCTTTTGGGGGGAATGTTGCGGGGCATAAATTAAAACCCTTTTTTATATACCGGTCCTAGAATCCAAGGGCTTTAAAGAATGTAAGCAAGCACTTGCTGCCAGTTTATTATCGGTCACGTAAAAGTGCATGGATGACCCAAGCATTATTCGAGGAGGACTGGTTTTTGAATTGCTTCGTACCAGAAGCCAGACAATATTGCCTGAAAAAAATATTCCCTTCAAAAAATGCTCATTCTTGACAATTGCCCAGGCCACCCACCCCCCCCCCCCCCCCCTCTACATCTTGATGATCTGCATAGTAATATTAAAGTTGGGTATCTCCCAAAGAATACTACTGCAATTTTGCAGCCAATCGACCAGGGCGCCATATCCGCTTTCAAAGCATATTACTTGCGTAATACATTTGCAAAGGCCATAGCAGCAACAGAGAATGGTGCAATGGGTGTCTCCGGGATTTTTGGAAAAATTACAATCTCCTGCATCGTATCAAGAACATCGACGCATCTTGGCAGGAAGGAAGTGACAGAAAAATGTATGAAAGGAATATGGAAAAAGTGTTTAAAAAGATTTGTTGATCATTTTGAAGGATTTGATCGAGATGAAAACTTAGAAAGGATAAATCGGTTAAAGTGGAAGCTCAAGATGTGGAGAGTGTAGTAAACTTTGTCGAAAATGAGTTGACTGATGAAGAATTAATAGAGTTGCAGGAGCGGGAAGATAGAGAAGAGATAGAAGAATCAGGTGATAAAGACTAAACTATATTTGAAGGTTTTGGTCATGATAATTAAAATTTTATTTTGCAATCTGTTTATAATTAAAATTTTTGTTAATAAAACAACATTTTGTTATTTGCGTTTTCTTTGTTTTACCTTTTTATTTTACAAACGAAAATAAAGATATCGATGTACATAGAGTGTACAGTTAATACACATTCGTTTAACGACAATTTCGCTTAACGACAGCGTCGTTGGTCCGAATTACCGTTGTTAAACGGGGATTTCGATGTAAGTATCCCAGTCTTGTTTTGTTGAATAAAAGGTCCAGCCTTTTAGCTCAATTTCTTTCCCAACATATCAATACTTGGATAATAATATTTATAGTTTTTTCTCTTCTGATCTCTTCAGTTAGAGTCTGTCGGTTTGTAGTTTCAAATTTTTCTCCCCCCAAGATATGTTAATATCTCACCAAGGGGGAAATTCCTCCCTAGTTTCGAATCACTACTATATGTTTTGTTAAAGAAAGAGCCGGCCTAGCATCGTTTAAAAGATCCAAATAAGTCCTTTTGTTTATCTCCACTTCCAGTTCTGTTAAAAAATGTCTTTCCACACAAATAAGTTGTTGAAAATGATAACAAAAAAATATAAAGCTCTTTTCACTACGCAAGAAAAAATTGCTAAATTACAGCGACTTTGAGTGAAAGGAATGAAAAAAGTATTGATTATTATTCATTACATGAATCATAGAGCTTTTTGAAAAATTCTTGATCCAATGAATCTCGGTATTGGGAACTCGAAGTATTTGAGTTTGAAAGGAGATGATTGCAGCTCCATTCATCCAAACCTTTGTCTACGCCAATGCTGCCACGTTGAGTGCCATCAAAAGGCGCATCTTCTGATTCATGATAGCAAATAAGTTCCCTCTGATTGCCATTCTTCGAATTTTGCTCTTTTTTAGACAAAGTTGTTTTCAAGTTCAATCTTTTGCGCAGGTCCATGTTTTTTTCGAAACTGCATATTCGCACTTCACCTGAAATTTAATTGCGTAAAAAACGAGAAATGGGAAATAAAGAAAGAAAGAAAGAAAGAGATGGGACCATTTGTAGCGAAGCGAACATAAAACTTTAAATTGCAATCTCTATCTGCATTGGCATTATGAATATGAGCTCGCCAATTCAACTTCTCCACAAAGTTTCCTAAAGCTATAAACGAATATAAATTGCATAACTAAGGAGTAACCAATGAGCTAATGAATAATAGAAGATGCAGATTAAATACACTCTTTTTTGGAAATAATTTTTTTTAACAATACTGGGAATCAACTTATCCGGCATCAAAATACCATGAATCAAAAAACTGGGAAAAAACATAACTAAAAACATAATAATGCAAAAAAAAATAGCCATTTTGAAAAAATTAAGCAAAACCTGGCAATTAATAAAAAAAACTGTAAATATTCTGAGAAGATGGATATACTAAATCGAATGAAATTGAGTAACGATATCCCGCTTTCATTTGGCGAGAAAAGCTTAGTGCTAGCTCGATTTTTATGAAATCTGCATTAATATTGTGCTTTTAACCAAAATGTTTATTCGCCAATACACTTTAAATTTTTTAAAATGGCGCTTTTTTAAAGATTTTTTTTAAAAAGTATTGTCAAGTGTCTGATTTTTCTTTAAACGATAAAATAATTCTTCTAAGCTAAAAATATTAATATAGTAAATTTCTTTAAAGTGATGTTTTAAGTTACAAAAATATTTTAGAATCAAGATAACTAATCTAATTAAATACTATCAATTAAAATATTTTAATTATTATTAGCTTTTTTGTAATATATTTTTTATTTATTGATTCTCGATAATTTTTTGAAAAAAAATTTAACCTCATTTTCCATAAATAAATAGTAAAAAAATTATCTTAAGATATTTTAGTAGTATGATAGGTACAATAATAAGTTTGTATGATAAAGCTGCAGAATATAATAATTTTTTTTTAAATTCATGTGGTAAGCTAAATTTTATACGAAAAGAAGAGATGATGCTATTATATGAAACATTAAATATGAAAAATAAAGGTATTCAAAGGGATATGTTTGGTGTGACAAGCAAATCAAAAATTCTCATCGTTGAATTTTAAAACTATTTGCGTGATAGCACAAAGCCTTCTTATTTTAATAGACCGCACAGCATCTACCCTCGTCTATAATTTCGCTTTGAGTTTAGACGTTATTGAGTTTGGATCAGGGCACCACTTTGTTGAGATTATTGGGGTAGGAAATATATTTATTGCATTTACTCTAAAAATTTTCAATCAATGTATTCATTTTTAAAATTTTAAATAGAAATATGATTTAAGGTGAAGACTTTGTTAAGTAAAATAATTTAATTTTATTAATTAGAAAATATTATATAAAAGCCTAAGATAGAACGGTTCTGAATTTTTCCGACATTAGGAGCGCCAAAAAAAGATTTTAAAATCCTGGAGGACACAATATATCCTAAAAAAATTTGGATATAAAAGAGTGGCAACCAACATTTGTCAACAAAATTTCAAGCATTTTCTAGGATTTCAGATATTTTTTACTCCATTTTCCAAGTTGTTTTGAATTTTTCTAGGTGAGACAAAAACGGTACTTTTTGTTCACAAAAACTATGTCAAGAAAACATTTCGACTAAGATTAACTTTTTTCAAGACAAAAATACACCTACAGTAAAAAAACATTTTAGATTGACTTAAAATAACATATTCAAAAAACAACACTCAAAACTAACAAATGAACTACCCCAAAGCCTAAATAAATTTAAAATACTCTCTATTTATAATTTTAAGTAAATTAATAGATAAAAATAACTCCCAACAACACAAAAAATAGAGCCGTAGCAAAGTTTTATGTACTTTTCAGCAAAAAGAATCAATTAGCACTCGGGTAATTAGATAAAAACCTAGCAAAAGCAAAAGTAAATATAAATGTATTTATTAGCAGTATAATATGCGAAGTTTAGTTCTTCATTCATCTTTCCTCAGTTTCTTTTATTTTTTCTAACACACTCTCTTTTGTCTTTAGTTGATCATCGAAGAAATGATGGCGACTTTGATAATGATGTGGAATCTTGGTTATTATCAGCCTTTATTATTTCGAACTTATGTTCAGCCAGTAAATCTGATATTGATTTTAAGGGTGAAAGTTTCTCTCTTCAAATTCTCCATTTCCTCAATCTTTAACTTGCGTTTCAGATCTTTTTCAACAAATACAGATTTTTCTTTTTGTCTTGCTAACTCATATTTTTGGTCTACTGTGCAAGAAATCATAAACTAGTCTTTGTGAATGTGAATTCGCATTTTTGCCAGAGTGAATTGACTAAAAACGGTTGCGCGGGTTATCTACGTAAACGGAATTTAGCGCAAGAAAAAAAAGTTGAAATAGAAGGGTGTGTGAACGATAATAGGAAAAAAGCATATAATATACCAATAGCATATAGACCTTGAAAAATATTTCTCCATTTTTAATATTTAAACTTTATTTCTTCATTTTTGGTTAATTTTTAAATCTCACGTTTCTAAGGATACGGTGCTGGGCATCAATGGTTGTTAGAGTGTACCCCCTAGCTTAACAGTTGACGGTCAGGGGTTCGATCCCAAAGGCTCCCCACTCTCAAAAACAAAATCACAAAAGCAACCATCTTCAAGCATAATGCGAGCATATAGCCTTACGGCTGAAAGTGCGTTGATATCCAACCAACCAACCAAAGTTACGAGACGGATTATCCACATATACGAGGGTGTGTTTGTAAAAATAATAGCATCATTTCAATTAATATAGATGTGCTTCTATCGATAAAGCTGTTGGTAAAAAATGGGGAAAAGATTCCCAAAAGCGTGTAGTAGCAAAGTATGATTGAAATCTATAAGAAAGAGATTTCAAATGTGAAAATGTATTCTTATTTACCAAGTTTCAAAGAATCATCTAGTCAGAAATAGTTAGACCTCGTTTATGTCGGATAAAAGAAATTTCTACCAGTGCATGAAATATATATGATATTTATGTTTAACCCATTTACGACCAATGTTCCTATTATGGAGACGATAAGTAAAATCATCTTCAGTCTGATTTATATTCAAAGATTTTGAATATAAATCGTCTGCGTTTTTTTAGATATCGTCTGCCATGCTTGGTCGTAAATGGGTTAATGTGGAAAAAATCTTTTACAAATCTTTACTTTAAGTTCTATCCTCAACGAAAGAGTTCACAAAAATAAAGAGACTAGTGTGCCGTCAATGCATTACACTGGGAAACAATTTTTTTGTCTTGCATGAAATATTTCACCTTTTTTATAAGTACTTTTTTAAGTAGAATTTAAAAATACTTTTCATTTTTTGCTCTAAGTTATAATTTTTTATCTATTTGTAATAAAATATTATTGTTTTTGATAAACGCTTGGAAGACAATAAAATTTTTAATGATATTTTCAAATATTATTTTTGATAATTTCTAAATTTTTTATTTTAGGCAACAAAATAATTTATTTTTGTTTCTAATTAAAAAAAAATTATGTTCTTATTTAATGATGGCTTCTTCAAGTAGACATAAATGTATACATGATCCGAATTCATTTTGTTACATATCCGGTTGTTAAATGTTTGCTTGTCAAAAAAGAAGTATTTCAAAATTTGTAAAATATGCCTACAAGTCTTATTTTAATATTCCTCTTGGTGATGAAGACAAAATATGGGCTCCAACTAAGAAAACTCTGAATACAATGAACAATCTTCTGAAACTCTACAATCTTTCAAACAAAATGAATAAACGATTTAGTATGAGATTTATCTCTTTCTAAAAATGCTTTAGAGTTTCTAGCTTCTAGATTCAAAGAAATAATCCTTTAGATAAATTTCTAAAAGTCTCATATTTTAGAAATGCAGAGCAAACTCTATTTTTTCAGAAACCAAAGATTTTGTTTATTCCAATAATATTCCAAACCTTTTGCTAGATCTAGGAAATAAAACATGCAAGCCAGTAGAATGGAGACTATTCCTGGATGGTTCAAAAAGGAGTCTTGAAGGTGTTCTTTTATATAATGGTTCAGCTCGTGTTGAATACTTTGTTAAACTGCAAGAAAACTATAGCGACATTCAGTTTGTCATTCAAAAATTAGAATATTTTAGGCACAATTGGTTGATTTGTGTAGATCTGAAAATGATCAGTATTCTTCTTGGTCAACAAAGAGGCTTTACAAAGTTTCCCTTGTTACCTATGTATGTGGGACAGCCGAGTTAGAGATAAAGACTGGATGGTCAAAGAATGGCCAATTCGAGAAACTCTAAGAGCAGGTCTGCCAAACATTGAAAAAGATCATATTGTTACAAGGGAAAAATTGTTTTTTCTCCACTTCATTTAAAGCATGAAACAATTTGTTAAAGCATTAGACTTTGACAGTGATTGTTTCCAACACATCAAATCTACTTTTCGAGCTTTCTCGTATGAAAAAAAATCAAGCAGGAGTATCCCATAGTCCTCAAATAAGTTCTCTTATCAAAGATGGTCATTTTGTCACGAAAATATGAAAAAGAAAAAAATACATGGCTATCTTTTGTTGAAGGGATGCAAAAATTCCTTGAAATAAAAAATATGAAAATAATGAAGATTTAGTTTCAAAAATGATGCTGCCATTTGGGGAATGGGTTGCAAAATGAGTATAAAACTTCATTTTCTAAATAGTCACATTGATCATTTTCTTGAAAACTATGGCTCCGTAAGCGACAAACAAAGAGCGTTTTCACCAAGACTTGAAAAACAATGGAACAACGTTATCAAGAACGTTGGGATAGGCATATGATGGCAGATTAATGCTGGACAATAAAAAAGGATGAATATGGCAAACTATATAAACCTAAAAGTCATAAAAAAAAAATTTTTTTTTAGTTAAACTAATGCTATGCTTTTTATACAAATATTATAATAAAATAATTTTCAATAAAAACGAACAATATTCGTTTAAATTATAATGTATACAATTATTTATATACTAAATATGTAATTGAGCACTTATATAGTCATGAAAATAAGAAATTATCAAAAAATATGTAGCTAGGGGAAAAAATTAACTCAAATTCTTGAAAATTCTAACTAACCATTAAAACATTTGTAAATATATAGGATGCGAAGATATGTTAAAGACAATCGACAGGTTCACCATCATTCCATTAATCCAGGGGTCGGCAAAGTGGTCGATATCGACCGCTGGGGGGGGGGGGGGGTCCATAACAGATCTTTAGGGGTCGATAAGATAGAAAAACTTACCAAATTGTTCTATGCTTTTTTTACTTTATAGTAGTAATAAATTTTCCTTTTTCTTTTAAAACATAGTTTAGCACATTGTATAGTGTAGGATATATGAAACATTTTTGATTTCTGTTTCTCTCTTAATTGTTGACATTGATTAATGCTTTTATGAAATATTTCTATGTGGGGTGGGGGTCGATGTGAAGACAAATGTTCTATGAAGGAGTCGACGGATAAAAAAAGTTTGCCCATCCTTGCATTAATCTATCAGTGATTTTTATGCGAATAACATTGTAATGCCTGATTATTATTATTACTATATGTTTGGATCTAGAAATAAAATATGAATAGAAAAGTTTGAAAAGTTAATGACATGAATCTTCAATTCTCTTTCGTTTAGAACGAGTTTCGATGCGTTCTTTTCAAGACAAGATCTACATTTATGGCTATATTTTTAAGAAAAATTTCATCCGTTCCACCCTGTAATAAACTGTTTTCGTAAGTTGGCCTTGTTTAGTATCGATATTTTCGTCAAATCTCTTAAAAAAAATTGCACGCACACTGATTTCAAAAGGATGACAAGAAATAAGTTGGTATTTTTGAGCAAGTTTCGGTAACCTCTATTCTAGTCAATCACGGAAACGATGGTTCGTTATAACATCGCTGTACAAATGATAGACACCATATGCAACGATATAGAGAGATGGCACTGCACTGTATTAACCTTCAATAAAATATAATTTTGTAAATATATCATTTCTTCTTTTTCGTGACCATGAGCGATATAGATCTTTGGTAACTGTTATTACTTTTTTACAATGTTTAAATCATATTCTGTCAAAGTACGAAAATCTTGAATTAAAAGTAGATAGAATCAGGGCCGGAGCTAAAAAAAATTAGGGTGGTCTAGAACTAAAAAAATTATTATGAACAGATTTTTAAAATGTTTATACTCTATTTTAGAATGCTTCTATTATTTCTCTCATCGTTCATCTATTGAAGAGAGAGAGAGAGAGAGAGAAACATGTACTGATTCTAATTTGATGCAAATATTTTATAAATTTTATCATAATTATTTTCCATTTGAAAATTTTAGGGCGGTCCAGAGCCCCCTCTAGCCCTTCCCTGGAAAAGGACCTGGACAGCATAAAATCTTTTATCAACAACTATGCCTTGACGTCACAAAAATAAAGCTTTACGAGCACAAATGTGTCAGGGGTCATACGCCAGGGTTGCCAGATAACTTTCAATCCATTAAGCCAAATAACAACTGAAAAAAAGCCAAAAAAAAGCCAAACACAAAAAATTTTATTAATATACTCTAATCAATATTAGAAATTAAAATTCTAAAAAATTTCTGAATTAAAAGTTTCCTCGCCGTATGTATTCTGAGAATTAAACTTCTCCATCATCAAGGATGTGGGAACAAAGTCTTTGCAACATTTTCCCGAAAAATATAACTCTGTCTTAATTCTAATTAGAGCATCAAGAAGACACAGTTCAGTTCTATTTCTTGCTTTATTTTTGACTGAAGATACTAGAGAAAAAATTCTTTCAACAACTGCATTGCTCACCGGTGTAATTAAGCAAGTTAGAGCATACTCAGCCAATTCTTTAAATTCTTCATGTTCAAAAACACCTATCCAAAAACTTTCTGTTTCGTTATTCAGTCCTTTTTCTTTAAATTGTCTGTCATTTTTCCAGTCAGTAAACAGTATTTTCCTATACTGCTCTTCAATAATCAGTTTTGAAACTGCTTTTTGAATACATAATGATAATGAATGACAAGTACATCGGAGTTGCACACAATTTGGAGACACTTCTTTTAACCTCGACCATACTGAGTTGTAGCAGCCTATCATATTTGATGCCCCATCCGAAGCAAATCCTATACAGTTTACCAATCTTTGCCCACAATTTTCAACTTCATTTGAAATTGCTGAAAACAAAGTTTGGCCAGTCGATTCATGAACTGAGACAAACCCTAAAAATACTGTGTTAATTTTTTTCTTTTTGATGGTAAAATATCTAACTAGAATCATAAGTTTTTTTGGTCGATATGTTGTAGATTCATCAACAAGAAGTCAAATTTGGTGTCAATAAAATCTATGAAATCTACTTTGCGAGCTGGTGAAATAACATTTTTAATTAAGCAAGAGCACTTTGTTCTATGAATACTAATATGTTCTAATGTACTGTTTTTTCCATATGAGCTTATAATTTCACTCAAATGATCAATAGTTGAAATAGAACAATGACAAGCCATATTGACTGCCAACTTAAGTTCAGCTTCTTTGACGTTAACTTTTCTGAGATAATTTTATAACTTTCAATTGACTTTGACTCGAGTCAAAATTTTGGACTTGTGCTTCTCAGATTTTTCGTGATTAGAAAGATTACTTTGTCTTGGAGCAATAGTAGACAGGCATAATTTACAGAAACAGATTCTGAATTTTCGTCTTTTTTCCCAAGAAAATATTTTTTCCCATTTTTTGTTGTACTTTCGATTATCATCATAAGAAGGCTTCCACTTTTTAGAAAACATGACAAAGAATCAACAGCTCTAAATCAATTTACGAAGTATTATATCTAAAAAAACAAAATTATATATATTTTCAAAAATTTTAACTAAAAAATAAATGTTATAATTTTTAATTATTGTAATTAGAAAGAAAAGTTAAGCAAAAATGTTAAAAGATCTAAAGCCAAAAATCTTGTAGGAAAAAATATTTCATCTAACATCTAATACTGAAATACCTTAAATAATAGTTTGATGCATTTATATAAAAGGTTCTAGTTTAAAATGAGAAAACTTATCAAAGTTATAGATGAAATGGAAGTTTGGAGCAAAATTTAACGGAAAAGCCAAAAAAAAAAGCCAAATAAGAGAAAAGCCAAAAAAAATTTTAATAAGCCAATTGAAATGAAAAAAAGCCTAAATCGAGCTTTTTGGCTTAAAAAAAGCCAACCTGGCAACCCTGTCATACGCTTGAAAACCCCTGATAATATCTGTACCGAGTGCAAACTTCACAGCTCATAGAAAAGGGGAGCAAAGTGTGCTTTTAACCCTTTAACGATTAACGTTCCCTTTTTGGGAACATAAATTTAATTTAATTTAATTTAAAAACAAATATTTTAATTTTTATTACTTTTTTTTGACATAAATCTAATAAAAGAAAAGGAGTACAACAATCTAAAAAAATAAAATGTCTGAAATATTTTTTTTAGATTTGAAATAAACGTTTTTTTACTTCTGAACTGCAAATTATCAAGAGTTAGTTGTGCAAAAAATTTGACTTCATATTTAAAAGTAATTATTGTATAAACTTTAAGACTTAATATATCAATAGTATTTAAAATTAAAATAAATTAAATTTACATAAAGTATTTTTTATATAACTTTTATGTTCCCAAAATAGGAACGTTAGTCACTTCAGTATTAACTGACTAAAATTTTTTATAGTCTTTTTTTGTGAAATATTTATTATATTATTATATATTTATCTTTTTTATACTTTTACAAAATAAACAGTTTTAGATCAAAATGAGTTTTGCAAACGAAAAATTTTAATTTCTTGATAGTGCCCTGGAGTATATTGAAGACACAAAAGATGAAAGTCTATCTCTTGTCATTGTTCCTCCTGAAAATACTATATAATACATTAAGTTTATTCTATTTAATTTTTTTCAATAAAAAATTTTTTATTACTATATTCCGTCTTTAAAGGGTTAAATGAAAAGACTTCATGGTGCCTTTTATAGGCAAGTAATTATGGCTCAAACTCCAAAATGAAGATATACATTGTTGTTTAAATCTTATTATTCAAGAGAAACAATTCGATTATTTACCTTTTCATGATGTGAGATTGTTTAAAATTGATAGTATTTAGTAGGTGAATTAAATCATAAATAAAATGAACGTAAAAAAAATTATCTTAAGAATATTTTGATAATAAATAAGATAAACAACAAAAACAATTATTAATTTTTTTTAATTTGATATAATAATAAACTTGTTAGTAGAAGACATGATATATGAAACCTTGAAACAGGGGCGCATATCCTCAAAATTATTGGGGGGGCGAAATTTTTTTGTTGCAATTTTCAAAATTAGTGGTCTGGAAATACCACGGGAGACCAAATATTCAAGCAATCCTTAAAATAAAGTGTATTCAGCGCATACCTAAAGTCCTAAATTTATAAGACTACTTTATATTTTTTTTACAAAATTGGTGAATTTAAATACTATACTTCCAGCAAAAATATTTTAATTAAATATGCATATCCAATATGGTGCGCAGAAAAAATTCCCCCCAATTAAAAAGTAGGAAAAAACGCCCCCAGTAAAAATTTTATTTTTACTTTCAAGCGCCCCTGCCTTGAAAGTGTTCTGTGGGTGTTATTGTTGGCCCCCAGATTACGATATATTATTATCAGTGTAACAAATCCGTTATAAAAATATCCAAAAATAGCAGCATCAGCAATGAAGTTTGGTCCAGACAACCCACATGGCAACCATCGTATGGCTTCTACTCATAACAAAGAATCCTCAGTTCCAAGGCTGAGGCAAGTAGCACTCAGCACGAATTAGACCATACATGAATGGGTGTTGTGGCATTAAAAATATGCCTTAAAGAAATTTATTTTTTTAAGTTGTGTGTGTGTGTGTGTGTCTGTGTGTGTGTGTGTATGTATGTATGTGTGTGTGTGTGTGTGTGTGTGTGTGTGTGTGTGTGTGTGTGTGTGTGTGTGTGTGTGTGTGTGTGTGTGTGTGTGTGTGTGTGTGTGTGTGTGTGTGTGTGTGTGTGTGTGTGTGTGTGTGTGTGTGTGTGTGTGTGTGTGTGTGTGTGTGTGTGTGTGTGTGTGTGTGTGTGTGTGTGTGTGTGTGTGTGTGTGTGTGTGTGTGTGTGTGTGTGTGTGTGTGTGTGTGTGTGTGTGTGTGTGTGTGTGTGTGTGTGTGTGTGTGTGTGTGTGTGTGTGTGTGTGTGTGTGTGTGTGTGTGTGTGTGTGTGTGTGTGTGTGTGTGTGTGTGTGTGTGTGTGTGTGTGTGTGTGTGTGTGTGTGTGTGTGTGTGTGTGTGTGTGTGTGTGTGTGTGTGTGTGTGTGTGTGTGTGTGTGTGTGTGTGTGTGTGTGTGTGTGTGTGTGTGTGTGTGTGTGTGTGTGTGTGTGTGTGTGTGTGTGTGTGTGTGTGTGTGTGTGTGTGTGTGTGTGTGTGTGTGTGTGTGTGTGTGTGTGTGTTGTGTGTGTGTGTGTTGTGTGTTTGTGTGTATATTTTCTATTTGTATGAGGTTGATCCTGATCATAAATTCTGTTCTTTTGAAATATATAAAATGATAAGTGACTAAACTGAAAAATGAATGCTACTTTGATTGCTGTAAGGAGGAGTGATGGATTCTAAGTCATTTGGAGCTCCTAGATCAGACTTTGTATAAAGTTTCAGTGCCTTTAGGGCAAACTTTGCATTCGACCACTTTGCCAAGTCTAAAGAAAAAAATAGTATTTAAAAATGAAGAAAGTAAGAAAAGTTAGGCAGAATATTTTACATTTATTCTTTACAAAGTCACGAAAATAAAGAGGTGGCAGATCACTAAATAAATCCGAGAGCTTTTCGTCTTCCTCGAGTACTTCTAAGCCTTTGTCATTATCATCAATGCATTTGACACGAATCAATAAGTGAGAGGTATTGATTCCTAGGTCAGTTTCTTTTGAAAAATATTAAAAAGAATTCCAGTGTACGCATCTCTTTTTAAAAGCAATAGACATACCATCCAAAAGATTTTCATAGGATATTCCAAGGCTGAAACATAATAATTCTAATAATTATCCAAGTTTGAATAAAAGAAAATATAGAAGTAAAAAAACTAGGTAGAATATATACTAAATTAAACTAAATTATGGCATAAATATCAAATGGAATGATTTGAGTTTCTTATACTATTTAAGCAGGGGCGGGCACACATCCTTAAAATTTGGGGGTGGGACGATTTTTTGTCCAACACGAACATACCACCATTTTTATTACCCGACAAAACGCATTTAGTACCAAAGTTACCAAAGAGAAGGCAGGCGACCTCAGTAATCTCTATTTAATTCCACTTAAAAGAGCTCATCTGTGTTACCGTTGGGAACTTAATTTTCTTTCAGTTTAATAACGCCATTTAGCCTTTTATACACAGGGAGTTAGCACTGGACGCTGTCTTTCGAAGTGGTGCGAACTTTTTATGATTTTCAAAATATATTTTAAAAGAATTTTTGTCCAACAAACACACCCTCAATATTACATGACGTTACACTTGCACTGCCAGGTCCCAATCTCACCATAACTGCAGAGATTTTATCAAGTCTAATTGAATCACCTTGTTTGTAATTGTGATCGCATCACTACTTTCTACCTCAACAAGAAAACAAATTCATTCATACATGATGGAGTTAGAAGAGAGAAAACTGGGCTAGAACAAATTTTCTCATGATATTGTGAAGACAAATAAGTAAGAGATTTATAGCTTTTCATCATGCATTTCTCTCAAAGTAGGTATGAGCTTAATAAATTCACGCCATCGACGAAGTAAGTAACAGTTTCATTATGTCAGCCGTCAGAGATAGATTATTTGAGAAAATTTTCAAATAATTACGGGTTTTGACGAAAATAGATAGCAAGCAGGAACTAAAATTGAATGAATAGAAGAACAGGTATTTGTTTAAGACTTTCCCATTGGGAAATAGAGAGACAGTGATAACTCACATTGGTTTTGCGTTATTTTTGTTGTTGGGATTTATTTACCTGCTTCCAAATATATGTATCATGTTGAATTCAAATCTAAAACTCGTTTTCTTTGATCACCTCTAGATTTTTCGCTATTCATCTTCCATTTTATGCATGTTTTTGTTAAGACTTTGCTAGCCTCAGCTTAAAGCAAAAAATAAAACACAAATTTCTTATGTAATTATATGTCGTAAGACAAATTAAATAATTAGTTATATTATTGAGGTATATTTAAGCGAGGGACACGAGAAAAAAATTGATAACTACGTCCTTTTATATTTTAACCAGAGCAAACACATGTTGATGATCCACTAGATTTTCTCTCTTCTGTCACAATGATTCTATTTCTCTTTCTGTCTCCTCTGTTTTTCTCTTCCGCTTTCTCTGCTAAAACTCAATCATTCACTCAAACTCTCTTCTTTCATTCAAGCCCTCTTCTCTTGTTAAGCTCTCCTATCTCATTCAGCTCTCTTCTCTCCAGTGAAGTAGCTATGCTGGGGCATGAGAGGCCGTGCCCACACTCCTATGTACCACATGGTGCGGCCATGCATCTTATGCGATATCAGTTTTTGAAAATTTCTCCAATGAAAGCATCAAGAAAGTATAAATAATGTTGCGCAAGTTTTTTGTTTTTAAATTGTGCCCCTTATATCAACTTTTTTTTGGCTACACCACTGCTTCTGTCTAATTTGCATTTAGAGTTAAATTAAAATAGTTTTCAATCGTTACAATTTTATATCAATGAATATTGTTAGACTCACGCTAAGAATTTTATTTCAACAAAAGTCACTTAATCTTTATCACTACGTTTGCTACATTTTGTAACATTTGAAAACTTTAATTTTTTCAAGTCAAGAAATTTTTTTAATAGCTATTTGGGAATGAATATTTTGATTAGCTATTCAGTTTAAAAAAAAGAATACTCTATTTGTTTAATATTTGAGCAGAGATATTTTTTATAATGTTCGATTGTTAAATTTTATAAGCAACAGTGTACATAATCAAATCACTTTTTTTAAGAAAATTTGTTGATTATTATAATAAATATAATATCGAAACAAAATGTTTCAGTTGTTAAAAATCTACTTGATTTATTTATGACAGCTGTCAGAATTTTATTTGTAGACAGAAATATTCAAAAAAACGCAATTATTTTCTTTTCCGTATACTTTGATTTGTTAGTTTGATCCTCGGACATTTCGCCCTATTATTTTCGAAGACAGTTCGTCCCATGGACAATTCGCCCCATTATTTGCATAAGACAGTCCGTCCCATGGACAATTCACCCCATTATTTTCATAAGACATTTTGTTTCATGGACAATTCGCCCCGTTATTTTCATAAGACTTTTTGTCTCATGGACAATTTAAAAAAATTAAGAGATAAAACGATTAAATTGAAATAATTTAATAGAGATAAAATAAACAAGAATATAAAATTTTTTAATAATTTTACACATATAATAAGCAAAGATGGATGAAACAAATAGCCTATGAGATCTATGGGGCGAATTATCTATGAAGCTAATTGTCTATGGGGCGAATTATCTATGAAGCTAATTGTCTATGGGGCGAAATGTCTGTCGACCGTTAATTTAAAAAATTTTTAATTAAACGGGTTAGCTACTTAAACGTGGCTTTTGATGCTTATAAAAACTTGAAAATATCAAATAAAGTCTAATTCTTTATGCCTCCTATTATTTTGAAATTATTCTGAGAACAGAAGGTTCCATTTTAAAATAGTGAAAATTGCTTTATTAGTTTCTTTTGTTTCCTTTCTCTCTTATGTTAATTATGTAGCAAATTTTTCAATTTTGAGTAAAAGGTAAGGTGCAGCGGATGTATTTTCATTGACCAGGCACTGATGTACCGCTTATGTCAAACTATGAACAAATTCGTTTCGATGAGAAATCGAATCCAGAGGCTTCCGTGCTATGTCCATCATCTCAACCAACCTGCCATGCCACCCATAGAGTATGCTGTAGGGGATACATCAAATTAGTTTTCAAAAAACTTAAGTTATGCTCTAAAATTTTTTAGTTTTTGTTGAAGCTCTATAACTTTTTCTGATAGACTTTTTTTCCTTAAAAGTAATTATAAAAGGCAAATCATTGCAAAATGTTAAAAGTTATTTAACTTTTTGTAGATTTTTGTAGCTTGTATCAATTTAGCTTTTAAACTATTTTTGAATGATGCTGAGTAAAATGAAATAATGCGATCTTAATTTTTTGTTTTATTTTTGTTTGCACAATTATAATTTCATTTTCTACCCTTGCCCCTGAATCAATCACATTTTTTCATATAAACATAGCAGGGTGTCTAGTAGACTCTTTGCCTTTAGACTAGATTCACTCATATAAAACTATCCAACGTTCATTTGTTTTCTCTATGTATCAAATACCCTTTCATTAATTCCTGTAATGTGCCTGGTAGACTACTTCATTTTTCAAATGAAAAGCCTATTCCACCCCCTAACATTTTTGGATTTTTTAAACTAGTGTATATTCTATGGTTGTAGGTAAAAATGCCCCCTAATTTTTGATTCTCAGGATTTTTTAATTATATAATTATTTTTATTTGGTACCGTTTTGAAAGGCTAAATTTCTAAAATTTCTTAATCTATAGGGGTTTTTTTCTTTATAAAGTTCTTGAGAACAATAGCAAAGGTGCAGATTTGTGGGAATGTGTTCTTAAAATCAGTTAAAACACAAATTAAATTTAGAAAGTGTTCTGATACACACTAAGTCCAAAAATATTTGGTTTTATAAAATTTTTTTTGTATTTAAAAAATTGTCCTATGCTGAGTTTTTTAGTTTATTAAATTTTAATTAATAATTTTTTGAAATTTTTTGTGTTGGGGGACAGGTATACAATTTTTCCTAATTTTAAATTGGGGCATTTTTTTTCGGGAGCATTTTTACTGGGGGTTCCTACTTTTTAATTGGGGCATTTTTTCTGCGCACTATATTCGATATGCAAATTTAATTAAAATATTTTCGCTGGAAGTATAGTTTTTAAATTCAACAATTTTGTAAAAAAAAATATAAAGTAGTCTTATAAATTTAGGACTTTAGGTATGCGCTGAATACACTCTATGTTAAAGGATTGCTTGGATATTTGGTCTCCCGTGGTATTTCCAGACCACTAATTTTGAAAATTGCAACAAAAAAATTTCGCCCGCCCCCCCCCCCCCAATTATTTTGAGGATGTGCGCCCCTGTGTGGTTGGTAATCCATTTCTTAACCCGTATCAAATTTTGTTACCCAACTCTTCACTTAAAACTGGGATTGATTAAGAACTTCGTGAAGGCTCTCAATAAAGAGAGCACAGTATTCGCTTTTTTTATCCACAAGTCAGTGATGTAAAACTAAGGCGTTTATTTTTGATGGCCCTTAGATTCGAACCGAAAAAAATTCATGCAAAGTTTAAAACACTTGGAGCACGTATGTCAGTTAAAATGCATTCTTTAGATTCGCTTCCGGTCTATTTTCCTGAAAACTGTGGAGATTACAGTGAAGAACAAGGGGGACGATTTCACAAAGACATTCGTATAATGGAAGAAACGTATCAAGGGCGCTGGGACATTAACATGTTAGCAGATTACTATTGATGATTGAAACGTGGTATGCCTGCCTAGTGAGAAGCATAAAAGAAAATTATTGAAATATTTTTCTCCCAAACTAATTGATTTTTGGTACCTTTTTAACCTAAATAAAAACTAAATTATACTTTTATTTATCGTTGTTATTTTTATTAAGAAAGTTTATTAGTTAGATTTATTCAAAAAACAACCATTTTTAAGAATATTCTTTTTACAAGTGTGTGTGTAATTCAAAAATCTGAGCTGATTAGCCAAAATCATTTAGATTTTTGAATTCAGCATTTAAGATTATTAAAATTAAGTATAGAAAAGAATGATAACAAAAAAATCTTAAGCGAAGGGTAGTGTAATCATCGCATGTAATCGAGCTTTTATCCCTCCTTATTCCTTGTGACCAGTTATTGAAACTGATGATCACAAATGCAGTTTAAGATTTGGATGTTTTAGTACTAAAAAAACTGCATGCGTAACAAAAGCCCGCTAGATATGGTATAGGAAAATCTATTCCAGTTTATAACGGTTGACTGAGCTAAAAGCTAATATACTCTAATATATGCGAGTATTGTGCGATGTCAGCACGATTTTACCATACATCTCGTATGGCGAATTTTATATTGGGATAAAGCCAAAAATTTTTTATGGATTATTCACCATGACACTGGGTACAAAAGCGACTTTAGTGAAATAAGATTAAAATTTATATATGTTAAATTATATATATATGTAATATATATTAAATTTTATTTATAAATTTATATAAAATTTGCTTTTATAAATTTAAAAAACAAAATGTGTACCTCCTGTATGATGTGATAGCATTAAATTAGATTATAAATTTTGAATTCATGGCCCAGATAATACACGAGTAATAAACTTTAAACTCTTTATAATATTACTTATTTTTATATTTTAATAAGGATGGAATAAAACGTAACCCATTAATTTAAATATTATATAAAACTTAATAAATAGGCTTATAATTATTTTTAATACATTATGGTAATAAGCATTTATATGTTTATGATGTATGTATGTAACTTAAAAATAATATTTAACAAATTTATATAAAAAGAAAATAAAAAAAAATTTTATAAAAATTATTTATTAATTAAATATTATTTTTAAATATAAAAAATAAAGCTTATCAATCCGTTTTTGTCTTAGAAAAGCAGGAAATTCCCCATAAAAACTAGAAAATATTGGCAAGTATTTCGATGCTTTATAAAACTTCAAGATCGAATTAATTTAGCCTGTATTTTAAGGAGTAGTGATACTTAAAAATGCTCGTTGATGAATTAGTTGCATTTTCATATCTTTATTTGTTTACATAAGTAAATATTTTTTTAAGCAAAGTTGCAGAGTTTATACCCGAACTAAAAGGGCCAGATATTTTTATGGAGAATGAGACAGAATTTCATAAAAGTTAAGATATAAATGGGAAATAAATCTGACTCGGACTATTATTAAATATTTTAAGATATTTTTAATCCATTCATCTTTATTTCTTTTCTATTAACAATACATAATTTTTTATTTATACCATCCGATATTTGTCTACAAAAAATAGACAAAAAAATTAGAGACAGAATTAAAGCTAGCCAAACCTTATTTTCTTTAAAATAAGTAAAATATAGATTTATTATCGTTTTAATAACCAAACTAAAATTTAAACTATGAGAATAAGATAAAAACGAACCTTTTTAATACATCAATATAGTCATAAAATTCAGGATTATTTGAGTTAGACATTATTAAAACTATAACATTTTGTAATTTAAAATTTAATTTTTTAAAAATTATTGTCCAATCTAAAGTCTGAGATCTTCATTATTGCAATAATGTTATTAATAACTTAAGTACACTCTCAGTGCTCTCGGATGAATCTTATGATATAAGTACCAAACTTGCAGCTTTTTATTTTGCTTTGTATCTTTCAAATCAAAGCCTTCATATCTTTTCTGACGCAATTAACATTGGTAAACTAGCATATCCCTGTCATGCAGAATGGACAGGTATACATGCTGCCTTATTAATTAATTTTCATTTTTTCTGATTATCTATCTTTGATAAATGTCTCAAAATCAAAATCTAACAACTATCCTTTGATGAGTGCTCTTCTTATAATATGCCTTAATTTAAACTTTTCTTTTCACATCCACATGGTGTGACGCCCAAAGCATGAAGGCATGCTCGGGAATGAACATGTAGATTCCAAAGCCAAATTTGCATTGAATCTCCCTTACAAAACTATTCCAATCCAGTAACTTCAATTAAAATATTCATTGATAGAAAAACGTTAGAAATTGATAACGTTTTGTTCTCAAAAAGTAAATACTCAAAAAAATTTTGAATTAATTGTGTTGATGCGATGAAAAGAATATTTTATAAGTTTAAATTAATCACTATTCCTCCTAAAAATCTAAGATGGATTTTGGTTAATTGTCTATACAAAAAATTTCTATATTTAATTGGAAAATCTAGGACCATTCTTATAGGTTTGGGTGTGAAGTAATCGAAGATACTGAGCGATTAATTTTTGGGTTCATTACTCATACATTAATAGAGCTCTCAAAATGTAATAAAAGAAAGGTAATACGTTAAAATCACTTAATCAAATCTTTATTAAACCATATCTAATTACAATTTTACTTCCTCTAATTCCATAAATAAAAATAATACTTGTCAATTATAAAAAAAATGATAAAAAAAAACAAGACAATAAAAAACTATAAGTGTAACGAGGTCCAGCAGTGAAATGTGAAAAAGAAGGTGTGATGCTTCATCGAGATTTCAACAGCTTCACATATATTTATTAGATTTAAAGCAAAATAGAAGTTATTATGATAAAATGGCTTTAACTAAGGCTTTGAAACTTGAAGAGCTTTTGAGATTGATTCTGCGATGATACGAGTTAACCAGGAAAAGAATTCTGATCAGGTATGAACGGAATAAGGATTTATTAGGTATTTGGGGAATATGAAATAAATCATAAGAATGAGTGAAATGATCATAAATAGAGTTGTTATTAATAAAATTGGATTTAAAGGTACCATTTTTGAAACAAAATTTATTGTAAAATTTGAAGTGTGATATAAGGTTTATACTATAAATAGTGATGCTATTAAATGAATCAGTTGCAAAGTGAAACCATTAATGAACTTAAAAAATTTATTTTGAAATAGGCTTAGTTTATTTAGGAAAGTAAAATATGAAGAACCTCAAATTAGGTTGCAATATAAAAAGTTTGGATAAATAAAACCATAATAAAGAAGCTTTTTACACTCATGTGTAAAAGATTTTTTATTTAAACATTCCAAACAGCAGTGGTTCCCAACCTTTTTTATCCCGTTCCCCCTTTTTCAGTCACTTTTTTACCTGTGGACCCCTACAACTGGATAGTTTGAGCCAACAAATTTAATCAAAGATTTTTATGCAAAAAATGATTGTAGTCATCTTATTAAATCGTATGCTTATTCATATGAAATCAGAGAAATCGTAAAGCCTGACATAAAATGTGAATAAAATTTTTTTCCAATTGAAATATAAATTTTTCAAAAATATTGTAACTAATAAAAAGCATACATAAAGATTAAAAATATGAAACTTTAAAAAAGGGAAGAAAATATTTATTTAAAAAAGCTCTGAATATATATATATATATTGAATTGGAAAATAAAAGTATATTAAGGAGATTCAGCATAAGTAGTTTGAAGTAGAATTTCCATGGACCCCTTGAAATTCTTCCATAGACCCCTAGGGGTCCATGGACCCCCAGTTGGGAACCACTGCTCTGGTGAGTATATATGATATATGCTTAGACCAAGATATATTACTTGTGAAAATAATTCCTAAATAGTTGGAATAGTCGAATCTGCTTAAAGGAACACCATTTAAAGATATGTTAAGATTACTACTAATATAACAGCATTTTTTTTATGATTTAAGGAAAGTAAGTTGAGCTGACACCATGTAGAAATTGAGTTCAAACAGTTATTAGTCCATGGCTGAAGATAAATTATCAAAATTTAGGGAAACTGCTGCATCATCTGCTATGAGAGAAGCCGATTTGTCTAAGCTCGAGTACGAATCATTTATGAAAATCAAAAAAAAGTGGCCCCAATATTGAACCTTGGCGCACACCCTTTTATATAGAGCATGGGTAAGACAATTTGTTGCGGAACGAAAAATAAAATGTTCTTCTATGCAAAAAATTGGTCAGCCAGTTCAAGATAGGCTCTCTAATTCAAATTTTAAAAAGTTTATGTATAAGTAAATCGTGATTAACATTATTAAATGCTTTAGTTAAGTCTAAAATCAAAATTATGCTTATTTCGCAAGAAAGAGGTATAATAAAATTCTATTTTTTCCATAAATCTCTTTAAAATATTTCTTCTTCAATGAAATCTAAAAGAAGTATTATGTTTGGAATTGAATTTAACAATCTTGTCTATTGCCTCAGTAGAAAGGTTGTTTTTTTGGAAAATTTCTTCAATAAAATTGTATTGATCAAAAAACGGAGTAAATTTCTAAGTATTATCCTTTGAGTTTTATTTTAAAAATAAATTTTGTTTTCAATTTTTTTTGAGTCCAATTCCTTTGTCCCTTTGTTTAACTTTTTTTTTTTGGCTCTAGCGAGCTTTTGCTCTTTTGCTAGGCATGATTTCAAATTTATTAAAACGAAAGAAACACACAATTCAATGGTATGGAAAAAACGTACAGAAAAATGATAAAAAGCAACAAGGTTTATAGGATGGGTTCTAGGGTGGGAAAATCAAAAAGAGACTGGTGCTAAGGGGCGTGCGGCGCCTTATATAGTCCTGTATGTATGTCAGGGTTGTTCTTTCGGCAAAGGCTCGCTTTCCAAGCGCCAGGAAAGAAGGGCAAAGGCAAAGGAGGCCAGAAATAACTCCTTTATTCGGGCGTTGACAGACATAACAAATGTGTCTGTCCCTCGTAGGGATGCTCTGGAAGCAACCTTGATCGAGGATCCTATTGCCTCTTTTCTTCAAGAGGATCAACCCTATCCCTATCTATGCTCTACTCCCGCTTTATCGCTGGGAAGTCTTTCGTCTCTGTCATCAGACGAAACCCATGAGGAGCGGTTCAAGAGAGTTACTCACACAGAAGATTGGCCAACGATGGAGATGGTTAAAGACGCTATCGAAAATGAAGCTGAAATAGCCATTCCGGAATTGGAGGAGAAGGATTCCGACGTTTTGCAAAGGATTGTAAGCAAGCTTAAATTGGATGTGATAGAAGAGGAAGATCCAGGGCTCACTCCCGAAGATTTTGTTGAATTTATAAAGACACATCCAGATACTCCCGAGCTAGGGGAAAAGATGCAAGTCCAGCTACAGTACCTGCTAAACAAGAAATTCTTCTCTCCAACGACGTGGAGAGTAATTTTTTCGTCCGTGCTCTCTGGAGAGGTAGAACAGGGGCCAGTCGACGAATCGCAATCCGCGGAAGACGACTCGGGCAACGGGGAGAGTGACGACGATGACGCCGAAAGTGACGACAGCCAATTCTTGGAGGAGATGGAGTCACCAACGGACTTTTCTATAAAAGAAGTCACCAAGAAATTTTTGGATAATGTCCCGAAGCTACCTACGTTTTCAAATGAAGACACTTTTACCTGCGTCCACGCAAAGTGGATACCTCCTCCTAACCTTAAATCGGCAAAAGTAAAGAAAATTCTCAAGTACGGCTATGCACCTACTGTGATTTCATCACTACCATACGGTTCGTTTTCAAGATTTACAAAACTGCCTAGACATCAGAAAGACTGCATTGAAAATGTGGTGATCCCGAAGCTACTAGAAAATGGAGTTATTGCCGAAACGCACACAGCAAAGATCATTTCTCCGGTGTTTTGTGTCCCAAAGAGCGGGAATGGAGTAAGATTTGTTCAAAATTTTGCTTTTACAAAATCCTTATTCAAACCGGAGGAGTGCAAGTTATCAGCTCCACTCAAGTTAGCACAGATTCCTGAAGAATTCACATATGCTATAAAGTTTGACTTTTCCTCGGCCTTTTACGGTATAAAGTTACATGAATCATATCAGGATCTCTTCTGCTTCAAAGCAAAAGGGAAAACCTACAAGTTTAAAGTTCTACCTATGGGGGCGAACTTTAGCCCCGGTGTGCTACAAATGGTGTTATCAAAGATTGTCGCGACATTCAAGGAAGATAAAGCAGACAGCATCAAGACGCTCCTCTACCTTGACGACCTGCTCATATTGGGGAAATCAAAGGATTCACTCAAAGAAGTTGCCGCTGGTTTTGTTCAGTTTTGCACTGACAACGGCATGGTGCTCAATATGGAGAAGTCCTTCACGTCTCCAAAACGCATTTTCAACTTTCTTGGAGTTACGGTAAATCTCCAGGATAGATGCCTCAAACTCAAAACTTCAACAAAGTCCAAACTCAAGGCAGCTCTTACCATCCTAGCAGGAGCCTCTTTCGAAGAAAACCCTCCAACAAAGCCTCTCCAGAAGATCCTGGGGTACATTCAGTATTTTCTTGGATGTGTCCCCAGGAAATTCCGCAAGTACTCTCCGCTATTCAGAGTCCTGAAAGGCGAACCCTTACCTAGAAGGATTTGGATGGAAGCATGGAGAGAGCTGAAGAGATCCATCCCAATCATGGCAAAAAGGGAAGATACAACGCCAATCTTTATGGACGCTACCCTAAAGAAGATAGCAATAGTGGGTCCCAACGGAATCCAAACCTTTCCTGCAATCTCATCCTCTTCGATCAATTCCAACGAGCTCACGGCACTCCTCCTCGCTGCCACTCAGTACCCGGATAACTGCACGTTTTTCTCGGACAGCTTAGTGGCGGCGCAGGTGGCAATCAACAATGGTTCGGAGTCAAGGAACTTGCAAAGCATAATCAGAAGATTTGAACGGAGCTTCCCAATTTTATTAAAGAAAGTCCAGCAGAACACGCTATACATTCCTTCCTGAATCAACCCAGCAGATAAACCCTCAAGATCCGGCTAAGGGGCACGGGGGATCATACAGGACTATATAAGGCGGCGCACGCCCCTTAGCACCAGTCTCTTTTTGATTTTCCCACCCTAGAACCCACCCTATAAACCTTGTTGCTTTTTATCATTTTTCTGTACGTTTTTTCCATACCATTGAATTGTGTGTTTCTTTCGTTTTAATAAATTTGAAATCATGCCTAGCAAAAGAGCAAAAGCTCGCTAGAGCCAAAAAAAAAAAACATACATACAGGACTATATAAGGCGGCGCACGCCCCTTAGCACCAGTCTCTTTTTGATTTTCCCACCCTAGAACCCACCCTATAAACCTTTTTGCTTTTTATCATTTTTCTGTACGTTTTTTCCATACCATTGAATTGTGTGTTTCTTTCGTTTTAATAAATTTGAAATCATGCCTAGCAAAAGAGCAAAAGCTCGCTAGAGCCAAAAAAAACCCCCCCCCCCCCCCCCCCCCCCCCCCTTTTTCCCAAAAAAACCCAAAAAAAACCCAGAAAAGAATTGAAATTGATCAGAAATTTTTGTCTTTATATAGTCTACTATTTAGAATTTTCGAATCTCTAAGATTTTCGTGCACTAAACTTATCAAAAGTTTTGTTAGAAATCTTATAAGTCTCTTTATCAGTCAATTCAATTATTAAAGTATTGTTGGAAAGCTGCTTAAATTTGACATCAGAAGGGTTGTTTAAAAAAACTTGCTAAAGACATCATTTCTCTTAACAGCTTCACAATAACTCCTTTCATTTATTTTCTTAATTAATATTTCAATTTTATTCAGTTTTTCATCAAGTTTGACATTAAAAGTAATTGTACTGTTACAACTGCTCATCATGTCATCAATTCTACCATTAATGTTTTTTTTGCTTAATGAGTTAATTGAATCTTTCAAATTACTTAAAATACACACCAACTCCGAATGACCCATTAAAATAATTTAAAACAGGTATGTAGATTATAACAAATAAAGAACTGATAAATTATAGTTTATATGAAATTTGATGTATAGTAAAAATCAGATTTCTATATCAATGATAAAAAAATATAGAAAGTTATGAATGAAAATACAAAAAAAACCCTTAATTACTGTTCCACGTGATATGAAAACGTGTCATCTTTTTTTTAATAATCTTTTTAAAACGTAGAAATTTTTTCCAAACCAAGTTCTTGAGGGGGAATTTAGGTAAAAAAAATTTTTTTTCACAATTAAGATCAAATAAAATCCGCCATAAATTTATTGAATTGATTAGGATAATCTTAAAAAAAAGCTTGAAGAAATTGGTTTATGTAAAACTAATATTATAAAATGAAAATATATTTTTTTTTAGAAAATATTTTATAAATGATTTCGCGTAGACATTATTGCCACCATCGAGGTAACAGAAATGGGAGACAAATCCATAAATTTTGACTTCTTATCACTAAAATATAATGTTTTTTTAATATATATAACTCAATTTGATTTTTTTCTGAACTAGAGACTCGAGTTTTATATTTAAGTAAAAATTCACTTTGTTATCTCTTTACGTTTACACGAAATCAGGCTTTACATTTTCAGCTTATATTAGACCTATCCCATACTACAATTTTTGATCATATGCCCTATCCAGATTTTATTGTTGGATCAAGAAAAAGTCAAGTAGTACTAAATTTATTTTTAGTTTTCGAATACTAAAATATTTTTAGTTAGCTTTAGTTCAAACAAATCTTGTGGTTACGAGTATCCTTCAATTCTATCCAGAGTGTACTTTTAAGATAGGTATTTAGGGATTTTTTCAATATAGTTTGCTTTAATAATTATATTATTTAGTTCATTTCGAAACAAAAGGCGATAAAATTTTGGACAAGCCACTTCCTAAGGTAATTTTATTTAAGATTTTATTGATTTTAGTTTTGTTATTTCTTAGATTGGAGAAAAATCATTATTTACTGCAGAGTTAGAGCTTGCTCTTAGTAAGAATGAAATAGATTTTATTGTACATTCTTTAAAAGATTTACCAACAACCTTACCTGATGGAATGGTAATAGCTTCTGTTTCCCAGTATTACTGTATCATTTTACTGATTATTTATTTATAAGCAAATCTATTTAATTAAGTCAAGTGTCTCCGGAAGATTGTGTTATTATTTCTGATGCAAATAAGGGATATGATCTGCGAACTTTACCGAAGAATAGGTAAAAATTTATTTTTTTATCCTACGTCCATTTTATAGTATTATTCTTTCAATTTAGTTTTGTTGGAACGAGCTCATTAAGGCGGTCTTCACAATTGTTTAGAATCTATCCACATCTAAAAGTCGAGAGCATTGTATGATTTATTCACAATTTAGAATTGCGCATTGAATTTTGGAAAATTATCTGCCTACGATATGAAAATATTTATTTACTTATATTGACAAGATATCACCAAATTTTTTAAAAGGCTGGAAAAAATAAAGACCTTGAACTAGGGAATGAAAATTGCTAATAGTTTTAAAATCATTCATTTCCTTATTTTTTACATGAAGTATTTAACCTAAAAATATGATAAAATATTTCTTAACCCATTAGTACCAATGTTCCCAAAGGAAACGCAGATGAATTCTAACATCGGTACTAAATGTGTTGATAAAATTTACCTATCAACAAGGATTTATGAATGTAATCAACTTTATATAGGAATAATAGAATTAAAATTTAATTAATTTAATTATTAAATATATTAAGAATTTATTTTATGTTTTTATATTTGATGTGATTTTATTTTGTTATTTTGATTCTTACTTTAACGATAAAATGTTTGTATATGTCTCGGGGTTAAAATGATAATCTGAGAATGATATTTGCACCTGAACATGTGGTGATCATATCAAGTAATCAATTCATCTTTATTCAATAAAAAAATTAAAAAAATTTGATTTGATTCAATTCTAATTGTTCAACGACTAACGTTTTTATAAATAAAGTCATTTCAAAAAAATTATTCTAAAGTATAATAATTATAATAACTATATTTCAAAAATTATTCTTTTTCATTTGAATTTCTAACTTTCAAAATTTTTGTAACCCATGTAAATTAAAAATGAAATGTTCTAGTTGTAAAAATATAGTAAACGATAAAAAAAATTTAATATGTTATCTAATTTCACTGCCAACTTTAAATGAAAGATTTTTAAGATTGATTGCTAATCTCAAGTCAGTTTAATCAATATATATAGATATCAAAAGATCACGACTGGGGATTCAACTATCTTTATAATAAAATTAAAGGTTGGTAAACCAATTAAACAAATTAAATAAATCAAACTGTAACCCGACCACTAACTGCCTGAATTTAACAATTTTTTATTCAAAAATTCTAAGTTTTGTGAAGATCTGTTAATATCTTCTTTGGAAGTAGGTCCAACTTATGGAAACATCTCTATAAATTAAGAATACAATTTTTATAGTGCAGAAAAACAATAGTATACAGTCGACTATCGCTAATTCTGAATGCTCGGGACGTATCTGTTGTCGAATTATCAGTAGGCAAAATTTAACTTTATTTGACTCGTAAGTTTACTTGTCTACTTTTGATCTACAAATTTACTCCAAAATATAAAACTAAAATGGAAAAAATATGATTTTATTGAAATAAAAAGATAAAATATAAAAAGAAGAAAAAAATATATAAAATGATAAAAAGGGATAAAATATTTCAACATTCGGGTAAATTAGACGTTGAAAGTAATGAATTTTCAAATGTGTTTCTTATGAAGAGCGTTTTTTGAGACTTCTTTTTCGCATATATTGTACATTTAACAGAAGGGTGAGGCATTCTTCATGAGATCCAAAAATGTATCATAAGACATGGAACGCCTAAAAAATTTCTGGACTTAGAATTAGAGGTGTACCGAATATTCGGTAACTATTCGGTATTCGGTCATTTTTCTCACTATTCGGTATTCGGCCTTTTTGTGGACTATTCGGTACCGAATAGTTTTATATTATACGCGTATTTTACCACCACCATGTGGCTCACCAGGCTACTTAAATGGCTATAGCTATACCTTTATGGCTTTTTTGAACACCTTTATTAATTAAATGCAAACAAGAATATGAACACAAATAAAACATAAGAATATGCACAGAAAAAATGAAAAAGTAAATCGCTAATGCAAACATGAATACGAACACAAAAAGTAAATACGGTGATTACTAAGATATTGCTTAATACCTAGTCAGAAGACTCATTAGTCAGTACTGTACTTATATTGATAAATTTTGACATTCAAAGTTGTTAGGGATCCACTGTGCTGTTAAGCTTATAAATGGAAAGTTTGCTGTAGTGGCAGTCCATATATCTGTTGTTAAAGAAATAAAATTTGCTGCTAGTACCTCAGCTTCAACTTTCTTAAATAGCTGATCATATATATTTGGGACAATCTTATCAGAAAAATATCTCCTACGTGGAATACTATATTTAGGGCAAATTTTTTCATAAGGCGTTTGAAACCTTATAGTTTGTAGGTTGTTTGATGCGCCTTACATACATAAACCACCTATGCTGGTTTACAGTCAACTACACGTTTAAAACCTTCATTTTCAACAACTGAAAATATCTACAGCAATCATCTCCAATTAATTTGTGAAGTTCAACAGCTCTATGGTCATTTATGTTCCATATTTTCTTTCCCTCCAGAGAGAGAGATTTTTTTGCAATCCTTCCCCCTCTTGAAACCTTGTCATTGCATAAATTACACAAAGAGTATGTTGGATCATTTTCACGAGGCTTAAAATATTTCCATACGACACTGCGACTTTGAGACATTTGAAAATTCAAACTATAATTGTATTTCTAATTATGAATATTATGTAGTGAACAATCGTTATAATTGCTAGCTAAGAGTTTCTAAAAAGATAAAAATAAAATATACAATTAATATAAACATAAAAATGGCTAAAACAACATAGAACATATAGACATAAAAGAATATTATGTGTAATTCGGTATTCGGCAAAAATGCTGTTCGGTGCATCTCTACTTAGAATTTGATTTTCCCCTTTCTTCCCTTTTTTATAAATTAAAGAGTGTAGTTCAAAATTCAAAAAATATTCTTCTTTAATGAGACGTTCCTCTTATCCAATCAGCAAGCATTTGTAATCATAAAATATAAGAGACAAGAATGGAAATGTCAATCATATTGCATAAACTTCTATTGACCATCCACGTATTCTTCTTTTTGTAGTGTATAGTCTCTACACATTTGCTCCGCAGTGTCTAAAGCTCTTTGCGTCACTATAGTTTAGTATCATGAGGGGTTTTTACTTCATTTGTCTTTGCATTCCTTCTTTTCGCACAACAAAAAGTCATATGCCTATCTAATAAATATTATTTCATAGCTAGTAAAAAAATTATCACAAATAACGTTCATTACACTTTTGCAAAACATATTCACATTTGGCTCTGTTTTGTTAATGTGGACGTCAAGTTTGATCCACGCTGCCCCCAAAGCTATTCTTTAATTGCGATCAGAATTTTATTTCCAACTTCTCTTACACTTGTATAAAGATTAAACATTTTAGTTGTATAAGCTTACAGAAATGGGGTCAGCTTTGAAATACAATTAATCAATTATGTATCAAGTCGGAAAAAATTTAAAGATATTTGTGAAGTAAACATTTGAAATAATCTTTTGTCACAGTTTTTTAGCATATGATGTTGTTGTTGTTAGCCCCTAGATTATACTATCTCTATATGAGTATAATCTATTAGTTTAAAACAAAGCTTTGTTTAACCCATTTACGGCCAATGTTCCTATTTTGGTGCTTTTTTCAATGACTTTGAATATAAATCGTCTGCGTTTTTTTAGATATCGTCTGCTTTGCTTGGCCTTAAATGGGTTAAACTGAGAAAGTATTTCCATAAAAGCAAGTGCTTTCAGGGAAAAATATGTTACTTGTTTAGCATATGAGCATTTTGATGAATTAATACATTTTTATTTAAGAGGGGAAATCTGAATACGCGATTGAAAAAGCTTAATGATGATCAATTTGATGCCATTATCCTAGCCTATGCTGGCATACACCGACTTGGCATGAATGAAAAAGTTACACAGGTAGATTATTTTATCTTTTATGCCCAAACTCTTTTATGTTTCTGTAGTATATTTAAGACATATATTTTTAGCATATCTCTTTTATAATCATATCTTTTTATTCAGGGATAAACTACATTCCGTTGTGCCAGTTTTTTGCGCTGGTCTTCTTCCTCTGAAGAATTCAAAGCTTTTTAGGGTTAGGTAGTGATCAAGCTAACACTAGACATCAAGATTCTTTCGCATTTTGTCAACGTTCGTGTTAGGGTTGTATCCTTGACTTTGTTCTGTTTATATATTCTTGTAAAATAATATATATCCAGGTAACGTTATGCAATACAAGTGCTGTTCTTTGGTTTTTAGTGCGATGGAAAGTCCAGGTAGGCCCTGGACTCAACATTTCGGGCGGGAGCACGATATCCATAAAGATGGGGGCCAACGTCACAAACAATTCTTTTATTAGCAACAAATTGTATATCAAAAAATTCCCATATTTTTAGAAAATGATAGGATAGATCATTACTTGAAAATGATTTTTAATAGAACCAAATTTGACTTTTTTTGATTATTTAGACTAACTATGCCTGTTTATTAATTTTTAATATGTCTTAATAATACGGTAGATTTTTCTCTGTTTATTTTTTCAGCATATTTAATTGAGTATAAGCATTCTTCTCAGATCAATATTTTTTTACTTACCTTGCAAAACTTCTTTCACCTTCAGCGCCAAGTTTTCCCTTATAATATTAAATTGCTTTGTATAGTATTGGCAACTAGGTCTTTCTTTTTCTTGATGCATCTTTGTGAAAAAGATTTCAATCAAATCCCACTGCAAAATGAAGTTTATTGCTAATAGATATCAACATATATAAAGTAAGGCGAAACTAGAATTTGGCGTTTCAAATAAAAATGCTTCGGAACGAGAGAGAGAACAATAAAAATGTTAAAATTCTTGCTATTCTGCTTTAAACAACGTGTTCCATTCAAAGAAGGAGTGATGATGCTTGAAGATTTTCTTAATGTCAGATTTCGTTTCTACTGAAAAGCCTACAGAAAATAAGCAACGATCATTTATTATGCTAATCAGTCAGCACTTTTCGGTCCTGGCCTGGATTAAAATGGAAGACTTCAATCAAAAATTATTTTCTCTATATTTCATAGATTTAACGGTGAAAGAGATGCTTGCTATTTTAAAGAATTTAGACAAGCCTGAAAATGATGCTTCAGCACAATGACGTATCTAAGAAGAATCCCGTTCACTGAAGATGTCAATTTGGCACCCCCTTTAAAAGTTCTAGTAACGAAAAAGATTTTACTCCGTCTCCGACTTCAAGTACTTACAAAAATTCACTCTGTACTTGAAAAATCTGACCTTGACTCTAAATACTTAAAAAGTTAATAAATTTAACGCCAAATTTTCGCTTCCACTTTTTATGCCTACAAAAATTAAACTATTTTTTCCATTATTTTAAATAGTTAAAAAAACTCACTTTCCCTGCGATACCGACTCCTCCTACAAGTGTGCAAGTGTGCAAAGTATTCTATGCAAAACCCCTACTCCAAAGCGAAACTATCTCAAAAAAACCATATCTTATGCAAGAGCTTAAAATATGTGCCCGTAATTGTCAAACTAAAAAATGATTTACTAAAAGGGTTTTGAATTTTGTGGTTCTAATTAAGCTAGTTCACGTTGAAAACGTTTAAAATTTTAAAACTGGCAAACAGTAGATGTGAGAAAAAATTAAATCAGTTTTGGCAGTTTTATACGCAAGGAATTGAATTGCAGTTAGAAAGAGGAAGAGTCACTTATTTATACTCTACTGACAAAAGTACTTTAATCTAAATCAGGGGTTCTTAAACTTGGGTCAATGGACCCTTTAGTGGTCCGTTAAGGAGCATAATAGGGTCCGTCAAGGTCAAATTAAAAGCTCTGTCGTTTACCTTTAGAAAATCAAGCCTATGTGAAACGGGTTTTTCTTCACTCGTTTCTATCAAGACAAAAAGAAAAGAGATTATATACGTGTAACATTATCGAAGACCACTCCACAGTTTCCTCTTTC
This sequence comes from Nectonema munidae, assembly GCA_030549495.1. Taxonomy (NCBI): domain Eukaryota; kingdom Metazoa; phylum Nematomorpha; class Nectonematoida; family Nectonematidae; genus Nectonema; species Nectonema munidae. The sequence goes on along the minus strand of JAUIRK010000278.1, from coordinate 855,176 downwards.
TATTCAGGGCAAACAACAGCATCGGTCTCACTAAAATAACTTTCCAACAAAATTAAGGTTTTTGGTTTAATTAATTTGCAAAATACAAATGTGTTACATTTTTACATTGTTTCTTGTGTTCATATATTGATTTCATAAATTACATTAGATTTGAATAAATAAACTCATTTTATGAAAGGTCATCTTTTTATTTATATTTTCTTAGGTTCTGGGAGTTCTACCAGATTCCCAAAGGGCTCCGTGACTGAAAAAGTTTAAGAACCCCTGATCTAAATCTATATTATATCTTAGGCTTTGAGGCATTGGTTTTCCTAAATTAATTGCCTGTTTTTCTTCTTCAAACAGTTTTTGTATAACTTAAAAGAGGCGATTTCCATCCCTTGTTGTGCTGGTGGAAGGGGGGGGGTTAAAACCGCAAATCTTTCTCATGAATATTCAATGTACCAATAATAATAATGAGTGCATATCTGGAGTAGATTTTATAAGTGTTTAGAATCAAAATTTTATAATAAAAATTCTCCATCTCGAAAAAAAAGTTTTAAATACTTTTAAAAAATTTTCCCCTCAATACTAAAAAGGATTAGGTAATTATTTTATTTCCAAAATCATGAATAAAATTTTGGTTTTATATCTAGTCAAGAATCTTGTTGCTTTCCCATCAGTCCTTTGCATTAATCTTTGAATGCCTGGCGAACTTCTAGCTAAATTTTATTCATTCTTGTCTAAAAATTTTCATCATCTAAAAGTTGACGATCTTTTTAGCTTTCAAATTAATTTTTTATAAAATTTTTCGAGCTTTTTTCATCTTCTGTCAATTTGAAAAGTTCTAGCTTTTTTTGCCAGTCATTTCTTTGATATCATCAATCCACCATGTTCTTCGTCTTCCTACTTTTTTCCCATTATCTTCAACTATTGACTTTAGTTCAACGCCGGCGGAAGCTCTCGCTTTTCTTTCAAGTATCTCAAAAAAATTTCAAATTTTGCTTTTCTTTCAAGTATCATGTTAAGTAGTTTTGGCTTTGGTTCTTTAACCGTCTTTAATACAGCTTCATTCGTCATCTTATCTGTCCAGCTAACTCGTAGAATTCTTCTGTAACACCACATCTCAAACGCATCTATTTTTTTTCAAAGCATTTGTTAATGAAAAGACTTCAGATCCATACCTAAAAACGGACCAAACTTGTGAATTAAGAAGTTTCTTTTTGCTTTGATAGGGAGGTTATCTTTGATTTTGGCATCACTTATTTTGTGAAAAAACGCGTTGAGATACCGAAAACATGCTTTGCTATGTTGCAGTGCTTTTGTAAACTGTTTCACTATACAAAACTATATATGTAGTGGTGGTAGGAATATTTTATTTTCAAAGATGGGCATTTTAAGCCCGAGTAAATCTCCCATATGGAGGAAAATCCGATCGAGAAGTGCTGCTATTTTTAAATCGGCGCAAATTAACCACTCATGCTCCTTATAATTAATATGTTCTAGAATAAAAGGAAGTTGTTGATAGATTTAGATTAATTTTTTTAAATTTAATAGATTCTAGAATAAAAGCAAGATTTTCATAGGTTTTTCGTAAAATGATTGGGTGCGCAACTGAGACTTAACTCACGATGTTTGCAATACAAAGATGCTTCTATGAATAACCTCCATATATTTGGTTCACAGGCCATATAAAGAGCATTGAACAGGCCTCTGATATCATTACAAATCAAGTTACTTCTCGAAATGTATTTTTTCTTCTAAATTGGCAGAGCGCTTTCTAGATACTTTTATTCGAGCATCCGCATTCAACAGGTTCCATTGTTGCAAACGTAAAGTCAATTGTCCAGCGTCCACTCTTTTGTTTGTAAGAGCTAAACGGTGAATTAGATCATTTCGTTCAGATTGAGTTGTGATGTGTTATTTATTTCCAGTTTCAAATTGTGCCAAATACTGAGTATCTTGATATTCTGAATAATCTGTATTGTTCGTGTAATAAATTGTAGTTCAACAGGCGAATGTGGGTCGAATTGCAGAAGGGAGATCTATTTTTGCATTTACTGTTGCGACCTGAAAACAAAATGTTTTTTTTCAAAATGGAACAACGAAAAACCGTGCGAAGAAAAGTAAGAATCGATCAAATGTTTCTTTGGCTCCTTATCTGCTGAAAGAGAACTTGCACACTTAGCACAACCTATGTCAGGCAGGGCCCAGGGTTAATCCTAGTCTTTTTCCAAAGTACATATAAAGTCTTTTAACATGATTTGTGTCTTTTGTGCTGCTTTTCTTTGCATCTCCAAAGTACACTCAAAGTTTTTTAAATTTCAACTCTCTTTTGTAATGCTTTAACTTGGTTACGTTCTTTGCTCGATCTACTTGGCTTCACACATACAAATTTTCGCCTGCCACCGTCGCCCATTCCATTAATTAATAACAAAAAATGTTTGGACATGTTTTGTATTCCCTAAGCATTTTAATTCTTTAAAAAAACTATAATTTAAAAAGTTTTATGGATAAATATAAAAATAAGTGCAATCATAAAATTAGGTTACATAAGTATTATTTATAATATAAGTGGAATTTCAATGCTATATTCCTAATCCATGTCACCTTAGAAGAGGGTATTCACATTTCCGTTTTTTTCATTGTTATACCTTGTAATTTTTTTGGAAAATCAAACTAAACAAACCTGATTGAGCTATACCCTGATGACATGCTCAAAAGTTGAGTGAAGGGATGATTAAAAAGTTTTATTCCTTCCAATTATGTTCGTTATATTTTATGGACAGTATTGAAAAGCCAAACTCAATTCTTACTTATATGCCTTTCTTTTTCAGGTATTAAATTCGGAAGACTACTTTTACGCGATTGGCCAAGGCATTATCGGTGTGGAGTGTCGTGATGATGACTTCCAAACACTCAAGCTCTTGTCCTCGCTCACAACATTTAAAGCGGCCTTAGATGCGATCACACAACGAACCTTTCTTCACAAATTAGTATATTTTTATTTCTTTCTTGCGTATATATTCAATATATGCTTTAAAAATGTATTTTTTGTTTCTCCACAATTCCTGTTTTAATTTTCAAAAAAGATGCAGCTTGTATGTACACAGCTAACTTTGTATCATAAGCATTTATCTGTTTAGCGAACAATCTTTTATGAGCCATCATCGATATAGGTATCATATAGGACATCCTCTCTAGGCGTTTAGATAAACTTCAAAATTTTATCTTGTAATAATTGTGTTCCGAACAGAGATCCCTCTCTATGAATACAAACATGGTTGTTAGAGATAGTCATAAAGCTGAATTTTACTTAACCGGTTACCGACCACAGTCGAAATACGTCGTTGACGTTACAAAAATAAAATTCTCTGCGTTTATCAATGCTCTTTAATACAAATCTTCTGCTTTACATTAGATATCGTCTGATTATTCTGGTCGTTAATGGGTTAATATACGCCTTAATCATTCGATTAAGTTTCAACCTGACCTTTTAGAGTCCCATCATACTTGAAATGCAAATTAGTTCATGTTAACTTTACTTAAAAGCGTACAGATTGAAATGCGTAAAGTGTTTAGGTGTGGGGACAAGTAAAATAATATAGGAGCGCATTCTTTCTGCCAACTCTGGCAATGTAATCTGTGTTACAAGTAAAACTTGCTTGATACATGAGATATATTCTAAATTCCTATTTTGGGATGAAAATCTCAGGGTCTCACAACACCGAGTTACAGCGAATGCGCAATTTGAAGAAAAACAAAAATTATATTCCTTATACTTTTTCCTTTGTTTTGTCAGTCATACTTTTGTGAAACTGCTGATTCTTTTCTTTTTTTAAGAATGCTGGCTGCTCAACTCCTGTTGGGGTGCGATGCGCTTGGAAAGATGACAAAGTACACTTTTATTTCAACATCTACGATGTCCTAACTCTGCACGTTTACTTTTATTTTACTCAACTCACAAATGCTTCTCGTGAATTGCTAAAATCCTTGCGCCTTTTTGTTAAGTGTTCTAAAAATGCACCCTTAATTTCTTTTATAATTTTAGCAGTTTTTTAGTAATTTTAAGAAGTTTTGTGTCATTTGAATCGCAGAAAAAGCAGACAACGTGTAGTCCTTTAATACAAAACTGCCTTATAATGAAGAAATCGTCGTTGTCATCTAAAATTAACGGTGGGTATTTGCTAATTAGATGACATTTTCACGTATTATACCAACAGTGGGCGAATGAGGCTCTGAGAGCCCCATATGGTTCTTCATTGAGTCAAGGGCGGACAGAGTGTTAAAATTATGCTGACAACCACGCCCAATTTTAAAAAATTTAGCCAAGATGTTATTCTATTTTTTTATTTATCAAATAATCTTTATTATACTTGATTTTTGTATGTGTTGTTGGGTTCTTACATTATAAAAATATGTAGTTACTTTAACCGGTTATCGACCACAGTTGACATGTCGACTTTACAAAAATGTGAATCGTCTGCGTTTATTAATGCTTTTTAACACAAATCTTCTGCTTTATACTAGATATTGTCTGATTATTCTTTAAATAAAATCTTTAATTTTTTCTTCGTATAATCCTGCTGTGATCCTATTTTTATAGCTAATATTTTTTCCTTTATGAATATGGCATAGTAAGCTTCAGTCTCAGCGTATGTCTATTCTTACAACAATATGAAGCATTTTTAATCCTCCTTGCAACTTTTCAGAGGAATTCGACTCATCTTATGTTTTTTGTGGAATTTGGTCAAAAAATAGGCGCTTCGCCTTTTAGGCCCAAACTTTTACTTTACTGAACTATGTGTCTTGTATATTTATGCTGATGTTTGAGAAATGCTAATCTCACCTATTCCACATAATTTAGATTTTCCAGCGTACTCTCTTTCTAAGTTTGTCATTTTTCTCCACTAATTTGCAATAACATATATTAGCGTAGTGATTGTTAAGTAGCATAGAGTTTCTTCATCCAACAAATTTACATTTGTCTTCTTTTTTACTCCTAGTACTCTATAGCTGGTTTCGTCTCTTCTCTCGATGGAAAAGAATTTTTGATCAGAAAAAAATCCGTATCTGTGCCCTTCTTTGAAGCTTATGTAAGTTTTATTCGATATAATTGATTCAATTTAAATTCAGTAAAATTTTCCCTAGCGAATTTTGATTTATAAACGATTGTGAGATTTCGTTTTAAGAAACCCTTTTTTGTTAAGTCACCATAATGGCTCAAAAGCTCCCTTAATCCGTATTCAAATCAATTTTTTCAATAGATAAATTTTATTAGTAATTATATTTATAAATGTTTTCATCCAGTACTTGAAGACTGAATAGTGAATACCTTTATTACAAAATAATTGCAATTATAAAAATGGTAAATGAAACCTTTAAAGAAAATACTTTGACAAATAACTGTAGACATTTAAAGTGGTGCATGCGCTTGATACTCAACTATCTATGTGGTATGAAAGTAATGTGATGTAGGCATATTTTTAGAGATTTTATACAACGTTAATGCGCCATTTTTTACCTTTAAAAATGACCGAAATAAAAGAATTTGCCTTTTCTTTGATGCTTTTTGAATGTCACTTAGCGTTAGTAAATCAGTAATCGAAACTCTCTGTCGTTCCGTAATCCGTTTTGTTTTTCCTTTGGTTAATCCACTCCTAGTTGCTAAGCTACCTTTGTAGGAGATAAAGTTCACGACCATAACATATTATATCCCACAATGTAGCCATCTATGGGGTCACTTAAGGCTCGGCCCCTCCATCTAAGTTACTTTTTTTCATCTATGATTTCTCAGAGTTTTATCCAGGGCTTCGGAGCCTTCTCAAAATTTTTTGACTACGGCTCCGGCTCCAAGTATATTTTCAATATTTATTGTGATTTCTTTCAGTTATACATAAAGTTCGGTTTATCTATACAAAATTATACTATTCTTAATTATTATACATAAAGTTTAAGATTTATATCGTTTCCAATTAGACAAATATTTCAAAACTTTATTTATATGTGTTTGTTTTTAAAAATAGCATTGCTTCCAAAATGTCCTCTTTGAGACTACTACGTAAATCTGATTTCAAAATTTTTAAAGCCGAAAAAAGGCGTTCCACACTTACTTGTGTTGTAGGCAAAGCAGTTATAATTTTAGCTTCGTCTTTAATAATTTTAGGATAACTTTTAATTGCTTCATCATAAGACAAATTCGAAAAACGGTCAAATTTTTCAATTTCAGAAAAGAATTTTTTGATCTGTTCAAAATCAGATATTGTTGACGACACTGATTTTTTTAAGCGTTTTTTTCTTGATTGTCTTTTTTGTTGCTTTTCAAGAACTTTCTCAAAATCAAAAGTTATCTCTTCGAATTCATATAGAGGTGAAGAACTACTTGACGAAGATTCCCCCACAGATTTCGAATATTCTTGCAATGCTAAAAAATCGCTTTGATTGTCAGCTGTATTCATTTTACACACAATATTTTTGACAGACTCTCTGGCTTTTGATATTTGTTCAAGCGAAAGTAGACATCTGTACCTTGGATCAAGATAAATTCCAGCAAGCAGAAATTCATTTTGAAATAAAAGCCGGTAAGAGGGAGCCGCACATTAAAATTTGTGACTCCGGCTCCAAAGCCCTGGTTTTATCCATGAAATTCACATGTCCACATCGTCAGAAATCTCCTTTCAATTAAGAGCAAAGAGCGTTCTCGTGTGTTCTGAGGTGAGCTTCTGCTTCCCCCTAATGTCAGCCTTCGCTAGTGAGACAAGTTTGTTCTCGTCTACAAGGAGAGTGTATTTACTCTGGGTATATGATCTCATGGTAGACACATTACGTGGGTGACCCATGGCACACGTGTACAAATGTGGATAATTGGTATTTGAGAGGTTCTCAATCCCGGCTAATTTCATTACCCTACCATATTCCCTTGGCGTTGGATATTTATCTCAGAATTTGTTGAACTGAAGCTTGAAAGTTTCACATTCTGTTAGTACTTCAGGGATTGCATAGGTTAACTGGTCACAGAAATTGCGCATACAGACCGTGCTGGTCAATCCATACCTCTTATAAATCAAGATGATCCCTGAGTTGAGAACTGTGTTGAAATCGGTTGATGCATTCTTATTGTATTGATGATCAAGTATATCGAATTCCAGAGCATCCATCAAATTTTCCAATCGGCTTTTTGTTGCCTCCAGATTCTCCAATGAAATATGAGGTTGAGGGACAGATTCTCATAGAACGGCGGTAAGCACTTCCTCAACTCCTTGTTTCACATAAACTTTTGTTGTTCCCTGAGAAGTTGTTTTAAAAATTACCCCATGCTTTCCTCTGATAGTGAGCAAGTATAGTATAGGGAGTTTGCGTACAATCGATAGCTCAGATCGATAACTCAGAAGCTAGTGCTCTAGTTTGGCGCTTGGTCAATAGCTCAAATCTTTCTGGTGATTGATATAAGAGCTAGCTCAGGTGTGAGATGCAGTCTTCCAGGGTGTTTTATGCGATTCGAAAAGAGAGATCGATAAGAGCCGTCAGCTCCTGTCTATGACGCTGGAATCGATATCCATTGTTCTTTCTTCTGGTTGCCTATCACCTGCCATTGTTTGTTCTATAGAGTATTTCAGTAATCTTCAAAGTTTATTAGGTGATGCTCGAACTAGATCAACTTGTTAATTCCATTTTTTATTTCTATGGTGGGTTTCTGAAATACATTTGGCACTGAGGTTTTTTTGCTGTTGTACGAAATCTATATTGACTAATTTTGTTAAGATGCACCTTTTGCAAATTTATAATAAAAATCACTCGTTGGTTTTAACAAAAATAAGAAATATAAACGAATGAGAAAATCAGAAATGTTATGAGCTCATAAGCACAAAGATTGGAGTCTTTTTAATTAAGCATTTGCTACTTTAATTTTCAACAAAGTGTGTAAATAGCAAAGCTGGGAAGTAAGAGTAAGATTAAAGAAGTATCCATTACTCATGTTGATTGATTTAATGCATCTTATTTTTAAGAACAAGTACGATTTGTTTTAATGTTGATATTGCCTTTTTGTTTTTTAATTTGCTTCAAAAAAGTATATTTACATTTAATTGATATTTGATTAGTAATTATCATATAGTCTAACTAAACTCTTAAATTTTGCTTGATGATTCTTAACACAATGGCACAGTATTTTCTACTCCGGAGTAAGAGTAACATTGAAAAAAAATTTTTAGTCCGAAATAGAAGTAAGAATAATTCTAAAATTTCTACTACTCTCAAGCTCCCCTTATAAAAAGTTCCTTATTTGGCCCCTCCAAATAAAAATGTCCTGGCTTCGTTACGGTATATATGAGTGATGATGGAACTCTTGGAAATTTAACTCACCCATATGTTTAAGCTTGCGCCTGAGCGACATGAACTGAACAATGGTGGCGCCAACGATGACAAAAATGATGAAAGTGTGTATTCCTCCATCTTTTGCAAAACTAAGAACGAAACTGAAAGGAGGAGTTTGGAAGAATGCTTCCTCTTGTCCACTTCTCTGGGAGAAGAAATGCTCTCCTTGGGTGCTTCTTCCATATTGAGCAAGGCAAGGGATGAGATGAATTGATGGAATTGGGATATTTTTTACTTCTTTTGCATTTCCTAGAAAGGAGATTAAATTGTTGAGGAACATCTTTAATTAATTTTTAAAGATTTAAGACATTTTATAATCAAGAATTTTTGTTGAAGGTTTCATAATTTTATTTATGTTTGAAGATGTTTTATAGATTATTTTTATAAAAAAAAATTTTTTTTATAAATAAATATATGATCAAATTATTCTTCCACTAGAACATCTTACTTATTTAGGTGGTCTAATATTGAACAAGATACTTTTCCTCAAAAATCCTATTTATCAAAATATATTTTTGTTATATGCAGTTAAACTTGTCAAAACCGAAGTTGAAGTAAATAAGCAATTTTTTTCGGTTTATAGAAGTCTAGGTTGAGAGAGTGAGTAGTTGTGAATTTACTCAAATCAACGTTCGAACGTCCTAATTAGATCTGCACTTCCCACTATTCTCTTCAAGGCCGGTACAAATTACCTTCTGGTTATAAACACCCCATAATACTCACACATCGACCTATAGAAATAGTAAATAGTGTGTGATAATTTTTATTAAAGTGTGAATTATTTTTAAAAAAAATATTTCTTCAAAGTTGTTTGTTTGAAGCTGAGTTTTTTCTTAATAAACTCTAATTCGGCTTCTTGTAAAATTTTTTGTCAATATTAATATATTCTTGCAAATCTAAATCAGTGATCTGTGATACTAATGTTGAGAGATCCTGCTCTTCTTCTATTTCCAAATGTTGATCAAAACTAGTTTCTCCTGTAAACACACAATGCTAGGAGCACAAAGTAATGATTGAAGTTTTAACCCTATTCCATGCTTCCTTGATCCAAAAGATGGCATCTAAACCAGTGACTGTTTTAGCGAGAACATTTGCATTCTGAAAACTTTCCATTTTTGCAATAATGTGCAAATTCAGTTGCTTTCGGTAATTTACTTTAAAAGAGCGAATAATTCCGTGATCTAACGGCTGCAAACATGAGGCGGTATTTGCAGTTAAAAACTTTAACTTTACATTATCAAGTTCTACCAAAGTATGTGATTGAGCATTATCAAGAAACAGGAAAATGTTTCTTTGTCTCTTCATATCTTTCGCTATGAATCTTTTCGTTTGATTACAAACAAGCATTATAATTACATTTATCACCTCTAACGGCAAGTGTTTTTGTAAGCATAGCACGAAAATAAAGCGTCATTTCATCACAATTAAAAACATTACAAAGCTCATAGTCTTTACATATTGAGTCAATTCTTTATTTAAAATTAGTAACATCATTCAAATTCACATCATTGCTTTCTACAACAACTCGAAACGCTTTTATAGTGTCTGGCTTTAAAAGAGTCTAACCAACCTGTGGATGCTTTGAATTCGGTGAATCCTAATTCTTTTGCCTAATTTAAAGCTTTATCACAAATTATAGGACCAGAAATACTGATATTTTTGGCCCTTGCTTTCTGAAACCACGTCCACGTAAGATCATTGATTTCTTCATGGTTAGATTTAAATGTACATCTTTTTTTGTCCTCAGGAACATAATTTTCGAAATGAGATGAATAACAATTTTGTTTTTTCAAGATGTCTGATACGGTACTCACTCCAATACCATACGTTTTGCTGAAGTATTTCAATGTAGGTTTGGGTTTTGAAGAGGCATCTTTAATAAGACTTAATTTCTTTTTCAAATTTAGCTCTACACGAGAACGCTTTTTTATAGGGGGAGACAAACAGGTAAAAAAAACTTGAAAACAGAATCAAATAAAGTATTTACGTCAAATTTATGTAATGTAGAATGAAAGTAGATTTTTACTCACTTTTAAAATGACGTAGTAGTGCACTTTAAAATTACGCACACTTGTGTTCAATTTCATGTGCAATCTCTATGCCTTTATCATACACATTCTTTTTGCTTGTATTGTTTCAATTGTGTGAAATCTCTAATCACTATATTTTAACATCATATGTTGTCTGTCACACATTGATTGCCCATCAATTTTCAATGATAACAGTCAATTCATATCAAAGCAAGTCTACTGTCATTTTCATGATATCTTGTTCGAGAGGGAAACGAAAAATAAAAACACAGTGCATTAGAAAACTATTATGAGATAGCAAAGTGCTTATGAATGTTTCGGTTTTCGTAAGATTTTTATGCATGTAAACGGCTTGTACTGTTTTTCAAACTGTCTCGGTATTCAGAATACACAGGTTTCGGTTTTCAAAATACTTTGCATATTTATTTTCATTGAAGGAATTCGTTGGTATGTGAAAGTTACGGTATTCTCAAGTTTTCGGTTTATTCAAGTTCGGGGGTGAGCAAGTTCCTTATTCAAAGTTTCTAAAGTTACAAAAAAATTTTTAACCCATTTTTTGATATTTTCAAACCAAAACTGAATAAAACAAAATTATATCACTCGGGCTCTTATTCCTCTCATAAAATGAGCATCACTGACTCAATCCATGGTGCCATCCCGGGGTTTGATGTAATGTAGCCTCTTTGCTTTTTCATTTGAATTCCTTAGCACAAGTCACATCATTACTTGCATTTCTATAATATAGAATATTCTGTACTTCTAATATTTTAGGCAGTCTCCTTACAATTCATTGACAGGTCTTTTTTGCATAAGCCTCATCTTATGTCTTTTTACAACAGAAGGAAGGAGGCTGGCTCATCTTATATCTTTTTAGAGGGCACTCCTCTATTTTCATGTAACTTTATGCATTGAAATATCTTAAAAATTATCCGTAAAGCGAATTCAAACGATATAAGATTTCTTTCTTCATATCTGTACCATACTGTTCTAAATTATTGACTTCTCCGATAAGTTTTCAACTTAGACTTTACGTCTCCAGAGTCTCAATTTTATCAACAAAAGTGTGGATCATATCGTGTTGTGCAATTGTGCTTGCCTTGAAGTTTTAAATTAAGAATATTAATTGCTTAAAAAAAACTATAAGATAGCTAAAATGAATTAGAGCTGTTTAGAATAAAAATAATTTGACGATCAAACTAGTTAAATGTAAACAATGTTAAAAACATTGAGTTATTTATGTATCTACATAAAAAAAGTAAACTAAGTTTAAAAAAAAATTTTATGGACTCAAAAAAAGTAAACAAAATTTATATCAAATTGGATTTTATAAAAATATTTCATTTGATGTGTGTTTGACAGCATCGAGACCTCTTTCTGCATATATTTTTCTCATCTTTATTCTGATGTATACATATTGTGGGTGTATATAGCCCTTGGCAGGGGCGCACATCCTCGAAATTATTGGGGGCGAAATTTTTTTGTTGCAATTTTTAAAATTAGTGATCTGGAAATACCACGGGAGACCAAATATTCAAGCAATCCTTTAAAATAGAGCGTATTCTTCGAATACCTAAATTTATAAGACTACTTTATATTTTTTTACAAATTTGGTGAATTTAAATACTATACTTCCAGCGAAAATATTTTAATTAAATTTGCAGAATATACACTAGTTTAAAAAAATCCAAAATTGTTGGGGGGGGGGGGTGGAATAGGCTTTTCATTTGAAAATAAAGTATTCTACCAGGCACATTACAGGAATTGATGAAAGGATATTTGATTCATAGAGAAAACAAATAACTGAAGGTTGGATAGTTTTATATGAGTGAATCTAGTCTGAAGGGAAAGAGTCTACTAGACACCCTGTGATGTTTATATGAAAAAATGTGATTGATTCAGGGGCAAGGGTATACAATGAAGTTATAATTGTGCAAACAAAATAAAACAATAAATTAAGATTGCATTATTTCATTTTTCTTAGCATCATTCAAAAATAGTTTACTTAGTGAGCAGAGTTTGTCTTATTACACCTAAGTATTATGCGTCGCGATGAAAACCGTGGTTCTTGCTATGGGTGGCAGTAAAAAGTAAGAAAAAAGCTGCCCTACAGCATACTTTATGGGTGGCATGGCAGGTTGGTTGAGATGATGAACTAAACACGGAAGCCTCTGGATTCGATTCCTCATCGATACGAATTTGTTCATAGTTTGACATAAGCGGTACATCAGTGCCTGGTCAATGAAAATACATCCGCTGCACCTTACCTTTTACTCAAAATTGAAAAATTTGCTACATAATTAACATAAGAGAGAAAGGAAACAAAATAAACTAATAAAGCAATTTTCACTATTTTAAAATGGAACCGTCTGTTCTCAGAATAATTTCAAAATAATAGGAGGCATAAAGAATGAGAGTTTATTTGATATTTTCAAGTTTTTATAAGCAGCAAACGCCAACGTTTAAGTAGCTAACCCTTATAGGGTGATTTGGTAGCACTTGTATTTTTTACATTTTGTAAAGAATCATAGTATACAAAAATGGTAATTTAATGACTTTTTATAAAATTATTTAAGTCTAAAAACACAAAATCATTAAAAATTATTTAAACTAACATAAATCAAAGTATACGAGAAAAAAAAATCATTGCGTTTTTTTGAATATTTTTGTCCATAAATAAAATTCTGACAGCTGTTATAAATAGATTAAGTACATTTTTAGCAACTGAAACATTTTGTTTCGATATTATATTTATTATAATAATCAACAAATTTTCTTAAAAAAATGATTTAATTAATTATGTAAAGTGTTACTTACAAAATTTAACAATCGAACATTATAAAAATTATCTCTGCTCAAATATTAAGAAAATAGAGTATTCTTCCTTTTAACCGGTTATCGACTTTACAAAAATAAAACCGTCTGCGTTTATCAATGTTTTTTAATACAAATCTTCTGCTTTACATTAGATATCGTCTGATTATTCTGGCCGATAACGGGTTAAACTGAATAGCTAGTCAAAATATTCATTCCCAAATAACTATTGAAAAAAATTTCTGTACTTGAACAAATTAAAGTTTTTAAAATGTTACAAAATACTTTTGTTGAAAAAAATTCTTAGCGCGAGTCTAACAATATTCATTGATATAAAATTGTAACGATTAAAAACTATTTTAATTTAACTCTAAATGCAAATTAGACAGAATCAGTGGTGTAGCCAGAAAAAAGTAATCAATTTAAAAACAAAAAACTTGCGCAACATTATTTATACTTTCTTGACTCCTTTCATTGGAGAAATTTTCCAAAACTGATATCGCATAAGATGTATGGGGGCACCATGAGGTACATATGGGAGTGGGCACGGCCCCTCATGCCCAGCCTAGCTACGTTACTGGAGAGAAGATAGCTGGATGAGATAGGAGAGCTAAAAGGGTCAGACTAAACACCCCAAAAAAGAGGGTTAGATAAAAAAAAACCTAAACAAATCAAAATCAAAAACCTCCAAAATGAAGCAAGATTAATTATGAAATCGTATGATATACTTCTTAGTTCAAATTGTTACAATGATGAATAATTTTTTTAAATTTCCATATGTAAGACAAAATTATTCTAAAAAACTGAAAACTTCAATGTCTTTTGTATCCTACTTTAACCCATTTACGACCAATGTTCCTATTTGGGAACATAAGTAATTTTATCTTCGTCTGCTTTTTTCAATGACTTTGAATATAAATCGTCTGCGTTTTTTTTTAGATATCGTCTGCTTTGCTTGGTCGTAAATGGGTTAATAGTATATTAGAACAGTATGAGTATGAATGTATCTTTTATTGTAATCCTTCCAATCATTTAAGGAAATAAAATGGACCGCTACAATAGAAAAAGAGAATGGGTGATATATTTGTTAACAGCATTGTAATATATTTTCCATGGAATTATGATATCACACGACTTACGCCACTTCATTGCCGACTTTACGAAAATATGAATCGCCTGCGTTTAAAATGCTTTTTAATACAAACCTTCTGCCTTACATTAATTAGGTATTGTCTGATTAACCCTTTCGTGACCAGTGTATGATACATAAACAATTTTACCTTCGTCTGCTTTATCGTCTTCTTTTTCTGGTAATGAAATGGTCAATCTGGTTGTTAACAGGTTAAAATTCTTTCGAAGGTGTGAAAAACTTGTGATTCAGATTCACATTAGGTTATTGTTACATGTCACCTAGATACTCACTAGCATTGACAAGCTTATTAATGTTCAACAATTCGAAAAAATTTTACGAAGGAAAATACATTACGAAAAAGCCTACAATTTAAATTCTTATTTTTTATGATTTATGTTAAAAATCTTAGAATTCTTACTTTTTGTGTTTTTATATTGGAGAAAATAATGGCTATCCAATACAATCCATATGGAAGAAACAAAAAAAATTAAGCTTAATTCTTGAAAAAGTAAGTACTTATTGAAATTTTTTTATTCCTTAAAATTGACTAATGCTTCTTACTTGTTGCAATTGTACAAAAAATAGTCTTTTTTTGTTTGAGAAATCCTTCTATTCAGTTTGATTCAGAAAATCGGTTATCTAATGTAGCAGCAGCACATCCCTCAACCAAAGTTTTGAAATGCGTAGCAACAGAAGACGAGCTGAATTTTGCTGCGAACTGAAAGAATTTGGGATTATTGGAATCATCAGCAAAATCTTGTGCATTCCACAACAGGGTAGTCACCTTGGATGCATCTTGACCACTAACCACTTTGTAGGAGACAGAGATGTCCGAGGAGATGCAATGATTAGCCCCAACCTTGCCGACATGTTCTCTACGCATTACAATCCTACACTTGAGGCTTTGCGGATTTCTGAGAATGCGGATAGGACCAACACCACGCTCTTTCCACGCTTTATCTGTTGTGTCAAAGCGATACAACTTGCAGCGCTCATCGAACAAAACAACTTCATCTTCTTCGCCCGTCTTAACTTCAACCAAGTCAGGAGGTTTTTCCAAGAGCGGTTTGATGCCGTCCACTTGATTTTCTCCATCATCGTTACGGTTCCCTTGACCCTCTTCTTCTTCCTCCTCCGTACTCTTACCAAATAATTTTGGAACTCCGGTTACCCACTTAAAGTTGGGATCTTTAACAGCAAAGCCTTCAGAGTTTTCAGAATTTTTAGAGAGATTAGCGAATGAAAACTCTGCCTTAAATTTCCCAAACGTCATTGGATTTTCAGGTGTCTCGTTTGCTTTAGTTGATTCAGTTTCATCGGGTGTACTAGAGGCATTTGCTTGGATAGAAGTAAATGAATCCTTAAGGATGCCACGAGATTTGTCAATATTAGAAGCAGAACTTTTCATTCCAATTAAGCTAAAATCAAATGAATCTGGATCACAGCCAATACATCCTTTGCAGGGGGTATGCCTTTCAACAAAGAAATTAAGAGGTAATTTCAGTTCTCTAGACTTCTTAGCCTGTTCTTCACTCGCTTTCAGTTCATACGTCACCACAACACTCTCTTCATCAGAAACTTCTTTTTCATTTGCAGAGCTTCGATGTAACGCACGCAAATCTTCCTGACACTTTTCAAATACACTCCTAAAATCTTGTGCAATCTCAGCGGTTTTAAATCGCGCAGAAAAGGTTTCAAATAGTGGCGCACTTTGTTCAAACTCCTGCACAAAATCAAGTGCTTGCCACATCAGTGTAGTTAATGATTTCTGGCTTAAAAACTGTAGGTCTTGGTCTGGCGTGATCAGGTGATTTGCAGCGAGTTTAAGCACGTGGTCTCTGCGTACAACGATGCGAAAAACTTCGTTATCAATTTTCTTCAATACTTTCATGACACCAACACCCCTCTCTTTCCATTCTTTGGAGCTCGCATTAAAGCGATATAATTTACAACGCTCTTCAAAGAGTGCAACTTCATCCTCTTCTCCCGTCTTGACACTAACGACTTCTGGCAGGGATACAATAGCGTAAGCAGTTTCGTTCTTTTCAGGAGATTTTATCGGAGTTGAGGAGTATGAATGAAAAGGAGATGATTTGTTTTCATTGATAGGGGATGTTTGTAAGTTGGTATCATAGAAATGATCTGAGGCATGCGAGTCTTCGGTAAATGAATCAAAAGAGGGATTTTTAATTGGGGTTAAGGAGGTGTCATTTTGCTGACATCTTTCCTTACTTTGATTCCAAGAAAATGTAAAAGATTGGGAATCTGTAGAGCCGAAAGCAAACAAACTAGAAGTTGTTGAAGTAAGGACAGAATTAAAACTGAATCCTGCAAAGAGGCTAACAGGCTTAGCATAATTGGGGGATGAGGTAGTATCACATGTGGACGTTGAATTCGTTTGCATGGACGTGTTAGCGGCGTTGATTAAGTCTGGCTTAGGCAACTGACTTTTATCCAAGAGATTTTTGCTGCACTTGTAACAAGTATGCGAGGAGATACTTTGCACTTCACCACAATCCTCACACTTCACTTTATTCACTGTTTGACAGGCTAGACACGAAGTCTTTGAGATGGGATTGGATGTAAGGCAAATAAAGCAATTCCAAAACTTCATACTCTGCTCACTGATTAACTTGGAAAAATCAGAGTCTGCAGGACAACCATCATCAACACTTTCCGTATTTGACTCTTCTTTAATTTCGAGTGCTTTCACTTTTTCGCCTTTCGAAGCACTTAAAGAATTCTTTATTTCATCAACAAAATTGAAAAATTGATTCGCTGTTTCACAATCGGAAAAGCGAATGCAAAAGTTTTGTGGCTCAACTTCATCACCTTCTTCACTGAAGTCAATAGCAGTCCATACAAAGGCTTTGTTATTGGAATCATCAGGCTTCATTTTTTTTATGTTTATGTCGTGCCGAATGCGGTGATTCAAGCAAACTTTTAAAACGTGTTCACGGCGCATAACGAGACGATGAAATGATCGACCCGGCTTGTCGCATTGATCAGCATCATTCCCAGATAAAATTTTAATGATTCCAACTCCTCGCTCTTTCCACTCCTTCTTGTCAACAAAACGAAACAACTTTGCTTTAGCGGCAAAGACTTCTGTCTCATTTTCCTCACCAGTCACAGTATCAACCAGGTCTAGTAAGGGAGTCTCGAAACTCGTGTCAGGAAAAGAAACATCTTTTTTGTTATCGTGGTTAAAGGATGAATTTGATTGGTTGAAAGAAGTTACAGGTGATGCTTGGAAAAGGATTTGACTTGTTTTGATAGATGGAGGTGGGGGAGATGGGACGAATGTAAAGGGGTGAGATGTAGAATTTACAAAAGAAAATATTTTTGGTGATGTTGATGAAGAATGTGCACTGGGTGAATTGGGAATGTTTAGAGGAAAAGCTGAAGATGCTGGCACGTATCCACGATGTATCACATTTGAAGTTATATCTGTAGTAATGACATTCAGGCTATAATTTTGCGTTGGATTTGACGATGATATGGGTAATGATATTGGAAAATAGTTAGAACTGAATTTATCAGTAT
This sequence comes from Nectonema munidae, assembly GCA_030549495.1. Taxonomy (NCBI): domain Eukaryota; kingdom Metazoa; phylum Nematomorpha; class Nectonematoida; family Nectonematidae; genus Nectonema; species Nectonema munidae. Next base: position 837,305 of record JAUIRK010000278.1, on the reverse strand, counting down.
TGTAATTGTAGCCAAAGTTGTTATCATTAAAGGAAGGAAAACTACTAACGAATGACTGTGGAAGAGGATTGAAACTCTCATTTTGTTGTTGATGAGGGTAAGCAAAATTTTTGATCCCACAAAGATCTGAAGGCCCGCCTAAGCCCAAGGGAAAAGTGTTTGCTGTATACATGCTATTGATATTTGCGGCTGTAGAAGTAGCATAGTTGTTTACGGGAGCGTAGAAGTAAGGAGCGGTGTTAGAAGGCGAATACAAATGGGAAAGTTTGCTCTCTAGAATCTTTGACATGTTGTCCATCATTTCAATGAACTGAGAAGACGATTTATGCATTAACTCATCGAACCGTGATTGCAGCGTTGAAATACTTTGTAAAATGTGGGAAGTTCGTTCAGAAAGAATTTCTATCTTGGCGTTGATTTTAGCAGTATTCTCAGGAATAGCAGAGATTAGTTTGCTATTCTGTTCCATCAATGTCTTATTCAAGGAAGCAAGTGAGGTAATTTGATCATAAGTCAGTGAACTTTCAGACTTTTTTTGTTCATTCAGCATAGAAAAAAATTTATTCATTTCAGAAAAACAGAGTTGATTAGTCTCACTCTTCCTCTGCTCTAGTACAAGATTATTAACATCTTGGCACAATTTGCTAACATCTCTTTCAATCTTATCCATATTTTGCATACTTTTAGAGGAGTAAGAGAAGCCGAGAGCAGGATCTTCTGTCTTTGTCCCAGTAAGACCTCGTTCATCGACGTTCAGCCATTCATTTGCAGAATCATCACTTTTATCTTCACAGCTTTTTAAAATGTTGTTCGAAGTAGCCAATTTATTGAGAAATGAAACACTCTGCGCAAAAGTATTAGGAGTTGTGGGGGCAGCTTCCTTACTCTTCAAAACCGGCTTCACTTTCGGGCTAATACTCGCAAAGGAACAGTTTGGAGCGGCTTTAAGAGAAGAAGCAAGTCTGGAATGATCCTTGACATTGCCGCTGTTCTCCGGTTGTTCAGTAGAACTCCTACACAAGTTAGCAGTTTTCAAAACATCATGATGGCTGGGATAAAAGAGGAGAGCTTTCTTGAGCCAGTGTTCCTCGCACTTATCAGGATGCTTTGCGTATATTCTGCAAATATCCAACAAGATTTCTTTTTTTGAAGAATGCAAGGTATATGATTTGATTAAAAAGCTCAAGCTTTCGTCAATGAGTCCTAAACTCTCGTAAATTTTGGAAGCGAGTAAGATGGCACTGATATTACTAGGCTTTACATTCAGGTAAGTGTCTATGTACTCTTTGGCAACTTTAGAGTTGTGATAGAACTCAAAGCATCGTCTGGCAATCGTAAGACCTTTACAAGTACGACTTTGTTCATCTTTACAACTATTCAAAATTTGAGAAATTTCTTCATCCATTATACGTTACATCTTAAAGAGAAAAGGAAAATATTATTAACCCTATTGGTGACGGGTGGTATTTTAGCACCCCCTCTCCTTCTTTATTCTTAAACTATTGAATATTTTTACAAAATCTCGAGCAAACCCACTGAATATTTGATTGTGAATCTGATGGTGTCATTTATTTTTCATGAAAATCAATCAAACCTGTCAATCAATGCCAAATATATAAACTTGAAAATATAGTATAAATTCTACACTTTTTGGGATAATATTGGTTTAATTTATTTAATAAATCAACTTTTGATATTAATTCATTAAATTGCGGTTATGTTTAAGTTTCGTTAATTTGTGATCAGATATTTTTATTATTATAATTTTTGAATAATTTTCGTCCCATTTAGCAAATCGACCTTCCTCTCTATTTCAGCATGACATTATTTTGTTAATATATACACGTGTAATAAATACTACATTTCAATGTGGTTAAAATGGTTATATATTTACTTAGTTCAACACTACATTGACTTTTATATATATAAGCACAACCGATAAAATAATTTTCTTTCTTGATCAATTTCTAATCAAAGCGACCTGAGATCATGTTGTCATAAAATTAAAATTTTTCATTCTTATAAAAAAAAATTTTTAATAATAAGCCAGATGGGTTATTTATGTTATAATATATTTAATGATAAATAATAAATTTAGCAATAAAATTCTTATAAAAATTGTAAAATTACATGGTGGAAAATATTACTGGCTGCTAATCTGACTAAACCGAGCACTTTTAATCTTGTTCTCTATTTTATCCTTCCCTTAGTTTACTAATTAAAGAGAGAGCTTTGAACTATAAAACTCAATCGGACCTCAATTGTTTTGCTTACAAATACACTCTCAGCTTGTAGCCTACTTCATTTTCCCATACTTTATATGATATTCAATTTTGCTCTTAATTCAAAACTGATCCTACCTTGGTAGCTCTATTTTCATTAGAAATTAATTTTGTGCAATCTATGTTCGAATAAACCTTTTCAGAGATTTACTTAGATCAGAATTTAAGCGATTTCAAAACTTTTCTATCGAAGATTCTCTTTCTTAATCCCGTCTTTTCTATCAATATAATGTGTAGTATTTCAGTCCTTTTTCAAAATTTTTATTTTTGGTGAAATTTGAAACCGTTAAATAGTTAAATTTATGAAAGCTATTCACATGAGTATTAGTCCGAAAGATTAAAGTTATTTAGGAAGAGGTAGTGTTTTTAAAACTTTATGGAACTTTGACTGAAGAGGGGGGAATTATTGGTAGAGTAAAATCGGTAGTTTTCTACTGAAAATAAGAGATAATGTCAAGTATATCGCATCCGCAGAGAACGCAGCGGACAAGCCCTTCAGGGATCATGCATCTGCAGGATCTTTGATCCTGGCAGCAATGCAGGATATCTAGATTTTCATAGGAAGAATCTTCGCATACGTGATTCATCAGAATCCAGAACAGTCACGTATTCAATCGGCCCCAAGTGGTTTGATTGAAAACAGATGAGACCTTTCAGAGAAAAGCTGTTGCTCTTCTGAAAGGATTTTAACCAATCAGAGGCTATGTGCCTCTCCTCCTATGCAAAAATGCCACAATCCTAATTCTCTGACTTTGTTTTTTTCCGCGCCAAATTGTATCCTACACCCACCTCTAAAGAAAGATTTCTTCAAAAGTCCATTCATGATTTTATAGTTTCAAATTCATATTTTGATTACAAATTGTTAACATTCTACAGAAAGTGCAAGGATACCACTATGAGCAGTGCTCACAAATATCTTTTCTTTGTGTTAAATATTGCATTATTGATGGAGCAAAGGGTGTTATCTAATCTCTAAGCTGTTTGACCATTAAAATATTTTTATACTTAATCTTCAATGCAGCAAAAACCTTATTTTGCCAGCAAAAAATTTATTGTTGAGAAAAAGCTACAAACATTATGTAGAAGCTCAACCTAGTAATTGGATTACAATCTGAGACGTAGCGAGACGTTAACCTATTCAGTACCAAAGTTCCCAAAGGGAACGCAGGGGACTGCAGTTATCTATATTTAATTATATTCAAAACAAGAATTCGTCAGAGTTTCCTTTGGAAACATTGATACTAAATGGGTTAAAGTCAAAGAGCCTAGAAAAAAGAGGAGAATTTTAGTCAAAGAGCCGCTTTGCTTACATCTTTGATTAAATAAAATTTTCTCACTTATGGATCATTTTTTTTATTTTTCAATTTGACAAATAGAAACAGATTAAATTCAGGAATTATTTTTATACAACTTATATAAAAAAAATAAGCGTCCCTGTGTGTAGCTGATACATAAAACAAAAATCAAAAATATATTTTCTCACACTCAGTATGATAAATAAGTACGGTTATATGTGAATTAGATATTGCACCTCAGTTTACAAATATACAAAATAACACCTATCAGTGGTGTTAGTAGGGTTTCTCAATTGGTGGTTCATGGGTCTGCATTAGTTCATGTGGATGTATTGCGAATAATCCTCACTCAACGCGTTCAAAATGCATGCAAAATTATTTTTAATTTTTTAACATGTAGAAAAAAGTATTAGCTACTTTCTTCACTTTAAAAATGACTTTTTTGAGTTTTTACTCGCTGGGACTGAGCTCAAAAAATTTATATAAATTTTTTTTCAAACTAGATACACACGGTGAAATATAATTTTACATAAGCACAAATAGATAATAATCTTTTATTTTCAAGTTTTATTAACTTGGGTGAATTTACACGACTGGATGTTCAATAAATATGGTGTTTCGATACGTATAAAAAAGTGGTATCGCTGCTTGAAAATTAGGATTTTAGATGTCTGTAGTCAACAGTTGGCTTTTATACAGACTTGTTAATAATAATATGCCACTACTTGATTTTAGAAGAGACCTAGCTTTAGCGTATTTAAAGCTTGCTACTTTTACTAAACTTAAAAAGACATCACTCAGTTCTACACCTAAAAGTTTAAGGTATGCTGGTATTAGACACATGCCAACTAGTCTAAATGCTAGACATATATGCCTATTAGAAAGTTATAAATTTCGCACTACAGTGTATAATGCGATGTACCTTTTTGTATGAAATATTTTCATGCATATGATCAAGCAATTTTTATTTTTAAATTTTTCCTCATTTCTCAAAATAATTGATATTTTTTGCTATTCATACCAACAAATTTTTGTTACTAGATTTTAAGCTGTCCCAGCATCTTTTTTGAACGCATCCGTAATTTAGCAACTAATGATCATTTTTTTCTGAAATTTTGTAAGGGTATTAAAAAGTTGTATATAATGAAAATTCACCCTATTTCAACCATTTATAAAGTTGAAACTTAATGGGTTAAAAAGCTTACCAAAGAAAAAAGTTCAAGGTACTAGTTGTAAAATATTTCAAAGCAAGATGCGGAATTGGTCATAAATTTCTTCAAATATTTCAGAGAAAGTTTTTGGTTTCATGCTTCATCCCTAACAAAAAATGTGACAGTCCCTAGTATTTTTAAATTGGGCTAGTGGTGATGCCTTTTAACGGTGTGAGAAGCACTGTGTTAGATGTTTATCAAGTTTTGAAACAAGAAGAATATTTGCTGTTACTAAACTTTTCGTATTTTGAAAAGAAACAACTTTAATAAGTTATCTGCAATATGAGATACATACTCAAAATTCACAATATTTTATGTTTAGTAGATTCATTCATATTAAAAGAGAACAATGAGATAGAACCATATCCAGGCTCTTCGATAAGAGGGGGGGGGGGAGCTCCCCCTAGGATTTATATTGCCCTCTGAAACTCCCTTAAAATATATAAATGTATACACTTTTTTATAGTCCAGGCCATATTAAAATCTTAATCTTATCTGCACCTGGAAGCTGACGAAAGGGCTAAACATAATAACCCATTAACGACTAAAATAATCAGACATCTAGTGTAAAGCAGACGATTTGTATTAAAAAACATTTATAAAAGCAGACAATTTTATTTTTGTAACGTCGACTGTGGTCGGTAACCGGTTAAGTAAAATCCAGCTTTATGACTATCTCTAACAACCTTGTTTGTATTTATAGAGAGGGATCTCTGTTCGGAACACAATTATTACAAGATAAAATTTTGAATTTTATCTAAACGCCTAGAAAGGATGTCCCATATGATACCTATATCGATGATGGCTCATAAAAGATTGTTGGCTAAACAGATAACTCCAGTCGTTAATGGGTTAAATGCATATATTTTTTCATTATATAAATTATTTCAAAATCTAAATTACTTCAAACATTTCTTTTTCTTTATTTAATTGAAATTATAACCAATTAGTAAATTTTGAAGTTTATTAAAATCTTTTATAATTATATGATAAATAGCAATTGTATACCAAGTAGTGCAAAACATTAAAAAAAATTTATTTAATTAATAAAATATGTATTATTTTTTATGGGCTCGCAAATTAAAATGTAGAAGGATTACTAAAAATGATTTAATCACATTTTATTTTATCTTTATTTTAATAATGGATAGTCCTGGTCAGTTATCTCTATTATTTTACATTTTGAATTTGTTAGACATTAGAAAAAAAGTAATTCCACTTTTTTTAAAACTATAGCTAAAATCATTAATATATTCAAATAGAACAAACTTCTAGAATTAAGATCAACGAATGTTAAGATTTTCATAATTTAGAAAAAGATAAATAAATTTCTAAAATTGAAATAATAAAGAAAATTATGAATAGATGTCATAATTTAGATTTAGAAACTGGATAAATTTAAAAATTTTATGCCCAATATCAACTATAATATAATATTCATTTTTAAAAAATCATAGAGTCTTATAACTACTAAAAATAAATATTTTTACACTTTGGAGACCAATAATTTTAAAAGATTCTACCATATTTAAAAATCTGGCTTACATAAATTGAGGATAATAATAAAAAAAAAACTTTTTAACAATTTAAATAAAATATATATTCAGTAACTAAATCAATTATGCTGACTTCATTTCAGTATTCAATCTTAGAAATTATGATTTAGAAATATCTAAATGTGCCAATCAAATTTGCGGTTTACGTCTGAGAAAGTATCTATAAAACACATCCCATTTTGAATAAAATATCTTTTTTTAAAATAAATCGAACATGCTGATTTTATATCTTGGCTAATACATTTTTATACTAGGTCACTTTGCTGATTTCATTTGTGGACTCACTTTCCTAATTAGGATGTAAAAAATGTGAATTAAATGTGTTCCATTTTTTAGTTTTAAATCAGTTTTAATATAAAAGATTGAAAAGTTGAAATCAATGTTTAGAGAACTATATCTGTTAACTGGGAAAAAATTTGAAGTTTCAAAAATATTATTGATAAAAAATTCAGTTTTTAGTTCTAATTGAACCATAGTTGGAATTAATAAAAATCAAAAAACTTAAAAAAATTATATTTTAAATTTGACTTTATATTAAAAAAAATCTAGGAGAGATAATTATTTTCGTTTTTAATCTTTTACTTAGAGCCTATTTATTTTTATTTTGGTGCTTTTTTATCCAGAAACAATTTTTGAAAAGAGTTTGGGTAAGTTTAGGTAAAAAGTCACGCTGCCATTTTACAGTGTAAATATGTGAAAGTGACAATCAAATTTGTAAAAATCAGTTTTTTCAAAAAATCGCTCTTCTCACAATCATTATTTATTATAGTCCAAATGTTTGGATATGAGAGGAAGAAGAAGAAGAAGAAGACAATTTTATTGATAAAACAAAACAGTTAATAGAAATAATTACAAGAAAATATAAATAATTACAAGAAAATATAAAAATTTTAAAAGAGAAAAAGTCAAAGGGACACTTAATAGCAGTCCATCGAGAAGGCTAATCTCCACATGGTATAACAAATTTTACCAGAACTTGTAATTTCTAAATTCCCTCATGATTTATGGACAGGCAAAAGGAACATGAAGGATTAATATACATGACACATAGGTAATCAATAAACTGTATTATAAATATTATGTTAATATAAATGAGTTATGACTAATAATAAACAGAGAAAAGCAGGTATAACAAATAAGTGTGTATAAACTTTTGGGATACTTTATATAAACTCAAATATATACATATATATATATAAAGTCATGAGAGTAAAATATAAAAATTAAGAATAGTATGATAAAATTAATTTTATAGATTTTTTAAAGTTTTTACAATTTGAACAATTTAACTCTTTAAAGTGCCTGTTAACTAAATTTAAAGTGCATAAAAGTACGGAGCGAAGATTTGAGGAACATTCAAATCTAGGTATATGTAGCTTATATTTCTGCCGAGTAGAATGAGAAAGTATAACAGAGTTATTCTTGAAGAGATAATTGAAAGAACCAAGTTTGATACGATTTTTATAATAAAATACAGGTTAAAGTTTATAGCACCTTTCTTTACTCTGCTGAACTTACAAAATTTTGAAACAATTTTATTGAGTTTTTTCAAAGTAGTCGTAGATTTTATTCCCCATATTAAGTTGCAATATTTAATATGCAAACCCATAGTAAAGTGTTTTTCTAGTGTTTAATGGTAAGTAGGTTTTAATTTTTTTTAAAACATCCCAAAAGACGTGATACTTTTATAATAACATTTTGTATGTGTGATTTCCAGGAGAGATTTTGGATAGAGTTATTCCTAGATAATTTATATTTGAAGTTCTCTCCAATTTTTTATTATCAAATGTAAAGTCTGCATTTAAAAATTTATACCTTTTAGAGAATACCATGTATTTCGATTTATCCATATTAAGCTTCATTTTGTTTTCAGAACACCACTGGTCAATAGATTTCAAAGTTAGATACATAGAGTTGAAATTACTTTTTGTATTTGTATTGAACATCAAAGTCACATCATCAGCATACAACAAAATTTCAGCAGTAGAAGGAATGCAATTAGTAATGTCATTAATGAATAGAAGGAATAACAAGGGTCCAAGAATGGAACCCTGAGGAACCCCAGTTTGAGTCAGATAATAGTCAGAGAATTCATTCGAGTAGGATATATAATTTTTCCTATGATGAAGATAGCTTTCAATCAACTTAAAGGTAGGACCTCTTGTATTTCATGATTAACATTATCAAAAGCCTTGGAAAAATCAAGGAAAAAGCAAACTGTTATATTAGATTTGGTACAAGACTTGGTTATCAATGACGACAATTTATTTATCGCATCCTGTGTTGACCTATTGGGTAAGAAACCATATTGTTTCTCACCAAAAAATCTATTTTTAAAAAATAATCAAGTAATTTTGTATGAATAATTTTTTCAATGATTATTGAAAAATTAGAAAGAATTGAAATAGGCCTATAAGAAGCATAGCCATCATAGGGTTTGTTAGCCTTCAATACAGGTAATATTTTCGCCACTTTTAATTTTTCTCGAAAAATTGAATGCTTTATGCATAAGTTGAATAATTGAACTAATATATGATCAATAATAGGCAAGCTGAAAGTTAAAGGCATACTGAAATGAGAACGAATGATGATAATAAAAATAAAATATATTTATATTGTAAATATAGTAGTCTTTGAGGAGCCATATACTTTTAAGAAACAAGTATGTATTTTTTTCCAATTTTCAAAATTATTGGTCAGGAAATACCATGGGAGACCAAATATTCAACCAATCCTTTAAAATAGAGTGCATACATCGCATACGTAAATTTATAGGACTACTTTATATTTTTTTACAAAATTGATGAAATTTAAAAACTATATTTCCAGCGAAAATATTTTAGTTACATAACGCATATACACTAGTTTAAAAAAATACAAAATTATTAGGGGGGGGGGGGGCGAATAGGCTTTTCGCCCGATGTGCGCCCTGATGTAAACGTTGCTTGTTTAGAATAGGGGACACTTAAAAATATGCTTGGAACTAGAGATAAGAACTTTATTCGAATACCGATCAGTATATTAATTGACAAATTATTTATTTTTGCAAGTTGGAACCTAGTGGTTTAGGGTTGAGCATAAATATCTTTAAAATTTTTGCTTAGAAATTTTTTTTTAATTTTAGAATTATTTTAATTAGTTTTTGGAAATTTGTATTTAGAATTTTTAATAGGCTAATTAACCACTTTTTTAAATTTTACTTTTTTGCTTGATTCTTTTTCTTCAAATTTCACAAAATTTTTGGCTTGTATTTTTTTAAATTTTTTTTAGGCTATCTAAAATTTTATTTTATATTCGTACATTTTATTTAATTTTTTCTCAACAAAAAATTTCAAACAAATTAATTAAATTAATTCTTTTTTGACACCTTTAAAAGAAACCATTGATGTCATCGTCTTAAAAATCAATTTAAAAAAAATAAGGTTGAGATAAAAAATTTAATGTGATGTCTTTTAATATCTTAATACATAACATTCTTGACGTAATCCCACCAATATGAGAAATTTAAAGATAGCGTATATTTATTTGCTATATCAAAAATTCCAAAAATATGTTTAAAAATTTTAATTGTATTTGGCTTAAATGAAAAAAAGCTTCCAATACAAAAAGATCTCTTATTTTATATCGAATTTAAGGAAGAATTAAAAATCTTATCAAGAACTGTTTCAAAATGTCAAGGAATTGATAAAAACATGGTAAGGTTGAATAAAAAAGATTATTTGAAAATGCATGTATGATTCACAAGAGGGGCAGGCAAATTAAACAACGATTGGTTAACTTGTTTTTAAAATGACAATTTTTAACCTTTTGCAATGATTTGCCTTTTATAATAAATTTTAAGGAAAAAAAGCCTATCAGAAAAAATTATAGAGCTTCAACAAAAACTAAAAATTTTTACAGCATAACTTAAGCTTTTTGAAAACTAATTTGACGTATCAACTACAGCATACTCTATGGGTGGCATGGCAGGTTGGTTGAGATGATGGACTCAGCAAGGAAGACTTTGGGTTGGATTCCTCATCGATACCAATTTGTTCATAGTTTGACATAAGCGGTACATCAGTGCCTTGTCAATGAAAACACAACTACGGTACTTTTACTATACCTTTTACTCAAAATTGAAAAATTTGCTACATAATTAACATAAAAGGGGAATGAGACAAAATAAACAAATTAAGCAATTTTCACTATTTTAAAATGAAATTGTCTGTTCTCAAAGTAATTTCAAAATAATAGGAGGCATAAAAAATGAGATAGTTTATCGGCACATTATTTGATATTTTCACATTTTTATAAGCAGCAAAAGCTATCGTTGAAGTAGATAACCCTTATAGGATGATTTGGTAACGCTTGTATTTTTTACATTTTGTAAGTAATCATTGTATACAAAAAACGGTAGTTTAATCACTTTTCATAAAATTATTTAAATCTAATAACACAAAAATATAAAAAAACCATTTAAATTAACATAAATCATAGTATCCGAGAACAAGAAATTCATTGCGTTTTTTTGACTATTTCTCTGTCTACAAATAAAATTCTGACAGCTGTCATAAATAAATCAAGTACATTTTTAACAACTGAAACATTTTGTTTCGATATTATATTTTTATTATAATAATCAACAAATTTTCGTAAAAAAAATGATTTAATTAATTATGTACAGTATTACTTACAAAATTTAACAATGGAACATTATAAAAAATATCTCTGCTCAAATATTAAACAAATAGAGTATTTTTGCATTTAAACTGAATAGCTAGTCAAAATATTCATTCCCAATAGCTATTAAAAAAATTAAAGTATTCAAATGTTACAAAATGTAATAAACGTACTGATAAAGATTAAAAGTGACTTTTGTTGAATTTTTTTAACTCTAGTCTGACAATATTCATTGATATAAAATTGTAACGATTAAAAACTATTTTTCTGTCATTTAAAAACATAAACAAATTTTCATTTTTGCAAAATGTTTGGTGTGTTGATAGAACTAAATTTTTACCAAAAATCTCTGTGATCAATTTGAATAGCTGAACTTTGGTATCATGTAAAAAGATTCTGAAAATATTGAACTTATATTCCGTTAAAAAACTAGTTTCTAATGAGATAAAATAATTCTTTTTAATTTAACTCTAAATACAAATTAGAGAGCTGAATTAGATAGGAGAGCTTGAACAAGAGAAGAAAGCTTGAGTGATTGAGTTTTAGCAGAGAAAGCGGAAGGCCAAAACAGAGAAGGAGACAAAGAGAAATAGAATCATTGAGACAGATGAGAAAAATCTGGTGGATCATCAACATGTTTGCTCAAAAATACTACAAGGCCCTTTAAAAGATACTGTGATAAACAGTGCTTACTTATTGTGTGCATTGAAACAATGGATTATTATATAGCTCTCACATCGTTTGTAAAATATTTTACGATTATCATGCATGTTTTATAAACAAAGTTTAAAGCAACTCTTACTTATAGAAATTAATGAAGGGGGGGGGGGGGGGGGGGAGTCGGGGGTCGCCCCCCCCCCCCCCCACTCCTGATTCAGATTCCAAATCATTTATTTAGTAGATTACAGAGAGAATTTTGTAAAAATATTCCATATTTTAGGAAAAATGGCTAAACTATTCAATCAATTTTTTTATTTTCAAAATTTCATTATAAAAATTTTACTGAAATTTTCTATTAGACTAATTGTAGCGATTACAAATATAAAACATGGATTATTTTTCTGGCTCAATTCTGCTTTGGAAACTCTTTTTCAGACGATAAATCTGAGAAGGACAAATCGATGTTTCAAATTTTGAAGAATGAATGCGAATCTTAAGAAAAACAGCTTCGAGAAAAATTTTTTTTTTGAAAAGCAAGTTAGAGAAAAGAGAGAATTTAGAGGCACAGAAGTCGGACTTTTGTTAATAAAAAAATTTAATTTAATTTTTGAAAGCATATGGAGTGGTACTCGTTTAATCGAAGCTTAAAGTTCAATGAAAATATTTTAAGTATTTGGAGTACTTTGTAAGCTTATACAAGCATAGCATCTGCAAACAAAACGATTAATACAATCAGTTTAAGTTTTAAATTTAGAAGCAATGACAATAATTCATTTAAGAATAGTAAACATGTACATCTTGTTAGACGAGAAGCTTTTTTAAATACTAATAATGATCCTTTTAAAAAAATTAATATATTGTTTTTTTATTCGAATATTGAGTATCTAAAAAAATGTATTTCCTTAATTTAGTATTTTTACATACTATTTTATCACATTTTTTGGAATTTAAGATTTATGAATTTTAAATATATAAAAAATTTTTATAATTGAAATAACTGTTATGATTTATCTTATACAAAATTATACATAAAAATGATACACCCCTTCTAATATTGAATAAACTTTATGGTTTGTAAAGGATTTGAATTTAATAAAACCTATTTCATAAACTTACAGTTTGACTTTACTTCAAATACCAAAAATTTGAATTTGCTAAAAATGAGTTTTTAAAACAAAGAAAATAATTGAAAGAAAATAATTTTCCTATACCATTGTTAAAAACTTGAAAACGTTCATAATAGAGGGGCAGCCATATGTGGCTGATACTTTTAATGATATACAGTAGAACGTCTTTATAACGGTTAAACATTGAAAATGAAGTTTTACTGAATGGGATGTTGTGGAGTGGTCGGTATAGACATGAGAACGTTCTATCAAGACGACCGCTAAGACAGGTTTAACTGAATATAATAAAATACATTTACATAACCAAATTGTAGTTATATTTTCAAAACATTCATATATTTTATTTGCATGGCATAAAAATTTTTGTTACACGTAAACAATCTTCGCCTCCCTTTTGTTCGACACTCTTGGCTTATATGAACAAAGGTTATAAAAATTTATTTGATCGCTTTTGCGAAATATAAAAATACAAAATTATAAATCACTTTATGATGATAGAGTGATGCTTATGTAAAATAAAAAAAATTGTTATAAAGAGAAGTAATGTGAATTTCAATTTGATTCGATTTGTTCCAGAGGATTTCTCTTAGGCATGCAGGAAAACACATGGTTATGCTTATTCAGCAAAGTGCTCTTCAATTCCAGCTTTGTTTGGTTCGCGTCAATGATCTAATAAAATGGGAAAAGATAGCGTTGATAAAATTTGTCGAATTGACTAGAATATGTTTAGAAGATGAGAACATTTGACATGCAATAAAACTATTACAAATAACTATAGACCCAATCAGGGAAGCACATCCAGCAAAGAGGGGGGACAACGATTACATATCTCCAATAGATGTGTATTCTCACAATCTCTTATATTTGGAGTCGTCAAGCTACTTTCCTGGGTGGCAAAGATATAAACACATTTAGTTTATTTAGCAGTTGACAACTGATTATATTAAATTAATTAATATGGTTAAAGTAACAGATGAGCACTATTTAATTAGAAAGACAACTATGCATAGCAATGGTCGGATAAAGTAAATGTATGCTTTGAACAAGATGTGCTTAAATGCATACTTTTATTCTTGCTTTAATGTAAACAATTTTCTGTAGGCATGTCGTTTTTTCATGTAAGCATCGGGGTTGGGACAGAATAGAGATAATGATCCTGATTCTCTGAATTTTTATTTACAAATTGAGACTGTGATTTTTTGATTTCTAAATTTCTGATTTTGATTAAAAAAAAAACATAATCAATAAACCTTTTTATTGGTATAATCAGTTAGATTCTCCAAGGATTATAAGTTTTTAAATATAAAATAGCTGTTTGTATAAACAAATGTTATATTCAATTATTTGGAGTATTTTTCTCGATTACCACGGATAAACATTAATCAAAATGCTCATCTGAAAAATTAAATCTATCAGAACGGAACATTTTTCACGAATAGAAGAGACTAAATGTACATCATAAACGATTATCACTTTCTCGAATTAACAATAAGCTACCCTAGATTGATTGCACTGATTAAAATGTTTAAAAGTATCTACAATTTATGAGACAATGTGATTTCTATGATTCTCTAGGTCTGATTCTGATTTTGGGTTAATTAAAAAAATATTAGAAATTTCTCTGATTCTCTGAATGGGTTCCAACTCCCAACCCTAGAAAGCTTACCATCAAGTTTTAAATTATATGATTTTCAAGTGGAAGTGCAAAAAGTATGGTGGATTTGAAACAGCATTAAATAAAAGGTTGGTAGAGGTCCGTATTTTTTTAACTGGGTGCCAACTAAGTTTTATATCGTTAAGAGTGCCAAAAGCAAACTTACTTCTATACAAGTCAATATACCTTCTTAAATACTCTTCTCTCTTGTAACAAAAATTGTGCCAAAACAGGTCGTTGATCTTTCTTATGATTTAGTTGCTCGATAAGAATACTTTGCGTTCTTTATCATGGAAAAGGAAATTTTGTATTTCAATCGAGAAAAAATTCAATGCCTACTTCTTGTTATTCGTAATTTTTCACAGCCCCCAACAATTTGAAAATGCCGACTACGCACTTTGGGAGACACTGTCCTATTCCTATCGCTTCCTCAAAATAAAGTCTTTAAAAAGTTTATGGAGTATGAATGATGAGCATTCAAAAGTTGATTTGAGCTTATAAATGCAATCAAAAATTGTCAAAACATTGTTTACGAATCAATAGGTATTGGTATAAAAACAAATAAAAAACACTTAGTACAGTTTAGAAGTTTTTACATCAAACTTACTTATATTGTAACAAGTAGATAAACTCTAGTTAGGGGTAAGCCATGTAGTATTTGCTCAAAAGAAATTGTCTACACAAACTAGCCATTACTCGTTACGATTATTTAATATATGTTGTAGATCGCAAGTATTGAGTAGATTATTATTACTAGCTTATATCCCGAGTGTGCACAGCACACCTTGAATATACGCCACTGATATACAATCTCATAACTTATGCGGTTGAACGCGTGTAAACAACTTGTTTATGACATTTCGAACATGTATACTACCGTGGTTCCTATTCTATAGTTTGCTTATAAATGATCAGTGGGACAAGGTTCAACTTTCTGTTCATATTTTGCTACATGTAAGATTTGATATACCTCTCGAAGAGACGATGTTACAAAAGTTATTACATAAAGGTTCACATTTATACCAATACATTCACTATTTTTTTTATGATGGCAGGGGCAATTTAGCTAAAAGTTCATCAACATGTGTTTGCTCAAAAATGCTACAAGGCCCTTTGAGACACTGTGATAAACATTGCTCATTTATTGTGTGCATATTGAAAGAATGTATTATTATTATATAGCTCTCACATCGTTTGTAAAATATTTTTGATAGGAATTTGAGAGCAGCTTGGCACGATGTTTGACTTGAAAGTCTGCATTCCCTCTTTTATTCTTATCTTACATTATCATGTATTCGAATGATCATTACATCCTATAATGCGATCATCATACATGTTTTATAAACAAGCTTTAAAGCTTCTCTTACTTATGGAAAATTATTTGGAGACACGGGTCATTTTCGCCCCCGGATATGCGCCCCTGGCCTAGACATAAAAAAATCTATTTATTTTTTAAAATATATAAAAAAGTAAAAGTTTGTATCAACTAAATTTTCTTATCAAATATTGAAAATGTTTAAGAGGTAAATTATGAGCTATTGCTCTTAAATATTCAATTTCACTTAAATTTTCAAAGTTTTTTTTACAATTCGATGAATTCTTAAATAGGAATCTTTGTACTTTTTTCTTCGAACAAAGGATTCAGAACCAGATTAAAACTGCTCGATTTCTACCTCAACTCTGACTTGTTCTATTTTTAGCATATTTACACCCTTCCAAACATTCGAATGAGATGCTCCAACTAAAGAGTTAAAAGCATGATGTCAACCCTTGCATGCATTATTTGTTTTGAAAGAAGCTTCTTTAGCTGACTCATAACAATTCCAAAGTTCTATATCAAATAAAGGAGTCCATCTTGCATTTCTATGCTTTGGTCGTCCAATCCAAGTGTCCTACATAGTCCAAGAGTGGTTGGACATCTCCTGAAAAATTAATTTGGTCGCATAATTTTTCAAAATATTCAATGGCATTTGAAGTTGGAACAAACGAAAAAGCAGGAATCATGCGCAGTTTCCAAGCAAAATATGAGCCTTACTTCTGTTATAAACTATGACTTTGAATACAACTAATCAAAAGATCAGCATCCCTCTTCTCTAAAAAAACTGTTATCATTTATTGTGTCATTCTTTTTCTCCTTCACAGTAAATTTCTTTTACAACTTTCATTTAGCTTTAGCATTTTTAGCACTGCTATCAATTTGTTTTCAATTATAAATAACGGGGCGAGGATGATGCGCTATTCTTGATAGTCTTTATCGTGCCTGTAATATTCAAATTGTGGAATTCCTTTGTGTGATTCTTTTTCACCTTTATTTGAATGCATGTCTTTTCTATAATTTTATCATATATATTCCCTATTTATCTCTGTTATAACTTTTATAATTCTTAATTTAAATACTACTTTGATCGTCCTTTCTTCTGCAACTTTTATTCATTTTTTCTTGTATATATATGCATGTTATTTTGATATCATTCACTTTCCTTACAACGTTCTTTTGTTGAATAAAAGCTCCAGCTTTTTAAAAATGGTTTTTTTTTCATCGATTAAAATAAAAAATTTCGAATCACTTGTTGATAACTAAATAATAAGCATTCTAAACTCATAAGCCAGTAAAGTAATTTTTGTTAAAAAACTAGCTACCTCCCAACTAAATAACTATTTATTAAAAAAAGATAACTAATAATTAATTAAAAAGTTCTCAAGTCATTGTTTGAAACAAGTTAATTACAAAGGAAAGGGAGTAAAGTTTCTAACGTAGGCAACCACTTTTAATCCCCTCTGTTAAAAAGCATCATTCATACCATTGATCTTTCAAGTAAATTATCATTCACATGAAGGCATTTGATAAGACTCTTTGAGTCGAAATGTTATTTTATTGTTTGAAGCTTAACTGCATTTTCTTTTTATTTATAAAATATGTTCAATTTGGTCTGTATATACACATTACCAAATTAATGGAAAATTAATATCACACAGCCAGGTTTCACATGTTGAAGTACCTGATTACGAGTTTGCGCTTTAACGCAAAACGTTGTCAGTATACCTGAGTTCACTAAATTGAAAGAAATTATAGGAATCTAATCCAATCCATTTTATCCGAGTCAAAGAGGTCGGGAGTGAGTAATTTAATATAAAACTATCGTAACCCGTTATCGATCAGAATAATCAGACGATATCTAATGTAAAGCAGAAGATTTGTATTAAAAAGCATTAAAAAACGCAGACGATTTCATTTTTGTAAAGTCGACTGTGGTCGATAACCGGTTAAAATCAAGAAATCTTCTGCCTCCTATATATAGGATTATGATCAAAAATGGGTTAATAAAAACACTTACGTTTAACTACATCTAATGGAGGTCAAATTTTTCCAAAATATTTTTTAATAAGAATGTACTTCTCTGAAAAACTTTTTGCCCCATTCAACTGAGAAAAATATTTAGTTCAAATCTCCAGACATTCCGTTATATAAAACACATTAGTAGCACAACAAACACACCCTTCTCTTTATCATAAGAAATTTATAATATGAAAAAATATTAAAATGAAATATAAAGAATATTTAGGATTGGAGCACCATCATCTCTAACAGATAACTTAAATTCATTTTACTATTAAAAAAAGAGAATTTCAAAGAAAGATGCATTTCTACCGTGTGGAAGGATGTCCAGGTAAGTTTTCAAATAAAGTAACTCCTTTATTTTGTACTTTAAAATAGGATCAAAAACAAAAAATTTTACTTTGAGAACTTTAAAAGGATTATTTTATCAAGATATTGATTTTTATAAAAAAAATAATAATTTTAACCTTGCCCATAATTAAGGTAGGAAATTAACCCCATCTTAAAGTTTTTAATTTTTAACTTGAAAGATTGAGAGTCTAAATCATTTGAAGCTTACCAAAATTTTGGGTTCATTATCGCGAAGTGATGGGCTGGTAGGACTGAGCCATTTTTCGTGCAAAAGATGAAGTTCTTGTAAATATTCCTAAACGGGGTTTAGGTTAAGAGAAAGGCAAATAGATAAAATGGATATACCAATGTAATATTTGCCTCTTCCTGTCTTCCTCTTTCGTGAATGCGTTGCAAACAGATTTCTGGACTGGCTCGAAGATAAACTTAAAAATATAAATAACGCTCACATAGGAAATAATAGTGAATACCTGTTACAGAAGCGTAAAAAGGAATGTTTGAAACTGAGAAAGCAATGAATTTTAAAAAGCCCATTAATAAATCTCCAGAAAAATCAGACGATATTTATTAAAAAGCAGAAGATGCATATACAAAACTATTTGAAAAAGCAGAGGAAAGGTTTTGGTGTTGCATCTTTTTATATGCACATCGCTTTTAAATCTTTTCTAAACTTCTCGTTGAAGCTTTGTTCTACTAGTGCATATGATTTTGGGTGTTTTTAGGCCAAAAATTTGTATTTTTTCTGTGAGTACATTTTCTCCCTTTACGTGGATGTACAGTTGAGTATGTGAGTGAAGAGTGACAATGAATATTTTGTGCGTAGGTGTGCGGTGAAATAGGAATAACGTTGCGACAAATTTGTAATTGTAATCATTTTACATTAACTTTACAATTTTCTTACACTTCTTGATGCATAAAGATTGATTGGCTTTTCATTGTCGCCTATTTTGTGATTTGCGTCAAAGATTAAGTTTAATTTGTTTTTATTGTATGAAATAGGTGTAGCTTTTTGTGCTGAATTTTGCAAACAGTGGTGAATGTATTGGAATGATCAATTGCTTATGAAATTTATTGCAATCTTGTGTTGTTCTTATTCCACTTCTACCATGAAATTATGAACGTGAAATAGAAACGTAAGAAATATAAGGATGTTCCTTTGGCTTATGAAGCGGAACGTATAGAAGAAGGAAACAGTGTTAGCTCAGATGCTAGTGAGTCTGTCTTATGGCAAAACAAGTTGGGATCGGCCATCAAAGACAAGTCTAGTTTACGAAGTGAGGTTAGTATTGATGTGAGGTATGAAATTTTGATCTCGGGGCTGAAGCTTAAAGAGTGTCGCGCAAAAATGAAGCCTAGATGTAATAGCATGCCAGCTAAGGAGATGGATACTAAGACTTTGCGCCGCATACAGTTTAAGAGAATACAGCGTCTTTGTGCTAAGCACAAGAAAGCATGTGCGGATAGAGTACTTAGTGGTAATTGGACCAAACTTCAGGGGAATGTTTGTGGATCCTATCTCGGTTATTGGATCTTGGGTGATTAACTTGAGCGTTGAATCTACCATCGAAATCGAGAAAACCAACATAGACGCCCTATATGGGATCTTTTTGAGCCAATCACTGTGAAAGAGGTAGAGGGGACTATCGCGCTTATGAAAGTAAAAGCTTCTGGAGCGGATTCGATTACTCTTTGTCAATTAAAATCGTTATCATACATAACCCTAACCGACAACTTCAATCTTTGGCTGTTGAAAGGTCAAGTGCCTGAAAAATTGTATGTAGGCAAAACGAGTTTAGTGCCAAAGACTGACACGCCGGAATCAGCTAATGATTTTCGGCCAATTACTCTTACTTCGTACTTCGAATATGCTTCCATAAGTTGATGTCAATAAAACTTAGTAATGAAATACGTCTAAGCCTTAGACAGAAAGCCTTTATTAAAAACTGTGATGGTGTACTTGAGAATTGCTTTTTGCTTGACCAAGTACTTAGATATTCTAGAGACGAGAGAACAACGTTATCGTTGGCTTTTCTCGATATTTTCAAAGCCTTCGATTCTGTGTCGCGAATGACAATTTTAGAGTCTGCAAGAGTGTGCGTGCCTGAACCCTTTTGTGTATATCTATCTGATCTTTATGCAAAGTTTAAAACACAGATGAACTTTTAAGGAAGTAGCTCTGGTAATATTGATATTCAGCCTGGTATAATTCAAGGTGATCCTTTGTCTCTTATACTATTCAATATTGTAATTGACAGACTAATCGAGAGCCTTCCTGAAGAGTATGGATGTAATCTTCACGGTGAAAAAATCAGTGTTTTAGATTTCGCAGACGATCTAATTTTGTTGAGTAATACCAAAATTGGTTTAGGTAAACTTCCTAATCCTGCGCAACCTTTCTTTAAAGAATCAAGTTAACGATAAATTTTTTGAAGTCAAGAACTCGTTTATCGACGAGAAGAATAAGAGGTGGATATGTGATCTGTTATCGTTTCTGCGATTGGTTCGAGCAGTTATTGATGGCTTGTCAATAACTGCAACTTACGAGTATTTAGGCTTAAATTATAAACTTAAAGGTATTTGTTATAATCCAAAGCTCGGTTTAGACAGGTATCTTGGAAATAATTCCAGAACTCCCGTTAGACCCAATCAAAAAGTCTATATCTTACTCTCTTATCTCCTACCGAGATGCTCTGCCTGTCTCAAGTAGTGCCTTGAACTGGTTAGATAGATTGCTAAGGAGCGCAATGAGAAATTGGCTTTGTCTACCTAAAAATACACCAGTTGCTTATTTTTATACACAAACTGGTAGAGGTGGACTAGGCCTACCTTGCTTAAAGCAGGATATTCGCTTCATGAGATTTACTAGATATTCTAAGCTTGTGGAATCCAACGATCCCATTATCTCTAAATTGTGTGGTCAAAAAGAATATCTTAAACTTATGTGCAAAATGAGAAGGGCAAACTGTATTAACGTAAAGTTTGTGAGACGTAGATCAGAATTACTGACTTTTGGAACGATGCCTTAGTTGTCTAGCCTCACATAAACTTCCTGACTAACTGTGACTGCTGCCATATGCCAGAAATTCTTAGTCTAATACTGCAAACCTGCCCCCGAACCTAAGGCTCACGGAACAAAAGATACGACAGCATAGTTAAACTTGTTAAGGGTAGACTTATGTCCAAGCTGGAAGTGTGCAAAGTCGATCTCGAACCTATATTAGCTCTCATAGTTTAGTGTTGAGTTGGCGAGGTGGCATAGCATAGCTGGATGATAATCAAAACGTTACAAGGTGGGGTGAACTCGCTCAATGCATACAGAAAGTCAAGGTATGTAGGTGTCTAATGCCTGTTTCTAATCATTTTGTATGTTCATGGAAATAGTTGCATCATGATGATGATATGTGCCCAAAGCCGCAAGGAGCGTACAGCCTTGAAGAGAGCAATCGTCGTTGCGGTCCTACGCTGCACCGTAGCCGTAGGATTTGACGATGATGAAAAGAAGCAAAAGTTTCAATACTCTGACGTCTTCGAGAAATAGCCAGCGCATGAATGGATTAAAGAGGCAACGGGCTTGGTAGAATCAGCGCGCAAAGAAGACCCTGTTGAGCAATTGACTCTAATCCGACTTTATACAGAAACATGAAAGGTGTAGGATTCGTGGGAGGGCTGTTTGGGCAGTTCAACAGTGAAATACCACAACTTCCATCGTTTCTTTACTTATTGTGTTTAGCGAAGTGCAGTGTAGTTGAGATTTTTCACTACTACATTGTTTTTCAGTGAAAAGTTAAGGAGTGTTTTTTTGGGAGGTTAATAGTTGCATGTATGTAGGCTATGTGTCATAGAGCAGTGTGTTCTTACAATTCGATCACAAGACATTGTCAGGTTGGGAGTTTGATTGGGGCAGTACATCTGTCAAAAGGTAACGCAGGTGCCCTAAGGCTAAAAATATTGAAGATTGACAGCAGGGCGGTGGCAATGGAAGTTGGAATCCGCCAAGTAGTGTGTAACAGCTCACCTGCCGAATCAATTAGCCCTGAAAATGGATGGTACAATAGCGTTAAGCCTATACTCAACCGTTAAAGCGTATAAGAAAGGATGGCACTTTGATGTGTTATGTGTTAGTGAAATGGGATTTCGCACAAGTTTTAGTGAGTAAGGGAATCGAAGCAGTAGAGTCGAAGTAATTTATGAAAAATAATAAATTTTCATAAATAATTAAGTTAAAAGTTAAAGTTTTTCTTGATGTTGAACAAAAGCTCAGTAAGGACAGAAACCCTTCACGGAGCAAAAGCTGGCTTGATTTTATTTTTCAGTGCAAATACAAACTGTGAAAGCATGGCCTATCGATCATAATATAAGGATTTTGTTTGTTAAATGATTGCGGTAACCGAAAAGTAACCACAGAGATAACTGGCTTGTGGCAGCCAAGCGTTCATAGCGACGCTGCTTTTTGATCCTTTGATGTCGGCTCTTCCTATCATTGCCAAGCAGAATTCGCCAAGCGTAGGATTCTTCACCCTCTAACAGGAGACGTAAGCTGGGTTTAGACTGTCGTGAGACAGGTTATGGTGATGGTGTGCTCATCGAGATTGAGGTGCACTCCTAGATATTTGGGTTGCCTGGTGGGAGAAATTATCGACTTTTAGGAGTTGATAATGACTCCACACTCCTCCTCGAAAAAGGAGACATTCCCATTGGTAACTATCTGAAAATTTCTGAATTTGAATTATCCTATCATTGGCATAATGAAACTGCTGATTCATTGAACTGTGGTAAATTTGATGAATTTATCAAGCTCATGATATCTATAAATCCTACTTTGAGAGAAATGCATGATGAGTTTATGAAAAGCTATAAATCTCCAAATTATTATTTGTCTCCACGATCACGTGAAGAATTTGTTCTAGCGCAAAGCGTTTTGTTTTGGCCTTGATTCTATCATATATGGATGTTTGTTTCTCTTGTTGAGCTAGGAATGATGCGATCACAATCACAAAAAGACAATTCGACTTTATAAAATCGCTGCAGTTATGGTCGCACTGGGAGCTGAGATTGCAAGTGTAATGTCGGGTAATAATGGTGATGCACCATTATAAAAGCCCCTCCCCGCTCAAATTTTGAGGATTTGAGCCTTTATCTTAACCTACGCTATACTCCCATTTTGGAACATAAGTAATTTCATCTTCGTCTGCTTTTTTCAATGACTTTGAATATAAATCGTCTGCGTTTTTTAGATATCGTCTGATTTCTATGGTAATTAATGGGTTAAACATATGCTTGAAAGAAGTTAATTAAATCATCATTTACTTATCAAGTCAATTGAAATATCGTTATTATTTATGAACCAATGGAAGCACTTCTTCAAAATCTCATACTCCATCGCAGTGAGAATAGAGCTTAAGTAAAAATGACATTTTAATTTTTTTAATGCACTGCGCGCGTTAGAACATAAGAGTGCACATAATATGTTCCTGTCCACATCTACCTACACGTGAGTACGGCTTTAATCTTTATAACTGTAAATTTTCAAGATCAGCAGTGAGGATTTTAACTAGAGATAAGAAATAGGTCTAAGCTTATTAGTACATTGTATTCGAATCTTGATATCAAGAAGTGAATTTTCATTCTCCTTCACTATCGTAGCATTGCCGGCTTCATTATGTCAATAAGTTCAACTTTAAAGTCATTTTACGATTTTTTTTATATAAATAATAAAAATGAATACATTGATAGAAAATTTTTAACAGTTAAAATCATTAAAGAAACACGATCCTAAAGATTTAAAGCACGTAATTCTCTGCAATGAATGTCTTTATTTTGAAATGTTTTTGGAGCATATTAGAGAGTTACGAGCGGGTCGAAGTCTATTTCAAAGAATACAGGGTATCTGCAGAAAAATTTAATGGGTTCGAGTCTTCACTAGTGTTTCTTTCCTGGTTTTTGGAGCTCCCTCACTAATTTTTGCTGTCGGGAAAATATTTACTTCGCAGGATTTATCAATCTTTAAGTTAATTGTTTAAAAGGTAAAATTATTTTTGAATAGAATTGATTATATGTTTTTTATCGCTGGGACTATACTAATCAAAGAATGTTTTTTTTGCATTTTTTAGAACTTTTTTTCCATATACTTACATGATCTATAAGAAATCAGTATCATTAAAGAAACTTTCATAGCATTCATCTTAATTAATTTTCCTTCGATCAAAAAGTATCTATAATCGAAATTAATCTTTTGCCATAATCAAAAATGCCTACTTCTTCATGTAAGCTTACAGAATTTCAAATAATAACTTCTACGCTAACTTTTAGTCGTAAAAAGTATAGAGATCATGCTAAGACCTTACAGATTGATGTTCATTTATTTAGACACTTTGCGATCGTAATAACTTATTTGTAGGAAATGTACTTTTGTATTCAAATTTCTTCATGCTCAAATTTTTGAAGCAAGGAATATACAGAGTTCTTATATATAAATACACACTCTAAAATCACAGAAGATAGAACATTTTAACAGAGCCTCTAGAAATCCAATGATGAAAAATCTCTTTCGCTCAAATCAAACACGATGGTGTGTTCAGGGTTTGGACGTAATACTCTGCCTTCGTTTAGCACTTGCTATAGGGTGCTTTCAGTAATGATAAAACCGTATTTTTAAAAGAAGAAAATAAAGGAATGGAGGCTAAAATATTTTTAAAGCCATATTTTTAAATTCATCAATAACTTCTGCAATGTTTCTATGTAAGAATAAATATTTAGATAAGAAAAATAAAAAAATAAAAAAAAAAGATAAAAAATTTAAAAGATATATTTAAAAGATAAAGAAAAAAAACTTGATATTAATATCTTGCTGTAGCAAATCATGTAAAAATATGAATTTTTCAATTTTTTCTTCTTCTTAATTCGGGCATTTTTGGAAGTAATGTACTTAATTAAGATTAAATTAATTCTGCCTCTTAGATTGTCAGTTAGAGACTAATTTAACTATTTCTAGAATTGATCTTCAAAAATTAATTGTTTGCTTTTTCTTTCTAAATGAAATTTGATATAAAACTTAAAACAAACTATTTTTATTAGAAGATATTGACATTCGTGTTTAAATTCGATTTAGTATTTCTTTTTAGTATTGGATGCTCAGAATCTAAGATGTCTTTTAGAGTTTGATGTTTCTAAACACTTGTCACTGCGGATTTCGATCATTTGATATAGAAGGCGAATGAAAGAAAGAAAATGTGAAAGATGAACAATTTTGTGTGAAATCAAAAGCCGAAATGACTACAGAAATGAAAAAGGAAGTAATCGTCGCAAAGATATATACATATACTTAACCGGTTAACTACAAGAACATTCAGTTCATACCTAATGCAAAGCAGATTTGTATTAGAAACAATTTTTTTGTAAAATTGACAATACTGGGCTCTGGTCATTAAAGAGTAAAGATATTTACATTTCTTATAAACCAGATACTTTGCATTCCAAACTTTCAAGCCTTTGAGAAACAGAATTTCAAGATGCGTCTGATTCATTTTCAAAGGAATTTTATATATTTAAAACAAATGGGTTTCATTTTTCGTGACATGTCGAATTGGTCCTCAAAGGGTCATAGAAAATGTAGTTGCAACACAAGGATAAAAAATAAAACGGATCAAATCAGGAAAAGGTAAAAGACCATGCACATCTTCACAAAAGAAAGTGTATAGGAAAATAGTCCAGATATTTTCGCTAAAAGCTACATGAAGAGACAAACTACAATGTCCAGAACGAGATATTCAAAAATTTAATTGAAAAGAAAACAGCAGTAATTTATTGAAGTGAAGTAAATTTAAATAGAATATCACACTAAATAATTTATATTTGGTTCAGTGAAGTAAAAAAGGACTCAAATAACTTAAATGGGAGATATAAACAAGAGGGTGTAAAATTCTAAAAAGTAAAATACCTCTTGAATAAATGTTCAACAAATATGTTTCGCGCAGAAAAAAGTGACCTTTCCATCAAATTAACTTTATCTTTCTAAAAATGAAAAAAATATCTATTTTTTTAAGAATATAAGACTGTATATCGAGTGTGGGCAACATGTCGCTCTTCAACTCTTTGTTTATGTAAAATTTCAGATCAAAGACATGAAATGTTTTAAAACAACTTGAAGTCCTTTTTTTTTAATTTTGATAGAAGTAAATTTTATTGCTGCCCACCCAAGCTTTGGTAGACTTTATAATCTAATCAATTATTTCAATGAAGCATGCAGCTTAAAATTGGGCACGCCCCTGCTTTATGGATTATCAACGTGGGCGATATGGCGTCTCTGGCACGCTGATATATTCTTAGGGGGTAACAAGGCAAAATTCAAAAAATAGAATCAACAAAAATTCAAGATACACAAAATATATATGTAGTACTTCGTAATTTCTAACTCATTTTTTTAAAATCAACATATAATAATGCTTCGAATTTTTGTTTTAGTTTGTTTTTGAGTATGTACGTTATCCTTTAGTGCGTAACCTACTCCTCCCTCATGTATTCTAGCATAGCTGTCGAATATCTTGTTTAGTGTCTGATTAAGTTCCCACAAAGGAATACAAAAAATAAAATAGTCTGTCATGCATGACATCTCTTTCAAGTGAAAGTATGCGACCTTGCAAACTTGAGAAAAACATCTTAATTTGTTCAAGTAGTTTATATGAAATCTGAGTAATGATGAGAGTGAATCATAAAATAACAGCTGATGTTGAAAATCGATTAGTCTCGAAACTTCAGGTGAATAAGTTTCACTTCAACTCAACGAATCAAGGAAGTTATCTGTTAATTCTGTTTTTTGATGACATTTTTAAAGTTTCTTGATGTTTATGATATGTGCTAAGATCTTTTCAACGACTTCAAAATATAACACTGAGGTCTATTCTAAAAAGAACATTATAGAACTTAGTGGCTTGTGTAACAGATAGAGCTATTAATATCATTCGAATGTATCGGAGATTCACTGCCGACTGAAAAATAGCCGTTCTTAATGCAGTTTGCGTTTACTGTTCTTTTTTATATAAGAAACTAGTACTCATTCAGCCTTAAAGTTAGGAAAATTCCACTACGCAAAGACACAAGATTACGAGACATTTTACAATATTTTTTTCCATTCTATGTTATCCAATTTACTAAGTTAGCCATTTGTATCATTATTCATGTCCAATTTATTTTAATTATTTTCAAATAAGCAGTGAGAAACTTCAATCTTGTTTTCATTTGACATCAAGTTTTCACCCCATTTGCGCCTTAGTTCAAGATTTTATTCTATTTATGTTTCAAAAAACTTTTTCGTTATTTCAAATTTTCTAAAATAAATGAGCCAAAAGGAAGCGAATCCTTTAAAATTTTAGATTCACTAAAAAAAGTCTCTACATATTTTCTGGATAAAATTGTTCCAAGCAAGATGCTGCAGCTTCTATTGAATGCAAAAATGGTCAAAAATTGTTCTAATATGAACAAGGACTTAATGTTTGGTAGCATAATTATAAGATCCAAAAAATTAAGAAATTTAAGACACTTTCAATACTTAAAAGTAAAATTGCCCCCAGGTTCTATTGTTTTGTTGCACTTTGAGACAGTGTTATCTCTTTGTTAAGGTGAACAGAACTTGGACAGGACAGAAACTTGTTAATGTAAAGAGTGACATCTTCTACTTGCGTGAACTATTTGAAAAATAAAATGCCGTGGACAAAGAGTTCTGAGAAAATGACTACGCCCTGTTTTCCTGCAAGAAGGCAATAACTGCATTTAATGGGAAACTTAAACTGTTCTGTTTGAGACTACAAAAGTTTGAATAGTTTCCTTCCTTAGCGGATAAATAAATCGAGTTATTCACGATTACCTGAAAACTCACTTCACAGCAGTGTCGCAATGGTTGTTGAATTAATTCATTGCTGATGCACCTGAAGCTGAAATAACCCCAGAAATACAGGGAAGTTTCATTGATAAAATAAATGAATAGCATAAAATCTCAAAGAGGTCTTAGTCTGGAGGACAACAGAAGCTGTGGATGAAGGAAGGCATGCATAAGAACGTCTAGAAAGACGTGCTCTTTCTTGCTTTTCCAACAACTTAATTTGTTGAGTCTGGTTACAGTAGGGTGATTTATCTGCTGTCAAAAATCAGAATTCGTCAGAAAAAGCAATTTACGAAAACTCATCCGTCAAATGTTAAAAAGCTAAGTTTATAATATAAAAAACAGAAACAACCAAAAGCTTATCATGATTTAAAAGGAAAAAGGTATAAAATTTAAAAATTTCTAACCTGAGCATTCAACATCTTTTCAAAGAGTGTTTCAAAAACTAAAATATGAAAAGTAAATGCCCATCTTTTTGGATCTTCATAAAACATATTCTAAAATAGATAAAATATAAACCTATATTGTTTTTTTTAATTGAACTTATTGATGATGCCTGAAAATTTTTTGATAAAATTTTTCTTTGAAATTTAAATATTTTGGATATTTGATTGGTATTTTTCAAATGATTAATTATTTAAGGAAAAATAGTTGGGACATAGGTGAAAATAAAAAAAATGCAATTATTAGTATATCAGAATTTAAAACTTTATTTTAATGATAGAAATTTATTATACAAATGAATGTTACCCCATAAAATATGAAAGACTTCTTAATCTTTAGCATATTGTTGATAATCTTTGAAACAATCTCTTAACTTTGGGTTACCACAACTTGAACATTTACTGAACGTCCTATTTATCGTTCTTTTTCGGACTACAATTTCTACATCTTCCTTTTTCAATACTGGTTTCAATGAGGTGTTCAGATTTTTTAGATGTGCAAGCTTCGACTCGTTTTGATATGATGTTTTCAGAAGCTTTTCTTTTCCTACCACGATATTCTGATGTTAAGCTTTTCACAATTTCATCTATAAAAAAGGTTTTTTATCTTTGATCTTTGCTGGGAAATTTTTTTCTTACAAATAACATATGAATTATTATTAATAGTAATTTCTAATATTTGGAAAAAAATCTTAATACTTAAATTTCGATTTTCTGTCTAATCCATAGTATGATGTTATTTATCCCTTCAAATCTAGACAACCCGCTATTCAGACACCATTGATGAGACAAACATTTAAATTATTACCGTTAAAATGTCAAATTGGCTCAAAAAGTCTGTAGGCATAAGATTAACGATAAAAGGAACTCTCATGGTCTCAGAAGTAGACCAGTAATCTTTTATTTTGAGTAATTTGGGATATCCCATGCATATATGTATTCCTAGCATGCAAATAAATTCCTCTTTAACCCATTAAGCCCCAATGCTCCCATTTGGGAACATAAGTAATTTCATCTTCGTCTGTCTTTTTCAATGACTTTGAATATAAATCGTCTGCGTTTTTTAGATATCGTCTGATTTCTATGCTACGTAATGGGCTAATTACTTTTCCAGCTTTTAATTACTTTTTGAAGCAAAAAAATTCTTGATTGATTTAGCTTATATATTCTACCAAAATATCAAACTTTGATACTTTATAAGATATTTGGCATGGACTTGGAAAATCATTTCCCACTTTAAATGATCTAAATTCATCTTGTACCATTCACGAAAACTAAAAGATCCGCAATCTTATTCCAATTTAAATTCATACAAAAAGGAACCTTTAACATTAATGGCGAAAGAATACTTCTCTGTTTAACTTGAGCATCAATAATCTCTATTTCTTCCTCGCCGTTTTCCAACGTCTTCTTCATCATTTCGTGTTCACTTCATCTTCATAATCCAGAAAAAACGCACTCTCACTTCCGATATCACTGGCATCTGCTGACAAACATTCTTCAACACAATCTTCTTTTATGATAAAATTACGACCACGAGGCATAACTACTTAACCCGTTATCTTTGGAAGATAGCAAAAACATATGAAAATTTTTTTTGTAATAATTCTTCTTCTTTTAACCTATCTAAGAGTGAAAGAAAAAGACAGAATTTGTTTTGATATTTCTAAATAATTCAATGGGTCATGAGTGACTTACCATGTTTAGTATGGGTCATCATTGACCAATAATATCTTAGGGAACATACAAATATTACGTAGGGGAAAATTATTAATATAAAAATTTTTGTTGAATTTCCAATGAAACTGAATAATGGAGTGTTGAAAGTTCTTGATGTGAAATCATTTATCAACTTTCTTGAGAGAAATTGTTTAAATTCACTAGCGGATTTAAAAGATGTTGGGACATATGTGTCCTATAATAATTAAAAACAGAGTTTGACATATAAACTTTTAGATCAGTATTTCTTAAACTATGAGTCGCATCGCAAATCTGGGTAACAAAATTTTTTTAATGAATAAGCAACGAATATATCTAATTAGATTTTTATATCTATAAAAAATTTCTTTAACTGGGGTAGTTTTATTCAGGACACTTGTTTCTTGGAGAATATCAAATATTTTAGTAAACTAAATGAGCATGGTGAAGTCATAGTAAATACTGATCAGAAAAATAATTAATTGAAAATGGATGAAGAAAGTGAAGAGTGATAAGGAGTTTGTTATAATATTATTGGCAACGTTGAAGTGGTGAGCAGAACATAAAATAGATGATAAGAGTGTTTGCAAGTGTCGTGTTTCTGGGCTGAGCATATACTACATTCCTTACCCAGGGTCTATCTATTTGTTGGAATATAAGCCATGCATTCAAGTTTGATTGCCTAATCATTATGTGATTTTATTGGGTAGTGTCAGTAATCACGCATTCTCTAACAAAAATATATCTTATTCATAGTCGTATGACTTGATAAGGAACAAAAAAATATTTTTATTCCAAAAACGCCTTTCGTATCTCATATTAGAATCTGTAATAATGACAGAGAACATTAAAATAGCAGTAGAAAGAAGTAC
Organism: Nectonema munidae; assembly: GCA_030549495.1. NCBI lineage: Eukaryota > Metazoa > Nematomorpha > Nectonematoida > Nectonematidae > Nectonema > Nectonema munidae. Next base: position 806,283 of record JAUIRK010000278.1, on the reverse strand, counting down.
TATATACGAAAATCATATAAGGCTTGCCTATATTATTCGTAGTGAATTACTACATTCGTTGTGATGATGAAGTAACAAGTCGTTTTCTTTCGCAAAGTACGCGCCTCGTATCATAAAGCCTGGATACTGCGAATGTTGTAAAAAAAAATAGAGCGTAAATCATCCACACAGACTTGATGCATAAGAAAATAATATAAGCACAATTCTTGTTAGAAGAGAGATAAATAAATGTTTAGTTTGCTATTCTTGCATATTTCATACAAGAACAGTTTTAAGCTTTTTGATTTTTGAAATTATGCGATACGTCACTAATACGTATGTTTACGTAGTGATTGTAAAAATATGCGAGCTTGGCCACGCTTCAGAGGTAACAAAAGCGCTGAAGAAATTTGCCGAGATACTATGTATTATTTAAATGTATGATTTATTCGTAACATCAATTTAGATGCAAATTTTATTTGTTTGAATGCTAGGCGAAGGTTGTGCAAAGTTCGTGCAACAAAGCAGAATAGTACGCCCTTTTTTAGGTAAAATCTTAAAGGAAGTAGGGAAAATGTCAAGAAACAGTTCAAATCGCTTAGAAATGCTTGGCTATTGAAGAAGTAGATTTAGGATCTTTGCCGATATAATTGCGCCGATTTTCTCTTAAACATCCAATCTTAATTTGTATCGACTACCAAAAGATCACAAAACTAACTTGCCTTTTAGACGAATTTATCGAAGGACAATTCACCTTATTATAACATTCAAAAAAAAGTTAGGACACATGGTTTCTCTTCAGGGTTTCGGAGCTTGAAAAATGCTATGGCTCCGAAGCAAAAATACTTCAGTGTCTGTTTCCATCTCCTGCTCGTACCTTGTAATTTTTTTCTCAAGTTTTGAAAGCTTCTTGTAACATTGCTGGGTACATAAACAATATATGAAATCCATATTGTGAAGAATTAGATCTGTAATTTCAACAGACCATATTTTTTGCTAAAAGAGACTTGATTAGGGTTTCGTAGTATCCAAATAAAACAATACATTCATTTATAAAAGTAGTTGATAAATTAATAACCCCGTGGACAAGGAACAGATAAAAATAATTTTAAAGTAACTCAGTTCAATAAACTAAATTCTTATGTTGCATAAGTAAGGTTGGTTAGATACTGGGATTCGATAACGCAAGATCTTGGGTTCGATCCCGTAAAAGTAAATTGGATTAGTGTGATCTACTGTTTTCAAAGTATAAACTTATATTTTTGGATGATGGCTAAGGCGAAGTCGGTGCACATAATACAGTGCAATAAAAGAAAAGAAAGACCTTAAACAAATTCCTTTACGACTATTGTTTCAGCAATTGACAGTCCAACAGAGAAGTTAAAAACAAAAAAAAAAAACCCAAAAAAAACAATTATATTTTTTTTTATTATATAAAAAAAAAAAAAAAAAAAAAAAACAAAAAATAAAAAAAAAAAAATAAAACCAAAACCCCCCCCCCCCACCCTCTTTTTTTTTATTTGAAAAAAAAAAAAAAAAAAAAAAAAAATTCCACACAAACACCACCACACAAAAATAAAAAAATAAAAAAAAAAAAAAAAAAAAAAAAATCTCTCTTCACACACCCCCCCCCCCCCCCCACCCCCACCACACAAAACCATCCCCCCCCACACCCCCCCACCCCACCAAACCAAAAAAAAAGAAAAGAAAGCAAACTTTCTCCCCTCCCCCCCCACCCTATTTTGAAAATAATAAAAAAAAAACAACACCCAACCAAATAAATTTTTTTTTGAAAAAATCTCAATAAATTTTTGTTGTATAATAAAATTAATAATTATTTTAATTATTTTTTTAATTTAATAAATTTTTGTTTTAAAATTTTTGGATAATTTTTAATTAATTTTTTTTTTTTAAGGGAAAAAAAAAAAAAAAAAACATTTTAAAAAAAAAAATTTTTTTCCAACTATTTTATTCATCAGATTCTTTTATTTCAGACTAAAAATGTCTAGAAAATGTTTAAATTCACCAGATATATTCTGCTATGTTTGTGGAGAATTCACTCCTGTAAGTTCAGGAAGTAATATCACTCCTTTGTTAAAACGTTGCTATCTAGCTTATTTTGGATGTAAGCTACTTGAACAAGATAAAAGTTTTCCTCCTCATAAAGCTTGTAAAAGTTGCATAAGTAAATTGAAAATGTGGTCAATGAAAAAACTTAAAAGCATCTCTTTTGGAGTTCCAATGATTTGGCGCGAACAAAAAGACCACCTTGATCGATGATTGTTACTTTTGTATGACCAAAGTAGCTGGGTTCAATAAAAAAAATAAAAATAACATATTACACCCTAACATTCCATCTGCATTTAGACCTGTACCTCATTCCAATGATATACCTATACCTGAAGTACCCGAAAATATAAGTTTTTTTTTCAGAAACGGAGTCAAGTGAACAGGAAGAAAAAACAAGTTCTGATCTATCTACTGATTCTCTCTCCAAACTTTTTGACCAATCTGAGTTAAATGATTTGTAAGAGATCTCAACCTCTCAAAAGAACATGCCCAACTACTAGGCTGTAGACTGAAAAATAAGAATCTTTTAACTGCTTCGACAAATTTCGCTTGGTTCCGTAATCATGAGCAAGAGTTTACTAAATTTTTCAAAAAAAAAACAATTTAATTTTTTTGTTGCAATGTTAAAGGACTCGTTGAACAAATGGGACTTGGATTCAAAATAGAAGATTGGAGACTCTTCATTGATTCTTTAAAAAAAAGTCTAAAAGCAGTTCTTTTACACAATGGAAACACAATTGGATCTTTACCAATTGGTCATAGTTTTTACATTAAAGAAACTTATGAGAATTTGAAAATTTTAAAAACGCAATAAATGTTAATTGAAAAAAACAAAAAATTATAATAAGCGTTGCCATTTTAATTTGAACAAATGTTTGGATTGGTGCAAAAAAAGATTAAGAAACACTGTTCTAGACGTTATGCTAGCAAAATAAGTATATAAAAATATTACCATAGGATTATATCCTTTAAAATTACGCCACTTTTCAACAGGTTCTACAGAAATCTAAAAAAGGAAATATATATTTTTATGTTCTTCTTTCTATTCTTTCTTAATCAACCCTTCTTAACCCGTTAACGACCAGAATAGTCAGACGATATCTTATGTAAAGCAGAAGATTTGTATTAAAGAGCTTTGATAAACGCAGACGATTTTATTTTTGTAAAGTCGACTATAGTCGAATCTGGGCTTTAACGGGTTAAATAGCAAACATCAAAATTATTCAGTAAAAACGTATTTAGCTTGATGAATTTTTAATTTCGAAAATAATTTTACTTTTTTTTCAAGTCATTTTTGACAGAAGACTTCGCATTACAAAAAAGGTCTCTTTTGTAGACTTTGTAAATGCTATGAAAATTTTAGTTAATGAGACTAATTAATAAAAATTGTAATTCAAAAATCAGTGGTGGGCAGTCCTTTTAATTCTGTTTTTCAATTATAAACGTTAAGCAAAACTGACTTTACAAGAAATTTGATTGAAAACAAGTTGAAATATAAAAAATCTTAAATTTTATACAGTAAATATGTACTTTTTTGAGCAAGATTTATTTTATTTTTTATTGATAAAAAATAATATATAAAAAGTTAGAATATCTGTACCGTCTAAGGTTATTAACGACAGCAGGGAAGAAGGGGGAATGGGGTGACGACTCCTCTCCACATATACTCCATAGCTTGTAATATAATGCAATAAAATTTAGATGATAATGTAAATAAATTTTAATGTTATAGATTTTGAAATATTATTTATTAAGTTAGAAAAATAAACTTTTTCCTAGAAACTAAAAACAAAAGGTTTGTTTTAAATGCTCTACATGAGGTAATCAAAGTTCATCAAATTTTTTTAAACAATTTCTTGAGAAAAATTTAAGGCAAAATTAAATTGTTCTTGAACAAATCATTTTTTAAGATAAATTAGTTGTACGCAAAGATTAAAAAGTTAAAAGTTTAGGTAAACATTTTTTAGGTTTACTTTGAGATGTATGCTTTTAATATGCATAATGAAAGAAAATTTTTAGAATATAGTTACTCCAAATAACTTAGTATGAGTAGAGACTCTATCAAATGGGATAGTATTTAAGTAAAATTGAATTCTTAGGACTTTATTTCTTTTAGACACCACAATTTAATTACTTTTATCAAGATTTAGAGGGAGTTTATTGTGGTAATTTGAAAAATGTTTTTTATGAATGTCAAAATTTTGTTGAAGTTTAGTAACTACTAAAAATACAAATTGAATAATCTTTATAATCATTTTATGAATTAAACGTTAAATTATTTTTAATAAATGACAGACACAGTTAATACATTTATTCAAAATCATTGGATTCGTCTCAATGAGGTATCTAGTATAAAAGCCAAAGGAGCATATTATATACTGTACACCGTTTTTTTAAATGATTAACTATACCCATCTTTCTCAAGAATGGGTGTAATCCACTACATACGCATATAAAGGCTATTTATGTGATCACTTCATTAGACAAAGAATTAGACCTCCTTCTTTAAAAAATATTTATATTGTCCATGTACTATAAAAATATGTAATTTTCAATAACAAATAAATCTGAACAGATATTAGTTTTTTCAATACTTATTTTTTTGATTCAATTTCATTTTATATTCTTAATCAAATCCCTGAGAAGAGCATTTTTCAGTGTTGTTTTAATTAATTTTATATTATTACTATAATATATCTTTAAATTACTTCAACATTTTGATAAACCTCTTCAATCATCTTTAAACAAGTTGATTTTCCACTTCCAATGTTACCCTCCACTGCTATCTATAAAAAAATTCAATAATGACTAATACTTGTAGAGAAATTTATTACTATTTTCTTTTTCATTATATTGGTTTAAAATAAGCGGGGTTAACTTGAAAGGGAGCCATTAAAATGAACAGATGAAATAGAAATTAAAAAAAATTTTTCTATGTAGTAAACATTACATTGAGAACATTCAAAAATTCATTAACTGAAACTTTATCTAAAAATTTTAATCTTGCCTGTTTCAATAAAAAGTGTTTTATTTGTTGGGATTAATATTTCTTGTATAATTTGAAATAATAAATATTGTATGCCATATTTTTGTGTATATATTTAGTTGGATATTACATATATATATATCAATATAAATTACTTATTTTCTTTCTTTCCTTTTAGTACGATATGGTTTTTTCCTGTTTTAAATAATTTTTTGTTATTTCTGCCGTTTTCTTAATCTTTAGAGATGGATACATGTCCTATCCAAAAAGTTCGACAACTAATCATAATTTAGGACACTGTATATTAATTGAGAATTTAAAAAACTTTGAGAATTTTTATCTTGAAAAAACATTAGTAGAAGATATTAATGTTATTAAAAACAGATTCTCTGATGTTAAAGACCTCTTAATCGATCATATGTATGTATGAGACTATATCTAAAAAATTTGATAATGTTGGTAACCATCCTAATATAAGCTATGCGAATCTTGTTAAATCTTCTGAATATACTAAACCTATCATTCTTAATTTAGATAATTCTGTTAAATAAATAAAAAAGATAATGAACTACCGATGAAAAATCTTAGAGTAAATAATAATGGAACTGCGTTGAGAAAGGTGAAGATAAATGAACTGTGGTCAATTTTCAATAAACAAGTATCATCTTTTGAAAATAAATAAATTATACCAAGATGTTTAATCATAAATATTTTCAATGAGTTATTGGAACTATAAAGTTACTAATCTAGGGGGTTTTAAATTCACTAAATTTTTTAAAGATACTAAGATAGCTATTATTGAACGCAATTCCCCTGAATTTGCTGAGTATTTAGCTAGGTCAAAATAGTGCTTTACCCCTTGAAATCTTGAATCTTGAATCTGGAATAAGATTATACAATCTTATTTTGATTATTTGACACATATATTATTTAAAATAACTTTTCTAACATCGTCTCACGGAATGAAGTATATCAAATCTTACATCTAGCAAAATATGAACATAAAGTTGAACCTTGTCTCCTTAGTCATTTTTACATGTAAAAGAAACCATCATTTCAATTCTTTGATTACACAATTTTATTTTGATTGTATTATTTCAGGTAATAACTTTTGTAACATTGTCTCCCCTAATGAGGTATATCAAATCTTACATCTAGCAAAATATGAACTGATAGGTTGGAGATGAAACATTTTAGTATACAGGTTGGAGATGAACCATCGTAGACAGGCATTCAACCGTACAGGTTATGAGATATTTATTTAAAAATAATTTTTTTATTTACACTAAAATATTTCATTTATTTTTTCGTTTTTTGATATAAAATATTTTATCTACATTAAACTTTTTGTTATATTATTCAGGTTGTCTTGACTACTTTACTGACTTTTTAAGTTTACTGACGTGTTAAAAGCCTCGCATGTTTAAAAGAGTACCAATGGTTTTGATGAAATTTATTTCCATCCTATAGGGGAGTTAACAGATGATATTTTGACCAAGCGCTACAGTGTTGTAAAACAGCATATCACAGACTTAATTTAATAATTGCATGTGCTTATATATTTTATTTACGACTGTGTATAAATATAGTTTAGATTTACATGTGTGTAAAGTATGCTTTTTAGACCATGAATGATATAATTCTTTTCTATTTAAAATAGAAGATCTTTTATTCACAAATTTTGCCTGTTTTATGTCCTTCCTGATATAATCAAAATCGGATATAATGAACTAAAATTGAGGCCCGTTCCCCTTCCCATGGTAGTTCGTTATAATCATATTTTACGGTATTTTTACCAACATTCTTATTAAAATTTTGTTTCCTCTTTTTCTCCCTTCTATACGTTGCTTATGATCATCTAGTTACGAAAATCTGACTACTTCATGGACTAGACATGAGGATAATTCTTTATTAAAAACCATATCTCCTTCTCATACGCTTTCCCACCAACTATGGATTTTAATACTTTTATATAAAAAAGTGCTCTTATTGTGAATAAATTTACATTTAAAAATGTAAAAATTTCTCTAAATGAAAGATTTGAATAGGCAACATTTGTCTCCCTTTCGAAAAAAACTAACCTGAAACAAAAAAATAAACATACAATAATTCACACAGATTAATGGACTATATTTTTGGATGCGTGCAATACATTTTGAAGCATTGAGAATAAATGAAGTTTGGCACCTGGCACAAATAAATTAACAGTCTCAACTGCATTCTCTACATCTTCACTTTCATAATCTATCATTTTAATTTGCTTAATGTTCAACAAAAAAATCAAAAAGAATAGAAGTGCCTGCCATTTCTCTTACTAATAAAGACCATTTCAGTAAATTTTTTCCTTGTCAAGTAGAATGATCAATTCATAAATCCCTTGTCTGATGAACCAAATTTGTTCTGGGTTTCATCTTCTCTATTCTTTTTCGTCTACTTTTTTATTTCGTTTCCCTGCATTATTCATCATTGCAGATAATGTCCATGAAATAAAATTATTATATTCTTCTATACTTTTAGGAAAAAAGATACCTTTTTTTAGTTTTACATCAGCATCTTTTACCAAAGAAAATGGTTAAACTTTGTCAGATTTCTTTTCTTTTACACTTACTTTTTATTTTAAACTTTCTCTGATAACACAAGCCTGTAAATTTTTATAATCGCCTAGCATGTTTTATACATCTTCAATTGTAGTGTCTTAATCGGAAAATACTTTTGGACGTTCAAAAAGCACTTGGATAATTATTGAAGTGTTTTCAAAGTCAATTCCATCATGAGTTATATTTTCAAAATTAATTAATTCACATATATCTCACTTGTTATGAAAAAAAATGGTGATTTTTTAATTATTTTTATGTATATATTAACTTTTAACTAAAATTTATTAGGTTTACTTTTTAGTGTAATATCCTTCAAAGGTGATGAATGTCATTCATATAGAGAAATATCCAAAATTTTATCTACAAAAAGATTTTTCCAAAAGTAAAATGATATAAATAAAAATAAATGAGTTAAAATACTATTTAATTAAAAATAATTTAAAAAGAATTATAGGTTAAAAATTAACTCACCCAATGTTTTGAGGCATTTCTCATTTTGGAAGGTAAAAGCTACAACATAAAATTAATGAACATATTACTTGATAGTTAATGTAACATATGAATCCATTTAGAGGGAAAGGCGATAAAGTTTTTGTGTTATTAAATTTTTAAAATTTTAAATAAAGTTTTATTATTTTATAATCTTTTTATATTTTTGAAGTTTAAGACATTCAAAAGACTATTTATTAATATTTTCATTACTGTTTATTTTAGATAATTTTTTCTTTTTAATTTTCTTCAATGATTTGCAAAAAGTAGTTTTCATCAACTTGTGTTTTCTGCAGCAGATGCAAAAAACATGTTCATACTTTATGTCAAAACGTGAATATTGTTGAAGCTTATCTTTTCGCTTCTTTTAGTTTCCTTTGCTCGTTTGTTTTCCAACTTATGATGATTTTTCCTTTGCTTCAGTTCTTAAAAAAAAGGAAACAAATAATCAACAAAAACTACATTCTTTTTGCCCTCTTCATCTGTTATCAGCCTTCTAAAAGTTTGCAAAACTCCTCTTGATTTACTTCCACTTTTTATCAAAGAAAACGTTTTTTATATTGTTAAAAAAATTAAATTTAACAATAAAAATGGCTTTTCTGATAATTGCGGCAGTTAGAAGCCTGTATCAAGCAAAATATATCATTTTGTAAAAAATGACAATGGCAAACTTCTTTTTTTACCAAAATAAAAAAATGGAGTTTTTTAAACAGAGTAGTATATCAAAGATAATACTCTCTCCTCAACCAGAGATGAAAAATGTAATTATTATATAGGTATTATACAGTTTTAAAACGGTCCCCAGAATACAAAAAAAGAATATCTTATTTGAAAAAGTATCCTTTAATCTGGTTTAGAGTAATCGTTCCGTTATCCTATTCTAAGATTTGTGCTAAACCATATATGAATCAAAATAGGAAAAAAATATAAAGAAGAGAGTAAGAAATTATCTAATCAGATAAGAAAACTCACCTGAGAACCAAAATATGAATTGGATATTTAAAAAATTATAAATCTAATTGCAAAAGTGCCTGGAATTATATAAATAAAAGAAAGAGATCACTAGATTTTCAAACAATAATCAGAAAATAAGGAAACTTTATTGAAAAAAAGTTTTTACCTGAAGCCTTTAATCAATAGTTTGCTTCGATTTACAAAGTAGAAAGTAATATACCAAATAAACATTTGAAGAGATTAAATTTTTATGAATTATTAAAAGCTGTAGTCATTACAGACGATGAGGTTCTGGAGAAGCTTGTTAAGTTTGGGACATCAAAATCTATTTGTCTCGATGATATCTCTCCGTTATTTTTTAAAAAATGAGTAAACATTCTCAAAGCAGCCTTGACAACTTTGTTTAATAAATCATTAGAAGAATGTAAACTTCTTGTTGATTGGAAAATCAAAAAATCGACAGTCTCTAACTTAATCGAATTTTCCAATGAAGTAACTCTTGAATAAAAGTAGAACTATTAATGTACCCTATACTTAAACTTCCAAAAAGCCTTTGATAGGGTTCCTCATAAAAGATTTATCCTAAATCTAGAATCTTTTGAAATTGTTGGAAACCTTCTATCTTGGCTTAAAAGAAAACATGCGTTTAAATGGACATTAAAAAAGGAAACAAATTCATTTAATATACCAAAAATTGGACTAATAATAATTGCAATAAATTGGAATTCGAAGAAACTGGTTTAAATTATCGAGATTTTAAAAGATGAAGCGTTCTATCAAAATCAATCAAAATTCAAAAGTTAAAATTTCAGAGAATAATAAATACCTATAGTAATTTCAAGGCATTTATATTGAGAAGGTTAAGCGTGATTTTAAAAATCAAATGATACAGTTGAAATGCAAGTTATGATTGAAGATAGGAGGCGCCAAAAAATGTAGAAAAAATGATTCTTACGCTCGTAAAACAACTCGTCAAATTATACATGTGTCTGATCGATTTGAGCGAGTGTAGCATATGTGGGTGAATTTTGTTTTATTTTCCGTGTGTTGTTTTTTTATTTGTTTGGATGCATATGTGTAGTATCAAGTAATAACTACAAAAGAATTATTTTGTTATTCAAACCCATACAAAACACTACATAAAAAAGTTGTAAAATTAAATAAATCGTTTTATTTAAAAAAAAAAGAAAAAAAGATTACTTTTATATCACTTTTTTAAAAATTTTCGAAGGTGAGTTATAAATTTCAATCGCACTAAATTTGTTATTGAATCGGCCAAGGTGCTAAAAAATATGGACCTATTTTTTCAGAGAGAGAACAATAAAACTCAAAATTTTTAATCGATATTATAATTCAAATTTTATTAATATTTTTTAAAAAATGTTTAGTTAAGCTAATATGGATTAAATACCTTTTTGATTGCATTTCCACACCTTAATTACAAAAACGGTAATCCAAAAATGAAATAAGCATGGTCATCTAGTATAAAAAATATATTTTTTCAAAAACATAAATTATATACTAGGAAAAATTTTTAACTAATTCTTTAACTTTTTAATTTTGTTGAGTCCGGCTTTATCTGAAATATTTTGTGGATTCGAATAAAGCTCTTCTTTCTTTTTACCAAATTACTGTAGCCGACAAAATTAAAAGTTTGTGAAAATATATTTTTAAAATGTCATTATCTAACCCTAACCATTATCCTAAATATCTCTTATTCTTAACAGGGTTAGATTAGAAAATATACTATAATTCTTTCTTAACAAACTAATACTTCGTTAACAACATAGAGATCAAAAATGGCTTCTCTATCCCTTTTTCAAAAACACAATAATTTTTACCAAGTTGTCTTCCTATTTTCATACTTCAAATCTAGCATGGAGCAAACATTATTATAGTTATTATAGTTTGTATGATATTTATACTAAAAATATGAGGGGTTATCCACAGGGTCCAATCTTTTTACATATTAGTAGAAGATATTAACACTTAGTTAGTGCGGTGGGGTTTAAGATACCCCAGTTAACTTAAAACACTTTTTTATTTTCAAAAACCTTGAAGTTTGATTTTTAAGCATTTGTGTACCTTCTAATTTGACATCTTCCTTGATTTCTATTCAGTTTTTGGCAGGTCGAAAAAGTATGGTCGTGAGCACACTTTTTTTTTTACCTTAATTGGTGCGGTGGGGTAAAAAAAACCCCAAAGATTTTTGTAAGAATATAGTCAAAAATGAATATAGAATAGTTCATAAAAAACAAACAAAAAAAAATTATATATGTTAAAATTTATATTCGTTTTTGTTTTTGAAATTTAATGCCATTTATTTTTTATGGATATTTTTTGAGCAAACTTCATCACTGTTATTTTGAAACTAATTTTCAAGCTAAAAATAAGCACACATGAAGATATGAATTAAAATTTTATAAAATAAATTTACAATTTTATAAGCATAAAATAAATCTATTTTTTAAGTATGTTTTGATGTGTTTAACAAGTAAAACTCTCACATTTCGAGCACGTAATAATTGTCACGTCTCCTTGGGCAAAATTTGAATCTTGAAAACTTATTGGTTTTTGAAACAGTTGAAACTTCTGCAGAATCAGTCTCTATAAAAGAAGAAATTAAATCCTTGATATTTTTAGATGCACTTCTACTACTTTTTTTCTTTACCAAGGTCCAATCTTCGCACAAGTTTTGAACTATGATTACTTAGTTTGTATTAGCTTTAATTCCAGCATTGTTGCATAAACCATAAATAATAATAACGTTTACTTAGACTTTCAAAATTGTTTCTTGAATTAATCTGATTTTATCAATCACTCAATAATCTTCTGAATTCATTGTTGCTCAATCGATATTTTATACCTTGAAAACTATTGAAATTTGTGTATGTCTGCGTAACTTATATAAGTTTGAGTGTAGGAGAATGTATGTAACAGCTGTATTATTTCTCAACGCAATTAAATAAAACTATGAATGAATTTATTCATTTGCTGCATTATTTCCTCAATTTATTTTGTTTCTGCTTTATACTCTGTTAAACCTCGATCTTTTTGTTGATTTTTTTGTTGTCTATCCAGTTGAACTGTTTTTAATTTTATCCACAAATGGCTTTTATTGATGAAATTAGGGAACTACTCAAAGAAACAACCGTTACTGAAGAAATCTTGGATTCTTCAGATAGTTCCGAGTCTGACTATGAAGAAATTTTGTCATTTTTCTGATAGCGAAGAATCAAATTTTGATGAATCTGACAATAACAACAAAAATTCTTCTGACACAAGTGCAGTCTTCTGGACTGACAAGCCGATTTCTACCACGTTTCGAAGACATGATCACTATGATTGTGAAAAGCACCAATCTTTTTATAGAGACAGTGAAAAACAATTACAAAGAAGCTAGTCACTCAAGAGACACAGATGTCACAGAAATAAACGCTTTTATAGGAATCTTATTTGTAACAGGAGCGCTTCATTCGAATGACCTCAATTTCAACGATATTTGGAACAATTTTGGCTTCGGTTGTGATTTTATAAAGAGTGTAATGTCTTCACAAAGATTTTTATTTTTATGTCGATGTATTAGATTTGATGAGAAAAGTGCGAGAAGTGTCGGAAAAAGTTTCGACAAGTTGGCTGCTATTAGAGAGTTTTTTGATTGTTGCGTAAAGAATTGTACATCTTTGTATGCCCACATGAATTTCTTACAGTTGATGAAGCGATTTTCCCCTTCAAAGGTAGATGTGGTTTTAGGATGTATTTTGGATCTGCAAAACCAAAAAATTATGGCCTTCGTGTTTACGCATTAGTAGACGCAAAAACTTTTTATGCACTCAATCTAGAAGTTTATGTTGGAAAACAAGTCGGTGTACAAAGACTTAGCAATTCACCATCAGATGTTGTAAAGCGATTGATTGCTCCTATTTCAGGAACAGGAAGGAATGTCACCACTGACAATTGGTACGCTGGAATTGATTTGGCACTGGATTTAAAGGCGCAACATAATCTAACATTGGTTGGAACAAAAAATAGAAAAGGTGTTCCCAAAAAATTTTCAAGTAACATGAAAGAAATTTTTTAAAGTAAGTTTTTATTCACAAAACACTGGTGTCATAGATTCCTAAAAAAATAAAGTTGTAACGCTTTTTTCTACGATGCATCATGATAAAATTATTGAAAAAATTGGAAAGAAAAAACCTGAAATTATAAATTTTTACAATGAAACAAAATATGGTGTTGGCTTGGTAGACCACTTATTATCATCAAAATATAATGTAGCAAGAAGATGGCCAATGTGCATTTTTTTATGGTTTATGCAACAATGGTGGAATTAACGCTTATGTAATACATAAACTAAGTAATCCTTCTTCAAAACTTGTGAGAAGAAAGTTTTTATTAGATCTTGGTAAAGTATTATGTTTGGAAAGCCAGAAAATAAGAAAAAGTAATAGAAGAGTCTCTAAAAATTTCAAGGATTTAATTTCTTCTTTTATAGAAACTGATTCTGCAGAAGTTTCAACTGTTTCAACATCCAAAAAGTTTTCAAGATGCAAATTTTGCCTAAGGAAAGATGACAAAAAAACAAAGATAACCTGCTCGAAATGTGAGAGTTTTATTTGTAAAAGACACCAAAATATACTTTGTGGAAATTGTGCTTTGTAAATTTCAGAAAGATAAAAATGATGAATTGATTTTATGTTAATAAAATTCTAATTTTACTTTTTAAAAAATAGTTTCAAATAAACATGAAGTAGTGTACTCAAAAAATATTTCTACAAAAATAGATGGCGTTAAATTAAAAAAAAGAAAATGTTAAACTATTATAAATTTAATAATTATTAATTTTACATATTTAACATTTAGTATGCTTGTTTCTTTACGAACTATTCTATATTGATTTTCCATCAATATTCTTACAAAAAATTTTGGGGTTTTTTTACCCCACCGCACTAAAGGTAAAAAACATTACCCCACTAACTCAGTCACTTTACAATATGTTTTCTTTTTTAAGGCGAATTCAGAAAGGGTAGGGGCAGTAAACTCATAACGTGACAAAGTCAGCACACATTTTAGCTACGCCACTGGTTATATATTATAAAATATATGAATGACAAATTATTATTAATTCAGTGGTAAACGATTGTCAAAAATGATCTCAGAATCAAAAATTTCTTCAATCTTCTCCAAAGTAAAATCTTTCCTTTGATTCTCCGTTAACCTCAACATCGGTCAGGTTTTTTTGAAAACAGATTTTCTTATCGCCAAAATTTTTGCTTCGATATAATCCTTTATTCTCGAAGATTCGTTATTTTGATCAAGAAGCGAATGTGAGGGAAAAACGAGGTGTCACCATATTTTTCATTATGGCATGAAAATTTATCAAAATTTTATCACAGTTCTAATATTTTATGCAATGAAAGAATGAATTAAAATTTTTATTTAAATATAAATATAAACAATAAATTAAATTGTATTATTATATCCACCTTCTCCACTCTTTCTTTCTTATTTTTATTAGACATCGTGGTTCTGGTCGTTCATCAACACTTTTTAAGTTTTTTTAATATATTTTTTTTCATAACAAAATTTGTTTAAAATGTTCAAAATATTTCGCTTCCAAATCCTTTCTTTTGTATTTTATTTAAATTTTTGCAATAAAAATTATTTTCTCTCCTATATTTTTTTTTCAATAATATCTTAAATTTTTTTCGGCATTTTGATGAGAAAAATTTGAAAGTATTTTTCAAATATAATTAATGAAGATTTTGTAAAAATCATTCCATGCCATATTTGCTCATCACTCGTTCTAAAATATAATAGGTGGTACACTCATTTTGCAAAAATCGTAAAAATATACTTGCCAAAAAATTGTTATTTTGACGGCAAAAAGTGAAATAAATTTTTAATTCTTATAAACTAGATGATATTCGAACATGAACTATTCTGAGCAATATCGTATACGAGAGTGGCGGCAAGAGCCAGAATGATTTTGAATTGTGTTCAATTCAAAATGTAAAAACGCATATTTAGGTATTGTGATTAACATTTTTATACAAACTCTCTAAAAATAGATCTATTGAATGAATGTGAACAATTTTGAAATATTTCAATTTGTGCGAATATGAATTTTATTTAAGAGCTTCGCATTTTGAAAACATTTGAAAGCGAGTTATTGATTTTTTTGGAAAAATGAGAAATTCTATTCTCAGGCTATTTCTTTAAAGCACGCTTTCAGTGAAGTTAATAAAATCATATCTCCGCAACATGTAAGGAATCATTGCGAGGAAAAATTAGTTTCACTTTTTTTTAATAAAAAAATTTATTATTAAAGAAACAATGTAACATTCAGTTGTATGAGATAGAAGCTTACAAAAGTATGAATTTTAAATCAAAATTCTCAAAAAAAAAACTTACTAATTGTATTAGAAAAGTTGTTTTTGGAGTAGTAAACGACGACTTTACTAATTTCATTAGTTAAAGCCACTAATTATGCTACTTTTTCTTTTTTTTTGTAAATAAAATAACAAATGGAGAAATGAATATTTTCTGTCACAGCAGTGGTTCCCACACTTTTTAGAACAACGCCTCCTTTTGCTTATTGAAAATTCTTACGCCCCCGTTAAAAAGAATAAAATAAATAATTGAAACGTTATAGATAATAATAATAATAATAAGATTGTTCATTATATTTGCACTTCCATTCTGTTATTTATTATGCATGCACAAACGTAAATTACAACGTTTATCAAAAAATCAGATATTTTTAAGACTTAAATTATTATTAATAAAATAATACAAGAATGAGTTTTTACAAGATTAGCAATTCTAGGTCTCTAGGAAGAAAGTGAACAACACAAATCGCTTTGAAGATTAAGTCGATTTCGTGGCTTCGTTTTTAATACAACAAGTCTGGAAAAACCGTGTCAACGAAATAGGAATCAACAATTGAAGAGCAAAGACGAAACTTTCCAGATGGTCTTCGAAACTGGAGTGGGAGCTGGACTGCGACGTGAGGGTTCACTCTTCAGATGTCGAATGGTGAACGAGGTCGACAACAACAACAACAACAACAACAACAATTGAAGAGCCTGTTCTCCAAGTTTTGGATAAAGGAATGAAATTTTACCCAAAATTCTTCAAATGTCACAAACTCAAAATTATCTGCCGCAGTTTGAATCATATTTTAAATTCATGGCAAACTCTCAAGTTGAGGATAGGAGGACCTTTACACTTGAATGAATAAGAGTCGTTTTGAATAAAAAATAATACGTGGATCAAACGAGTAAAAGAGGATTGGTCACCCTCTCAGTCCATGCAGTCCCAAAACCCATGACAAATGATAGAAATTAAAAATAAAAATACTAAATATTTATTAGAGTATAATAACTAAATATATTTTATCAAAATGTTTCATTTGATGTGTGTTTGATAGCATAACCGAGAGGGATCGTGTTCTACCTCTTTCTGTATACATTTTTTCACCTTTAAACTGATCTATACAGGCTGCGTACCAGTCATTTTAAGTTCTAAATTGTTCTCTTTAAAATTCTAAATTGTCTTTTTTAACTTATTAATGGTTTTTTAACTTTAAATTGCCATCAATTTAATTTATAAAAAATTTTTCAATATATAGTATAATTTAAAGATTCCGTTTGATGATTTATTTACGTATATCTGTGAAAATAAACAAGTTTGCTAATATAATTATTGCGCCTCAATGGTTGTTAGAGTGTAGTTGACCGCTCAATCCTCGAAGGTCAGTACTTCGATCACCAAAATCTTTAAAATAAAATCTCAAATATGAGATTAAGCATCTTCAAGCATCATGCAAGCATTTTGCCTTACGTCTGAAAGTGCTTTGATATCCATCCAACCAACCAGCCAACCAACCATTCACTATAATTATTATGTTTTTTTTAACATTTGGATTTAACTTTCATACTTTTGTAAGTTTTTTTTATACAACTAAGTATTGCATCATTTGTTGCGAAGATAGGATTATTTTAAAAACAGTTTCAACTCTATATCCTTCTTATTAAGATCAATGAAAGCGTCTTTTAAAGAAAGAGTCTGAGATCACACATTCTCATTATTTTAATAAATACAATGATTAATTTATATGCTTGTGAAGTTAAACGATTTTCACTAAACTTTTCTTGAAGCGGCTCGGATTACCGAAAATTTAAAAAAAACGCGGACCGAAATATTGAAAACTTAAAAAATACTCGCATTATGAAATTTCTATTGATACTTGTTTAAACAAAATAAAGCAAACTTTTCGATGTTTTCCCTATGGATGTGACAAAGTTGATACACTGAGGATACATAAAAAGGGGTAATGAACATAATATATATCAAAGCACTTTCAGCCGTAGGCATGCTAGCAATATGCTTAAGATATATATATATAAATGAAAAGGGTTAATCACAATTTTTGTGAATTGGTTTTTAGAGTTGGGAGCCTTGGGGATCGAACCTCTGACCTTCAACTGTTAAGCTGAGAGGTACAACCTAACAACCATTTATGCTCACCATTTTGTAGTTGCAGTAACTATATATTATTACAGAAAGTTTATTTAGAAATAATTTGTTTTTTGAAAATTTAATCATTTAAGAAGAAGAAGAAGATTTATTAATTGATAAAATAAAATTGGAATACACCACTAAACATATAAAAAAAGAATTTAATAAGGAATTTAAAAAGAAAGACATTGCATATTTATAGTTGGGAAAAAATTCAAAAGGCCTACAAGCCGCTGATATGAATAAAACCCATCATCAATGAAATAGAAATACATCATATAAAATATTCATAAAATAAATCACTCAAAATTTATTTAAGAATTCATTATTGTATTTTCGGACAAGAGCCTTTACTAATTTAGCATAAATATTTTTTTACTAATTTAATTAGTCAGTTACATGTATGTTTGATGTTTTTTTTGTATTTATTATTTTGGTTTCTCTATCACCTACGTGTTTAAATTTATTTTCTTTGCATAACATCTGTATGTTTACGATTGGGTGTTTCCGTGAATTTGTATCAACTTGTGATTTTTCGTATGCTGTTTACAGACGCGTCTTCTGACCTTTTGCAATACCCTCAAATTTTACTACATTGTATAATCTTGTCTTCTGATAAGGTTTGTAATTTCTTTTTTTCTCTTCTTCTTTCTTAACACCGGTAAATCGTACTAATTCGTTAGTGAAAATTTGGACAAGAACGTTTAATCATTTAGCTCAGTGTTTCTTAACTTTTTTTCTTGGTGGACCCTTTCATAAAAATTGAACAAAAATATATTTATTTTATAATTTTTCACTAATAAAATTGTTGAGGCTATGATAAAAAAAATAGTATATACTTAGAATTCATATTGAAATGAAAGCAAATCTAATGGAACAATTTTTATAATAAAAAAAGAAAGAGATTTAATGAGGTACCTGTGGTTGATGCTGCTCAACGAGATTCTTTATATCTGGTTGCATTGAAGTTAATGCTAGTCGTAAAGCACCTCTTTTTACGATGTCAAGTCTATTGCCAACTTTTTATAATAAAAACCGTTATGAGATGGGTTTCTTCATGGGCCACCAAAATATCATTGTGGACCCCCAATTTTTAATATTTTGCCTGAGGACCACTTGAATTATTATATGGACCCCTAGGGTCCATGTCGACCACGGTTGAGAAACCCTGATTATCTAGTAAGTGGAACTAATTATTTTTCTCAGTCAAAAATGTTATAAAATCAATTCAGTGTAAATTCATCGCGTTAACGAAAAATTTTCAACCAACAAATTCATCATTTTCCGGAATTTTTTTTTCACTTTGTTTAATTTATGATATATTTTTTCAAAAAGTTAGCTCTTTATTATTTTTTAATTATAATATTGCAAAATGTAATTTGTTTTAATTATATTCAGTATTTTTAATTGCATATAGATACTTTTAAATCAATTTCTAATTTTTCAACACATTCTAGTTTTGAAAAATGTTGTTAGATATATTCTGATTTGACTTCATTTTATACACAAACATATACAAATATCACACTAGAGTTCTGTACGGGTTCTAAAAAATTGCCCGGACTCAGCCAGCCCGGCTATTTCGCCAAGCACCTGTAATAAAAAAGCAAAATGCCCGCAACCGCCCACTTAAAAATTTGAACTTATTTCATTTTGATAAATAATATAATGGAAATGACACTGTTTATACATTCAATTTTTTATGATGTTGGATCCAAAACAAGATGTTATTTTTTATAACTCTGTTTAAAATTAAAGTATCATTGGGTGAGTAAGACTGAAGTTGCAAGCGCTAACAACACTTGATCCCATAATACATGAAACATACGCGCAGCAACAGAAGATTTTTTTGCAAATGATTGGAAGAAGTAAATAAAATTCTTGAACTAAGGCAAACAATGGCAAAAAATACTTGAAAGGAAAGTGAAACTAGATTGGAATTTTTTCTTGTTTATTCGAAAATAACTGAAATGAGAAAAGACTTGTATAAGTGATAGTAATTTATATGACAGCTGACAAGACATAAATCGTGCAAGCACATCAACTAACAAACTCAGCAAAGTGAAAACATTTTGGATTAAAAATAGTAATTATGTTACTTCTAAAACAATGAAAGCACATGAGTATATCACGACACAACTCCTTCATATAACAATCACCCACATTTTTTTTATCTTGAAAATCATTGAACATGATAAACAATGGAGGACAGACATTTTTTGTGAATGTTTATAAATCATGTGCTTTGAGGAGTCCAAATTTCGTAACTTTAACCCTTTCAGACAAAATTTAACACTAATGTCCAATGAAATAACAACCATCGTCTTTAAGGTATTTAAAAACTCAGTGAAATGGATGATCAGAGGATAAATGTTCAATAACGTTGGCCTTTAAATGTTATGAGACGAATGAGTACTATTTTCTTATAAACAAATTTCACATAAAAAAAGAGTTTGAAATGAATTTTATTATATTAAAAATCAATATACCTTTGCTTTTTATTGCTAGAAAAGAAGGTTATTAATTCGACTTTATCTGCTTTTTGTTATTTTTGTTTTACATTTTTATATATTGTTTGATTTATATACTTTCATCAATAACTTTGAATTGTATATAAATCTTGAATTGGTATGATGTACATCATGTATTATATTTTGCTCAACTATTTTAATACCAATTGAACAGTTTTTCCTGAAGATACACTGTGAGTGGCTTTAATTAGCCTTTTGTGTATTTGTTGGTTTACCTTGATTATTTAAATAAATTTCTTTCTTTTTTTCTTCCTTTCTTTCTATAGGAGGATTAATAACGTCGACTTGGGAATGTTGGTAAAGTTTTATATGATATGTATATTAATTATTTTAAATCTGATTTGTTAACTTTGTAGATTTAAATCTTTTATTTCTTTTATATTTATCTAATTAATTTTGTTTATAATTTTATATATGAATGCTCATTTTTTTTATCAATTTTTCTCTGATCGCTTTTGATGAACATCTACTGCGCATATCACTTTATCTTATCTCTACAGCACTCACCTCATTCCTACAACAAAAAAATAAAAAGCCTACTAAAGAAAAAAAAATTTTATCCCACCAGTCAGAGCCAGAAATAAAAAACGAAAAATGACAGTTTACTTCTGCTCATCTCTTCTTTTCAACTCCTTACCCAGATCCAAGAATTATCTCATCCTACTCCAAATTTAAACAAGACTTTTTTATCCATCTACTGAATGAACCCAGTCATTAAAGCACTGTTCATGAGTATCAGTTCAATTCTCTTTACCATATATTACTAATATTTTTTAAAATACAAATATACTTACACTTTTCTCATTTTCCTTTTGTTCTATTTACTTAAGTGATTCTTTCTCCCTACAAACTATTGTTTGATCCCAATAAAATTGATTTGATTTGATTTTCAAGAAAAGGGTCCTATATAAAATAGAATCAATGGGATGCGTTTTCGATCAAGAAATGGAATAATTGCACATGGAGAGATAAAAAACCTGCTAGCTGTGGCATAGCTTCATAATTTTTTACTTTGGAAAAAGAAATCCCCTAATTTTTTTACTGTATTTTTATTCCTTTAAGGTTAAAGGAGCAGAATTTTGAAGACTAATCGTCTGCTTTCTTCTTCAATGGAATTTTATACATTTAGCTTTTTGAAGGCCAATGGAACACAAGTGTCCCAAGAAATGAAAATAGTTCTACTTCAAATGTATGAAATTGCATTGAAAAAGAAAGCAGATGATTAGTCCTCAAATTCTGCTCTTCGAAGGGTTGAAGCAGACGATCTCCTTTTCTTGGGACAGTGGTCGGTGTCCAACAGGTCATCCAAGGCACAAACTAAGATTTTCCCCAGTCAGTTTGTGCTTGCAAATTCAAGCATATGTTCTCATCTAAACACATATTGCTAGAAGATAACGCTTGCGTGCAAAATTATGCATGAAACAATAAACGTATCATAGTCTAATACTAATAATAATTATCTCTATCAGTAGCATCATCAGTGTGGCGATTATTATCGTGATCATTATTTATTTACGATGTTGTTTATACTTGGAGAGAAGAATACACTGTTACACAAAAGAGCTTTTCACCTTTACTTTTATTAATTACGAATTTCAAGCAGAAGATGCACACTACTATCGTAAATATAATCATTATATACCCATCTCACACACTCTTAGTATGCGTTTGTATGTATATTAGTGGCAAGATAGCCATCATCCATCATTAATATCATTAGCTTAGGTGTAGCGTTGTTATTTTCTTATTAGGTGAAAATGCAGGCTTCCCCCAGCCAAGCCTTCTTGCCCATCTGCCGACAATTTCGTGACAATGAAAGCGTGCTTTGGGCTAACACACACACGCACAGACACACATACACGAATTATTGCATTGACCCACACACACACGCACACACACAGTGATCATCATTCATCTCTTCAACAAGGGATTAGGAAAGTCAGATTCCCTTCTGCTTGCAAAGAATGGCCAACGCTCTTCGGTGAAAACCTTCAACTGACACAAGGTAAATGTGCTTTCCTTTTACTAAAAATCTTCTATATGTACTTAGGGTGTGTCCCGCCCCCTCTCCGCGTGTGTCCACGCCACTCAACAAAACACCTACAGGCTAATCCAATTTGTTAACACTTGCATGCGCACACCCCAAACAATCCCACTTTTAATTCGAAAAAGAGTGCCGCCATTTTATCAGTGTACATCGCATTCATAGGCATCATGCCGAAGCAAATTGAAGATGCATGCCATCTGCCCTAAACAGCGAATGCAGATATATACAACGGATGCCCGTACACACACACACACACACTTTATTATTGAAAAGCAAGGACTCCCTCACTTCACAAACAAAGTAAGAATGAATTATACTTAATAAATATAAACAAACATAATACACCGGTGTTGGAACTAGTGCGTCAATTTGCCCTTTAGAAGCTTCACTTTCTTTTTTACGAAATCTGAAAAAGGAATAAATTTAGTGAATATAGATTTTGTTTGGGCAAGAAAATAATTTGTTCATATTTTCTGAATCGCGGTAATAATTTTTTTTTATTTAAAAAAATATTAATCTTTATATCCATCCATCCAGGTATTCAAAGGCGAAAAAAGAAGAAAAAACTTTTAGAAAAAGAATATCTATTTTTTACGGATAATGAAGGATCGGATTAATGAAGTCCAGCCCATTAACAACGAATGCCTGCATACCTAAAAAAATTAAATAGCACTTTTAATGAATGAGAATATAAACACATCACATTGGATAAGTTTTAACGCCATCCAGGTTTTTAGAAATAGGGAGTTAGCACTCGACCCTACTTTACGGAGTTGTGTTCTTCATTGCAGTGCATAATGTGACACCTGGCTTCTCATTTTGTCACTTTTAGCAAGCTATAAATAATAGTAAAATAGTGAAGCTTTTCTTAGCTGGCCGCATCTCGTAAAAGGGAAGAAAAACGCTGCTTTGGTTTATATATCATGAAAAAGGAAGTCCTGTGAAAAATATGAAACTAATATTGATATTTCGATTTATAGTCATAAATGAACAAATAAAGCTGTAAGAGGATGTTGCGAGAGTTGAGAATACAAAAGTTTTCCCACGCCCCCATTGAGCCCCATTTTCAGGGGCTTAAAGCACGGATCTGTATATATATTATATACCTTTATATGTACTTCAATTTAACACATATGTTATCATATTAGTGACGTTAGACCTGTCCACAGTTCGGTCTAAGACGGGTTAAAACCGGTTATATTGGTTCAGTCTCTAGTCCGGTGTGATCTGGTCTTTAGATATTATAGTCCAATTCGGTCCTGTTCAAGTAACAGACGGTGTAGTCCACTCCTTGTCTGGATTTTATGAGGATCAGACTTTGAATGGATCTAAGTACTCGTCATCCTTGCTCCCTATTTGGTAGTAAAGTTCTGTTGATTACCATAGTAGTCAGAAATTTATCTAGGATTAATTAATCAACACGTTGGCTCAATAAAGATATAATGATGCAAACAAATTCACAAAGATAACATATATATGGTTAGTTAAAATTTTAATGAATTGAAAAAAATAAATTTCATTCCATCCAAAAATTATTTGTATATATTCTAGTTTGTCTGAACACTCAAGCAAAATGTCCATTTTTGATTATTTTTAGCATGAATTCGTTTCGATCTCTCAAAGATGCCTGTAAAATACTTTGCTACTATCGAAGAATTCTTGTCTAAAAATTCAGATTTTTGGGCTTCTTTTAGTGAAAACATTGATTCAAAATACAATACGTAAATCAATTTTTCCTCTAATCAAAGGAAAGCTAAGCACTTTTGAAGCACATATACCCCAAACTAGGGAGTGAAACACTTTCCCAGTTTTCTTAGCTAGATAAAGATTTCAAGGATATACATACGTATATTCATTGTTAGGAAAAGGCATAGCAAAGCGTGCTTAATTTAATTGCCTCTGCACCTTCGGTTTTACTTTCGTATTTTCCTCAAATCCATTCTCTCTCTCTCTATATATATATAAGCATGGTAAATGCAGTCACTATATCAGGTGAGTATGAAAATATTAAGGGTGCAGGTTGAGATTGATTTTTCGAATTTGTCTTATTGAAATGACTGCAATATATTACATTATACTTTCAATAGCAGTGATTTGCGAGTGCAGTAATAAGTTTAGATATATGTTAGGTTGTGTTTATTGTAGAGTCACTCCCTCAAATGAAGCTCGTAGATGCAAACGAAATTTAATAAAGACGCTTTGCTCCAAATAACAATAATGGTGATGATGCCTGAGAACAGATTATTCCTGTAAAAGATATAATCAATAGAGAGAAAGAAGCGAGCAAATACACTCCCAACACATATATATAAGGATAGGAGGTACAGATAAGAAATCCTGTTTAGTGATCAAAAGTATTTCACTGCAAACTGAATCTTCTTGAAAGCCGATCTGAATCTCCTTGTAAGCGAAACACCAGAACTTGAAGGATGACAGTGAGTGCTGAATATGTTACTGTTTCTCACGAACAAATCACCCCTCTCTCCCCAAACGCACTTCTTTCAGAAGAAAAGGATACTTGTTCCAGAGACTCGATCAAGCTGTTCATTGGACAGATTCCAAAGAATTTGGAAGACAAAGATTTACTTCCCATTTTTGAAGAGTTTGGCAAAATTCAGGAATTCTCCGTTCTCAGAGATAAAGTGACTGGAGTGCACAAGGGTATCAAAATTTGACTACTTATTAAGTTTTTACATTTTTTTTTTAAATTATCTACAGTCAGTATTGAATCTAAGTTAAATGTATTTAATAGCTGGACGGCCAACGATTCTACCATCTGGTATTGAATTAGGACTATAAGATCGGTACGCCTAGCTTTCACACCTCGGACATCTGCAGAGAAGTAGAGTTTAGCAAAGGATCGTTATCCATGAAATTCAAACTGAATCTTTTACATGCAGCAATTTTTATAAGTTCATATAGCTAAGATATTCGTAAATTTGTCGCATTTTAAATAAATACAGTATATGATGATGATCATAATAAATTAGAATCAATATAACATAAGATGACACAAATTTATAAGCGAAAACAATACCAGGTAAGCTTTTTTGCGATGTATCTGTGTTGATCGGCGGAGATAAAGAATATAGAGATGTTTCTGAAATGTGTAAAATAGGTTTAGAGAGGAACATAGACAACACCTTTCTAAAATTGATCCATGAGTGCTTTGAAAATATCTAAAAGAAGGAAAATTTACAGTACAAATTAAGGTCGTCTTTATTATTCTATCAGAAAGTGACCTTAGGACAGAATTCTTCGTTTCTTTTTTTTCGAAGTTATTTTGACAAAATCTTTGATTTCTTTTAGAAAATTCCGCTCAAATGTGGACACTAATCTATTCATTCATTGTTTACGCTGTAAAGTGTAATCATGTGTCTTTTGTTCGAACCATATGAGACCGCGGAGAAGGTAAAAGTCATATAGAGTGCGTATTCGTTCTTCTTAACTTAAGTTTTCCAAAAACATTTCCTTTTTTTATGGCGCTCTAATCGATCTAGAGCAGTGTTTCCCAACTGCTGGTCCACAAGACAACTCTTTGCTGGTCCACGAAAAATTTTTCAAAAGCGAAAAATATAGTGAAATTTGGCTTTTATAATTGCAACTATGATCGGCTATTTTTTTAAATTTATTTTGTATAATAACTCAGATTATTTACTTATTTTCGGGCAAAGAGAGTAAGGCTTTATCTATAACTCCTCCAGACATAGACAGCTCGGTCAAAGAAAAAAGAGTTCAGAAGTCTGGTTACAGCAAAAGCGCAAAATGAAATTTTATTGATTTGTTACTTTTATCTAATTTTTTTTGATTTTATAATAAATTTTTAATGAATTTTTAGTATGGATCATAATAAGTTTTTCCCACAAAAATAATGTTGGTCCATACCATTTTTGCTTTTTGGAAAATGGACCACGACCAGAAACGAGTTGGGAAACACTGATCTAGACTGAGCATTCGCGGATTTAAAGAGCGTAATGAGGGATATGGGCCTTTCTAATTTTGAACATATCCATTCGTGTTAAAAAAGAAGAGTTGTACTTCAGATCTGTAAGGTGATATGAGTTAATATTGATTGTATATTGTGCGAAGCATAAAATCAATTTTTTTGTTTAGAAATGTGATATTATTACTGGACTAAAAAATTTTCATTTTACCAAAAGATAAAACAGAAAATAAATTATAAGATAATATAAAAAGTTTAAAAAAGGAAATTCCGTTAACAAACTCAAAACTTGTCAACTACCCGCCCCTTCCCACAAAGCACTGAATACGAGTAATACTCTATATAAGTAATAAATTTAATGCTTTCATATATTGAATATTCAAGGAGAATTCATTTTAGAAAAATTGCTATAAAATCACCTGGCTGTAAGTTTTCTTCTAGAATCTGTCTGGACTCAAGCAAACAAAACAAAACGGACACTCAAAAGGTATTGCTGCAAAAATGTTTGATGGCTATTGACATGAACTTTTTTATCTATGGTATTGGATTAGTCAATTTGTATGAGGACTTAGAGTTTGGGAAATGCAAGTTAGGAAATTTGTCATAGACAGAACACAATGGCGAGAATATGAATTTGAGAACATTCGAAAATTACAGGGTACCTTCAGAACTTTGCAGAAATCCATTTTTGCAAACATCAGTTACATAAATTAACTTGCTAATACAAACTCAGTCGTGGTCGAAATTGTACATTTGAGAAAACGTATAGATTCCCTTTTCATCTTTTTAATATTGCAAGAAAGTAATTTTAAGTTTCATTCGATACAAGCGCCGCAATTGTGCCTTCTCGATGAAAACACCCCATGCTACCTTTTCCTTACCTTACCTTAGAGCCTAAAACTAGAGATAAGTTCAAGAAAGCGCCAGTCATCTCCACACAAAAATGTTTTGCCCTCGTAAAAATGTTTGTTCTTTGGCCATTTCACTTAATTTTGACAACTTTTTAGTGGATCCCTGATTTTATCGTGTAGAGAATACAACAAATTAGTCCCACGCGAATCAATATAGTGAATCGCATTTCAAACAACAATCCACAAAAATCAATTTATCGCATCAAATAACAAGAGTGATTATAGAAAGTATACTCAGTATATAGATAGCGTTTCACAAACAATTTCTATCAATTATTTCTTTCTTCTTCTTCTTCTTCTTCTTCAAATCTTTCCTAAATTGATGCAGCGTGCAATCATATAATTCAATTAATTATAATGAGTTTCTAATTACAACTTTATCTTAGGTGTTCATGTTCATTTTAGAAAGTTTTGTCGAAGTGACATTAAAAAATCAAATATTTCCAAACATTATCATTCTCTATACAAAATATACATTTTTTGAAAGGAATGCTTTTTTCCTAATTTACAAAACAAAGATATAGGTAAATACAGTAGTGGGATTCAAATTTTTTGTCAGACGGTTCTGTTGCAAAAAAGTTAAATTTGTCAGCAAATAAACTAATCAATTTTGATAAATAATAAGTTCACCACTTGTATAAATAAACTATGCACTAAATCACTAACAAAACGTACCGTCCTAACGGTTTCGGTTCTTTTCGGATGAGAGGCAGAAGACTACTGACAGCGACTAGTCGATTCGTCGAACTCACGAAATTCCGTGAGACGGTTCTAACGAACCGGTGCGAACCGGTTGAATCCCACTACTGGGTAAATAAGTCTAAAAATTAAACAATTCAATTACACCATTGTTTCTATTCCTCAAACAAGGCAAATCTGCTTGGCCTAGAATTTAGCACGTGACTTTATCTCTGTGTCTCTTATGACAAACTTTTTTTAAATGTTGAGCCATTTTTTCTATTTTATATTTATAGGTTGCGCGTTTTTAACTTACTACTCGCAAGATTCGGCAATAAATGCTCAGATTGCTCTGCACGAACAAAAGACGTTTTCAGGGGTATAACTTTTTCTTCTTGTAAATATTACACTCCATCTTACCTAATAGCGGTGGCGAATTGAGAAAGATGTTCAATTAGAATTAGTTTCACTTTGCGAAAGTAGAGTTGTATTTAATATGCGTAACATGAAAGGAGTAATTGTTCCCTGTCTGTGTATACACGAGTAATACAAAAAAGCAGTGATTCTGAAGCTTTTTTGCTCTTATAAACCCTTTTCAAGCTCAAAATTTTTTGTGGGCCCCTTATAACCAATAGAGATTTTATTTATTCAAAATATAAGAACAAGTAAGCCTTTCTTTATCACTATATTGTATATACTTTTAACTCTGCGTATTTTATAATTATTTAAATTTCATAATATCTAATTTTACCAAGTCACAAAGAGAGCATTTTTATTGGGAAAAATGTGTTGTTTAGTGTGAACATTGAAATTGATGCTTTGAGGCCAAACTTGCTTATTTTTGACATGGACGGTTTGCCAAATTAGGTAGACCGCGGATTTGAAATATTTTTATATGGACCCCTAAAAAATCTTGTACGCTCCTTGCGGGTCCACATGGATCACATTGAGAAACACTGCAATAAAGTAATAAGCTAGAATTGATTCAAAGTGATTTTGCCCATAGAAAATTTAGAAAAAATTTGTTTTATAAAAAATGTTATAAAATCGCCCTATGGTAAACTATCTTCAAGCCTGATAGTATATGTAAAAATATCAAAAGGGTCTCCAGTCAAAACATCACAAACTCCGAACGCCCAAAACGAAGAATGAGAAAATCAGAGTAGCATAAGCCATTTTCAAGTTATTCATATTTAGCAAGGCCAAGAAAAGTTGACTTAAATATTGACGTAACAGAGCATGAGATTTTTCAAAATTTGTTTTAAGTTTCAGAGTGTTATTGTCCAAAATAAGGGACATGAAGTAGTCCTAGATTTAGCACTTAGAGTAGGTTACCAGCTCAAATGTCTTACCTGCCATGCTGTCATTTAAAAGTAAAGTTTTCTTTTTTTTATTTCTAGCTCTTTGATGAGATAATTAAAAAAGTTATGTTCCACATTGGGGAAGTCAATAAATTTTGTCTGTAAATAAAAATTTTATATTCAAATAATTATTATTTATAAAATGGAATATTTTTTTTATATTTGTGAACTCTTCAAAACTGTTAAAAACGTGCTCTTCGTTTGTTAACTTCTGAAATTTTTACAAAATACACATTTTACAAAAATGGACTAACATTTTACATAAAAGAAATCGTGTGGAATGACATATGTAATAAAAATTAATATAATTTCTATATTATGTATGATTTTAAAAGGATTAAATAATAACGCTTTCTTATTGGCTAATTTAATAACACTGGCGCCAGTCATTAAGAAATTTATAAAAACTAAAAAAAAGAAAAATTTGTTTTTATGTTCTATGGTAATTAATTTTTTGACTATAAAAACTTTTAAAAAAATTGTCAAAATAAAAGATCAACTTGGTATAAAATTAATTATAGAATTTTTTATAGGTGTAAATAAAACTTGACTTTGGTTGACTTTTGTCCGCACAGCAATTCTATAAATTTTATATCAGTGCTTTTTTTATATAAAATTAATACTTTTAATTGTTAAATTTATAAACAAGTTTTTTCGAAGATTGGACTAAAAATATATAACATTCCATTCAAAGAGAGATTTGGCATTTAGAATAAAATGTAAACTAACGGTTATAGGAAATGTCAATCAAAATAACAAGAGATTATAATTCTGCAACATCCTCTCTTTGTTTTTTCATTAATGTAGCCGATAAATTTTGCAAAGCCCTCAACTCTAAGGACTCTCTGATCTAAAAGATAAATGGCCAAGCCGAACAATAGATGCTTGATTGAAATCCCTTTCAAATCTCTGATTGGCTAAATTAGTCTATTTGCAACACGTCAAGTACTCATTGTTCACACTAGTTATATGCAGTTTCATTGTGCACCAATCTCAACATACGCGCTTGAACACAAAAGAAAAAGGCCTTTAGGAGAAAGCATATTCTGTACACTCTTTCCTCTACAATAATTAAGCAGGGGTGTAATGGGTTGAATAAGAAAAGAGGCGTATCTCGTTCCTTCCATTAATTCCATCAATATTTTTCACAGTGTGAATCATGTTGAAACTTTTCAACTTGCTCCTCCACAAGACGAGGAAGGAGATAGGATCTCCTTTTTTCTTTTATCAAATTTTCTCCTTATCCTTATCCTAGCCTAGATTGATGTAACTCACTCACAATTGAAACACGTAAATCCTTCTATACTAAATAATTTTATTGTATTATAACTTGACAGTTTGCTAAAATTCAAAGTCTACGTTAGGAAACCTGTATAGAATTTGGAAAAACGATATTTCATTTAAAAATTCGAGTTTTTTTTTTAACTTTTATTGCAATCAAAGCATTGCTATGATTGTAAATTATACATCAAATTTTTTAAATATTTTCTGGTTTTTGTTATCTTTAGAATGAGAAATAAGTATTAAAATTTAAAATTGACACATAAAATCTTTAAGTTAAAAGTAGTGTTGTCTAAATTTCGATCCGAGAACCACGCTTTGGCCGAAGTATTGCTAATGCCGCTCTGAAAAACATTGTGCATTTATCCATCTTTTGAATTCGTGTAACATAAAGTCTACTTGTGTCATCATAATCTAGTGTGTAGTTGTGTTTATATCGTTTTGAGGAGATGTTTCATTTTTATCCAAACTCTTTTTTGATATTTGGACATTATTTTCATATCAAATTTTCTAAAATTTTGCACTAAATCAATATCATTAATTTTATTATTCGTAGTTTCTTTTAACTTTTTCGCCATTCTTACTACTACACAATGCTTGTGCATGAGGTAGATGTAAAAAATTCATTTTTTAAAAATAATATCCGTCATTGTTTCATATCATTTTAAGCAAATACTTTTATACTTGGGCATCACGTGATCAATAGCTTTTCACCAAGGTCACTATTTTAACTTTAAAAATCTTCAATATATTTTTGTTTTTAATTATTTACTTTTTTTAATTACAAATTTTTGCACCTTAATTTAGCAATATCTTTTTACTTGATTTCATTTTATTTAAAAAAACACGTGATTATTTGGCTAATTGCTAAAAGAAAAAAGAAGAGTTGCAAAAAGACAAAACAGAAGTAAAAATATTATACATTTCACGGCCCTATAATTAAATTCTCTTTTTATTTATAGCGAAAACTCACCAGTTTTTTAATGAATAGTTATTGTATATTCATTTGCTAAAAACAAAATGCGAAACGTAATAAACTTTTTTTCTCTGACTTAATCTCGAGCAAAAAAGCCTGTGCAAAAGTTGGGAAAAATATTTACGTTATATCTTATCAATTTATAAGATTTGTAATTTGGCTATTTACATCCAAAACTGAAATGTATTTGGTATTGCAAAAAGAAAGATTCAAATATTTTTTGAAAAACTAACATTTTACATAAGAATTTAATGTAGACAGGATTTCAAGCAAAGTCATAATTTTTTCTAATCATAAATTTTAGGATCGATGATAAATCCTTTTTCTCCAAAGATGGAATCTGTAGAAAAAATTTTTAATGAAGAGTTTACTCATACACAATGAATCAAAAAACACATGTGCATATGAAAAGCCGAAACTAGTATAATGCAACAAATATAAGCATTTATTTAACAGTGTTCTCCGATATCGACAAATTTAACGCTTTTTTTGAAATTTAAAACTCGATCAAGAAGCTAAATTCTCTTTTCTGCAATATATTTTATGCCATGAAAAAGAAGAAAAAACTTTGATACAAAATATGCTCTACATTATATATATATATATACCATTTTCAGTTCCTTCGTATCTTTTCTAGATTAATTTTAACATTCTTGAATTCTATTTTAATTAAAAAAATAGAATTATTGAGATTTTGGTTGAAAAGGTAAAAATAAGAAAATGTACAACACCTCTGTTGAAAGACTATTTATATATATATATATTTAATTTAGGCTAGACTGATTGTAAAATTTAAAATTAGTCGATAAAAAAACACGTTGTTAAAGAAGATGTTTTTCATGACCAATTTATATATAAATAGTACAAGAATTCAAAGAAGTTGAAAAATGATTTTGATTACAGTAAGAAGTTTAAAAAATTATTTTAATTGCAAAAATAAAAATTTATTAAGTTGGAAGCGTTTGCTATTGATCGAGTCCTTCTGAGTTTGATTTCTCATCCTGGATTCCTTATCCGCCAAATTATGAAAGATTATTTTTAGTTAATAATTTGTTTTTTAGTTAATTATTTCCTTTTTATTGCTTTCTTTTAAAAATTGATCAATATGAGTAAATAATTATCTTTGAGTAAACAAAATTTTAAATCAACATTTTTCTAAAATTTTCTACCTTAATGTAAAAAATCATGATGCAATTCTTTTCTTTGATTAGTCAAAAAAAATGTATTTTTTTACGATTCTTATAAGACGCTTCACTTTAAAAATCAAATAACTTATCGTTAAAAATTGTGATTCAAATTATTTAAAAAATTTATAAAAAGTAGGATTCCTATAAAATTTCATTTTGAAAATTTTTTCTTCAATTTTTTCAAATATCTTTGTCTCTTTTTGATCCTCATCCTTTCACACTCTATCAAAAATATTTTATGCGAAAAATAATATCATTTTATACACCTTCAATCAATTGAAAAAATTAAAACAATCCACAAACCCTCGTGCTAAATCCGCTAAGGTGTAATCCATGTTTTTGCCTAATGCAATTAATTCAATCTCATTTTGTTTTGAGCGCAAATTTCGCAATCTTATTGAAAGCGCATAATGCTGTGATATGGGGGATTAGGGTCAGTAAGTGTAAAAATGCAATCTTCAGTCATTTTGTGTAGTGAATATGAATTTAAGGAGCTGTAGCGATATAGGATAGGAAATGAATAGAATGGAATATGAATGAATAGCACTAAATTTAATGCAGATATATTTTCTTTTCTCCATTTGTCCTTAAAATCATAGGAATCAATGGGCTTTTGTTGTAATCCTGATTTTTAATCTTATTTAGACCGCATGATCATGTGATAGGGAATATTTTTAGGGATCAATGAATGTGAACAGAGCAAAAGTAAAATATTATATTATATGTAAGACACCAGAGTTACAAAAATATAAGTACCCCAGTCAAACTGTGTAATCTTCAGTCATTTTGTGTAGTGAATAGAAATTTTAGGTTAGGCAGAGTAAGCAGCATAGCTGTACAGATGACGACAATGTAGGAGAGAAATCGAATATGATGATTAGCATCAATTTTAATTTAGCTCTTTGAGGCATCACGCGTTTTACACAAAATTGTTATGACTATTCCATTCTAGCTTTTTCCTCCTTGGCTATAAAAGAAATGTTAATAGTATCGAAGATTATAAGCACTGCGATGAATATACACGTCTATATGTATGTATGTATGTATGTATAATATCGATTGGGATGTAGACACAAATCAATAAATATTATATATTATAGCTTATTTTATTATTCCTAGCTTCTTTTGACTTTTCCACCACTCTTACTACTACACAATGCTAGTGTATGAGGGAGACGTAAAAAATTCATTTTTTTATAAAAAATATTAATCTTTGTTGTACTCATTTTAGCGAAAAAATGTTTACTTTATTTTTATACTTGTGCATCACGTGATCAATAAGATTTCACCTATATCACCATCATCATCATTGTCATTCCTAATTTCAAAAAAAAAATTCACAACATTTCCTACCATCCCTATTGATAGTTCTTGGTACAATTGATTCTTCTTGCTTGTTTGACTTTTTTGAAAAAACTTGTCTCATCATTAATATTCCGCGTGTTCCAAAATTTGTGATGTTTTAATATCTTGAAATTGTTTTAAATATTAATACCCCTACAATTTTATGATTTAGAGTGTTTAGAACTTTTATGATTAGAATGCTTAGAATGTTTTTCAAAATTTTAAAACTAAAGAAGAATATTTGCAGAGGAAAAATCCATGCACTTTTTATCCTATATCATATATTTATAAAGTGATTTCTGGGAGACAACAGAATTTAAAGTACCATGCTATGAGACGAAAGAGATTCATATACCAGTTTTGAATCCGAAATGAATAGGAAAGATGTTAAGATCCAAATCTTATACCATTCATTATTATATATTTATTCTCTACTCTCTTATGCTCTTTAACCCATTAAGTCCCAATGTTCCCATTTGGGAACATAAGTAATTTCACCTTCGTCTGCTTTTTTCAATGACTTTGAATATAAATCGTCTGCGTTTTTTTAAATATCGTCTGATTTCTATGGGACTTAATGGGTTAATACAAATCTTCTGCTTTACATTAGATATCGTCTGCTTATTCTCTTCGTAATGTGTTAAGCTGAGTGCTAGAACTTTAAAAACAATAAGATATTAATTGTTGACAGTTTGAATATAATTTTGTGGTTTAAATAAATTAGTTATAAGTAATTAGAGAGGGCGGATAAAGTCAATAAAAATGTATTTTGCTTGCACTCAATAAATTTGGTCTATATATTTGAAAGCTTTTTTAGAAAGAATGTTTTTTAGTCATAAATGTCAGTTTTTTTGGGCCAATAAAAAACTGAAGAGTAAACTTTTTTCCTTAGTATAAAATTTTGAAAGTTGTTTTTAGCAAAAAAGTTGAAAATATAATATAACTTAGGATTTAGTTGGGGAATTTTTCATTTTTTTTAAATTTTTTATAAGCATGTACCCAATCAGACGATATCTAATGTAAAGCAGAAGATTTGCATTGAAAAGCATTAATAAGCGCAGACCCTTTTATTTTTGCAAAGTTTACATATGTAGACAGACTGTGGTCAATAACCTGCTAATTTGAGGCTTTTATCGTGTAGAATTGTATAAAATACAAAATAAGCATATTAGTTTCGATGCATCTTTCAATAGACTGTTCAATTAACTTTGACATCATATTTAGTATACTTTGTTGGTATCAAGTATCAAGTAGCCTCAATATTACGTATGCTGTCGAACACACCGTAAACATATGTAGACGTGTTTATGAAAGACGTACACTATACTCATTTATTGAACTTCAAGCGTTAGAATTATGTTTATAACATAGCAACGAAACCTTAGAAAAAAGCTTTAATTTTATTTTTAAAAAAAGTATCATGGATATGGCTCATTTAATGACGTTCCAAATTTCATAACGTTTCAAATAAATTTTTTCAATTTATTCAGTTTCATTCTAAAATTTGATTTCTTCTGAAATTTATGTTTATTTAGTATGTGCAAATAATTTTTTTCTCAGTGTAACGAAAATTTCATCAAAATTATCTTTAAATAAAACTTGAAAAAAACATTGGAATCAGTAGATGTTTTATGCGTGCAAAAAAACGAAAAGAGAATACGAACGATTTTAAAAAGTCTAATTTTGGCTCCATCCTTAACAAATCAAGTTTGTTTTGAACAAAATTGTCAAAAAGGGTAAAATGATAACAATTATGAAATTTTTCATAATTTTTAAAACAAATAAATTTTACTAAAAAATGGTGTCATTTATTTCTTAGAAGCAATTTTAAGCTGTACTGTATATACTATATACAAAAAGAATAGCTTCTATACAATACAGATTATTTACATAATCAAAAACACTTACGGATTTAAGGGGGGGGGGGGGGGGGCGGAACCAGCGTACCCCCCCCCCTCTCCCCCCCCCCTTCCCTTTAAAATTGCATTGCCAATTGTTTGAAAATGTTTCTTGATCTAATTCTTTTCTTAGAACTCAAATATTATGATGGCTTATGCAACTCGTTTTTTAGATTCAATCTTTCTCTAAAGTGAGAAGCCCTGAAAAGTTTTTATGTTTCAATCGTAGTTAATTGTGACGCTTATTACTTTGATATTATCCAATTTTTTTTGTAAATTTATTATTTAAACACATAAAGTTTTACCACGTCAATTCACTTCGCAGTTCAATGAATGAGGATCGTTTTAATGCTCTCATTCTTCTTTTTGTTCACAGAGATATTCGATTGAATATTGACACCATTATTGATATGTATGCTAAAAAGTGTCATAGACGGATGAGGCTCCTTAACTCTCTTAGTTCTTAATCTAGTTACTTTCTTATAATAAACTTATACATTTTTACATATATTATTATGATACTCTAAGTTTTATGATAAAAAGTCAATTTTCGCTTTTAATAAAGCTATACCCAAAATAAGATAAAAACAGCTTAAAAAATTTGATAAAACTTAAATTGTTATGCTTCAAATTTGAGTTCTAGTTTAGTAAAATCGCCCACCCCCCCCCCCCCCCCCCTAATGCCAATTTTGTAGATCCACCTCTGAAAAAAGGCATAATATATTTTATAAGAAAATTGTGAAAGACGTGATCAATAACATTTCACCAAAAACTTATGAAAATTCATCATTTCAACAATCTTTAAAACTTCATTAAAATGTCGAATCGCTCTTGCCAAAATTGAGGAGTGTGTTTCAAAATTTGTTAACCTTTGGATCAAAAAATTTTCTGATTCACTTTCCTCAAAATAAGGCAGGAGCATAAGAAACGTTTCTATCAACTCATAAAAAAGTAAAGGCCTTAACCTGATGAAAAAAAATAAGCAGAGATTTCTTCTCTCATTTCTGAAATTCTTATTCATATGGTTTCTTTTCTTCTTTGTTCAAAGACTGCCTTCTTTGTCTCCATGATGTCTACTTGCTTCAAGCGTAAATCAAGTGAATATGTAGCTTAAGAGTTGGCTTCTATATTTTTAATTCCTTTTTCATTTCGCAAACTTGGATCATCATGATCATTATAGAACTCAAAGAATTTTGGAGATGTTTTCAATGTATTGCCTGATAATTCAGAAATGTATTTAATCTTTCACCTTTTTTATCGAAAAATGGGAAATTATCTTCTGTGCTTGAGCATCATCCAACCTCTATTGCTTATATTTTCTCAGGGATAACAGCAGACATTTTTATGCACATATGAAAAATTGGATACCCTGCTTTAAAATGTAACTTGAATAACACAAATTGCTAAATCAAATGAAAATATTCAAGTTCTAGCATAAAATTTAAATGCGGTTTGAGTGAATGAAAGGATTTTGTTGTGGATACCAAATAACTTCAAACAGCGCTTGGTGGATGTTGATTGAATAGAAGAGAACTTGCCATTTCAAAAGTTGAAAAATGAAATGTAAACATACAGTTCGTATATATCTACCCCCTTTTTATTAAAATATATGCTTAGTTTTTTACCCATAAATATTTTCTGCTCTGCTCAGTTTAAAGTTTGTTGGTTTTCGGCATTCTATGTGCAAGGATCAACATATTTTACTCTGACTTTATTTCACACAAAAATATGTATTCAAGATCTTTATGGTCTACTAAACTCATGAGAGCACTTAAAAAAATTTCGTATACAATCTATCATCTTTTTTCTTATACTCAAATTATTATTATAATTTCTCACATATATTTTAAATGGGAAAAATTTTTATGTAGACACATCATCAAATCCAATTCACCTGAAAAATTTTTTCTTGTATACAAATGACTAAGTATATTGTTCGATGATATATCTTTCTGGATAAATTTTTTTAAGATAAAACTTTACAAGTTGGTCTGGAAGTTAGTTCTAACTTTTTTTCATATTTTTAAAGTTCTGCTTTGAAATCTTAGCTTAGAAATTAACCGCGTTTTTAAAATATAAAAATCCCTTGAGTTTTCAATTTTTTCGTGAAATTGACGTAAATTCAATAAATAAAATTTATTCACACAATCGTAATTCGTAACCCACACTTATTTTCTTCTAAGGAAACTCAATTGATTTAAGCAAGATTCTTTTTGCAATTTCAATTAACATGTTTTTCTTTTTATCATCAAACTATAGAAATTTATAAACTCACTCTTCACACTTGAATAAGCAATTCACTGAAAACATAAAACATACATGTTGCTGAGATAATATTGATTTTATAAAGTCCTTTCTTCGACAATTTTGAACACCACAAGGATTGATTTTCTAAATTTGGTTTTATGATATTGATCTTGATGGTGTTATGGAAGCAATGGGATAGTGATGATGATGATGATGATGATGATGATGATGATGATGATGATGATGATGATGATGATGATGATGATGATGATGATGATGATGATGATGATGATGATGATGATGATGATGATGATGATGATGATGTGGATGATGATGATGATGATGTGGATGATGATGATGATGATGATGATGATGATGATGATGATGATGATGATGATGATGATGATGATGATGATGATGATGATGATGATGATGATGATGATGATGATGATGATGATGATGATGATGATGATGATGATGATGATGATGATGATGATGATGATGATGATGATGATGATGATGATGATGATGATGATGATGATGATGATGATGATGATGATGATGATGATGATGATGATGATGATGATAATGATGATGATGATGATGATGAGGACGATTATGATGATAAAATATTTTATAAATTGAATATAAAAGAAATAAAACAACTATTATTCAAGATTAATTAAAATTTTAACCACTTCCATTCATTTGGAATTCGAGTTATAGTTGAAAAGTAAAAGTTAGGAATACTTACTTCATACAGCACAGAGAATGTGAACAGTGAATTTTAATCTTTTTTAAATCAAGTAATAATCTTTACGCGTATATATGATTAATTCATTTACAAGTTGGATAATTGAGTAAATTATTTTGTGAAACACACATCCAATTCCTATTCCATTGATAAAGATGTCGAAGCCGATCCAAGTGAAACCAGCTGATAGTGAAAACAAGGGCGAAGAAAGAAAGCTTTTCGTAGGCATGCTGGGCAAAACACAAATGGAGGATGATGTGAGGCAGATGTTCAGTGCTTACGGAACGATCGAAGAATGCACCATCCTCAGAGGTCCTGATGGCAACAGTAGAGGTATGTATACTCGTGGATACCACCACACCCACTCATCTTATTCTAAACAACTTCATACTGACGCTGTTTACAGGCTGTGCTTTTGTCAAGTTCAAAACTCAACACGAAGCTCAAAATGCCATCAATATTTTGCATGGCAGCAAGACTATGTTTGTAAGTTTTATATTTATGAATGACTTTTAGCGCCATCCCTTATGTTGTAGTTGTCCGACTGCTGTTGGAAAAAAATACAAATCTTCTGCTTTAAGTTGTGTAAAAATTCTTTTAAAAAATAAGGAGAAGGCAAGTTTTCAAAAATCTCGTCCGAAATGGGCAAACTTCTTTTATGAATGTTTGAAAGGATTAATAAAAATGGGGAAAAATTATTTAAAATCATAAATAAAATGATTACTTAACCTTTTTGAGACTATAGTGTGAAGTGTCGTGGGAAATAAAAAATTTGACAGAAAAGAGAAAGCAGGCGATTGTTCGTAAAAGTCTTCTTCCTCAAACGTTTTGGTGGATCTCTAACTAAAATAATGAAATGATATCCTGTAACACGTTATGCTTTAAATCCAATGCTTCCTAACCTTTTCTAAGTGATTACGCCAAATGCAATCTCGGAATTATCAATTAGCCCATTGAAGATAACCGGCAATATCATATGGTTACTTTTTTTCGCAGTTACATGATGAACTGCACAGGTCAGCCAGCTATTAGTTCTATATATATAACCACTTTTAGTTCAATTTTGTCTTTTTTCAATTCTATTTTGTCTTTTCGCAATTCTAATTTTTTCCAATTTTAATTTGTAATAAATATTTTGGGATAAATTCTTCTATAATAATTATTAAGCAATTCTTATGAGGAATGATATCTTCACTCATAACAACAGGATTTCTTATTCATTCACTGTTGGGACCATTGAAATTTTGAAAGTCATTCATCTCGAATGCCTGTCTTCGTATGGTAATATCTTTAGAATTCAGCGTATCAAGGATGTCCTCCAAATTATGAAATATATCAAAACTCCCATTCCAACACATATGATCTATAGTTGCAGTTTCACACAAAACGAAGCGATTTTTACCCGAAATTCTAGTGATTTGTTTTGCCTTCTGTGAAGTTTTAAGTTCCCTCTATTTCTCTCTCCAAAGATATCAGCAAGGAAGCACGAACTTGTGAACCATAATTCTTCGTCAAACAGATTAACGAAAGATAATACTTTTTCTTGCACAAATATATAAAGTAATTAACGGAGCAACTGTTCAAACAAATTGATTTCACGAAGTTTACCATCTTGATCATGTGACACAAAACAACCTTGATTGACTCGGGTCTACTGCGTGAACACACGGTATGACATCTTGTCGACCTCTTTGTTTTTCATGAAATCATTTGCACATCATTTTTGGGGCGGCAGCAATTGATAGCTGGGAAAACTTGTTCTAATCCAGACCTATCTTTCTCAGGAACCGATCGAATGTTTTGAAGATAATTCGTATCTTTTGTAGTTGTCAGCAATTCATCACATAGTCATATTTCCTCCTTCATACTATCTTCATTAACTTATCTAATGGACCCAATCAAACTCTCCAATAATAGCAATAATATATATCTATATCTTTTGCCATTCTCACCAGATGCTTTAGTTTAAATCGCACTGACTACACTATAGGGTGAAGTTATTAGTATAGTCGCTAAGTTACTATTAAACGATTGAAACAAAATTAATAAATAGAACAGACCTATATATAGCCCCCTCTTTTTGCACAGAACTTCCATTACCCTAAAGGAAGTGAACCATTACCCCACTGGGGTAATTTAACCCTAGGTTGGGAAACTAACCCATTTAGATGTGATTTTCATCTTTAAATAGGGCGAAGAAATCTTGAATTTGAAGCAGTTTTATCAACTGGCTTTCATCTTTTTCTTGAATGAAATGTAAATTTTATTTAAAATTTCTTTATAGATAAAAAAATCATCAACAGAGTAGGTAGAGTATGTAAGGGACGTCACAGGAACTTTGGCCCTTGGGTGTCACGT
The DNA here is from genome assembly GCA_030549495.1 of Nectonema munidae. NCBI lineage: Eukaryota > Metazoa > Nematomorpha > Nectonematoida > Nectonematidae > Nectonema > Nectonema munidae. The sequence continues at coordinate 765,169 of JAUIRK010000278.1, read as the reverse complement.
AGCTTCGGGCACTCGCTATGTTTGCTCACCATGAAATTTTTTTGATTTTTCTATGCCTATACAATATAATAGTGAGCAAACGGAAAATAGCCAATATATCAGTTTAGTAAAATATCCTGTTAGAAAAGATAATATATATATGGTATTATTGATAACAAGTTGATAAATATTGCATCGTTATGTACAGTGTCATGAGATAAAATGTGATGTAAAAAAGTAAAAGCAAAGCAAAGATGAAATCTACTTTTTTTCCTAGTGAAACATCACTTCTCTTCTCTATGCTTGCAAAGTTTATTCGCGTCTGAATATTCAAATGGCGTTTATATTCAAAGTCATTTTCCAAAATTAACATATTTTATGTAGAGCGCTTGTAACACGTGATATAAACAGCCAATCATTCACATGTCCAGTTTAAAGCTACTGACATTAGCATTGGTGTAAGTAAGATACCTGCATTATACTTTCATTTCATTTCATAAATAAATAAAGATCGATCTGTTGACACAAATTTCAGTAAGACCATTTTTGAAACACACTATCTAAATTCTATTCCATGAAATTTCAATTTTCAACTACCCGTGTGTAGCATTACCTTTAACCGTTATAAAATGAATAACATTTAAAAAGAGATCAATTACACTAACTATTATGGCCATATGTCGCGTTAATTACCCCAAATTCTTTATTAGATCCATAAATTATAGATTGCAGACCATTTCCTAAAAATATGATGATCGTTCACAAAATAGTTGTTTAACTAACACACGGTGTTTGGTAAAAGAACGGCACAATTTTGAAAACTTTGATTTCCGCTCTAAAAATTACAAAGCCAAATTAGAGGATCGATAACTGGCACACACACTATTTTTTATTTTTTAATAGAAAGAAAGGCACTTGCAAACATTACTTATTGTACACAATTTTTTTTAGAAAAAGACATGTTTGCAAAATCTTTCAAAATAGTTTAATGATCAATAGTTTTAAAATGTTCATTTTCGATAGTTAGCACATATAAACATAAAATGCTTAATTAGTAACTTTGTCATAGTTCGTTGGGGTCCATTAAGGTACGGGGCCTAATTTGATAAAAATAAATATAATTTGGTCAAATAGGCTTAAAGAGTGGTCCACAAAGCAAATTAGGAGAAATGAAGCGAATGCCAATTTAGGAAAAGTATAAAGTCTAAAAGTGCTTCACAAAATTTAAAAGCTGAATTTGAAATTTTATCTTCGGCCGAAAGGTTTTACACGTAATGTTCAAAACTCCGTTACGTCTCGTCAAAGATAGCGAAATAAACCAATTTCGTAAATACTCCACGTTTAATCCGCTAACATGGATAATAATCCGCACCCCAATTATAAACTATTATTTTCAGGAGCATACCTAACATGTGTGGATAATGCGTTCCGTAACTTTTGAAACATTCAGCTAACTTAAATTGAGAAAAATAGAAAGTTTATTATATAACTTTAGTTTAATCATACATAATATTTATACAAGATAAATGGAAGATTCTGGTAAAAAAGCGGGGATTAAACGCTAAACGTCTAGTTCTCTGGATAGATGATGAGTTAGTTTGTCACTTATGTTTGTAAATCTTTTTTTCTTCTTAAAAAGCGCAATTCTTTATTCATTTTGCTCGTGCATAATTTAGGGTGCTTCTTCAAGCTTGGTGGTGAAGTTTGCAGATAACGAAAAAGAGCGCCAATTAAGGCGAATGCAACAAATAACGAACAACTTGGGTATCATTGGCCAAGTTCCGTTAGCTCACACATTTTCACCTTTCCAGGTTCTTTTTATCACTCTTTTTATCTTATTGGCCAAATAAATCATTCAGTTACGGTTCTCTTTGTGTGTGTATGTGCGTGTGTATATAAAGAATATTTTTCGATTCTTTGATTACAGAATTTTATTTTGATTATTTGACAAATATAATATTTAAAATCGTGCAAATTGCAAAGTATAGGTAATAACTTTTGTAACATCGTATGAGGTAGCAAAATACGAACAGAAAGTTTGATATTTTTTGATTTTTTAAAGAATATTTTTCGATTCTTTGATTACAGAATTTTATTTTGATTTTTGATAAAATATATTTATATCGGTTGCAGATTGCAAATTATCGCGGTATACAGGTTGGACGATGAGGACCAATAAATTTTTTTTTTTTTTTTTTTTTTTTTTTAAAAAAAATTTTTTTAAAAAAAAAAAAACAAAAAGTTTAATTTTTTTTTTTTTTTTAAAAAATTTTTTTCGATTTTTTGATATGAATTATCGCGGTATACAGGTTGGAGATGAACCAACGTAGTATACAGGTATAATGTATATAGGTAATAACTTATGTAGCATCGTCTCCCCGAATGAGGTATATCAAATCTTACATCTAGCAGAATGTGAAAAGAAAGTTGAACATTGTCTCCCTAGTTATTTGTACATGGAATAGAAACCATCGTAGTATACAGGTTGAAGATGAATCATCGTAGTATACAGGTTGGAGATGAATCATCGTAATATACAGTTTGGAGATGAATCATTGTAGTATATAGTTTGGAGATGAATCATCGTAGAATACATGATATCATATACGGGTTGGAGATATTATTTTGTCGCTATGGTGTTCAAAGGCTTGTTGAACCGCTGACAGAATAGACATCTTATGTAACATTATAAAAAAAACTTTTAGTAAATTAACTTGTTAAAAATGTTAAAGAATTTACTGATTAAAATCTATTTTAGAATTTACTGATAATGTTTAGTATAGGCTCAAATAAAAAAGTATTTTATTAAAAAATAATAACAAAAAAAAGCAAAAATATGTGTTGGCAAAATAGTATGAAAGGAAATTTAACGTTCAAATTGAGTGCTGTAGATGCTTTAAAAAATCACTTACTTGTGATAGCTGAGAACAAATTTAAAAAAAATTGGAATTTTTAAAAAAGACAGTTTAGAAGTTAAAAAGGAAAATCTAGAACTTAAAATAATTAATTTATATAAATAAAGATAAAATACTTTTCTGATAAAAAAAAATCACAAAAGATATGATTTAAATCTCTGTGGAAGCTAGGGTGTGGTCGCGTTAAGAATGGTGATGGTGAGTGCTCTTTCTCTAAAAATCATTGACTGCTTTTTTCTTTAGCTAATTCCACAAACAATACTCGCGTCTCCAACAGGCTATCTCCAGTCCATCGCTTCTCTCGGTGCGGCAAACGTCCATCCACAAATGATCAATGGATTTGCCGCTTCTCCAAACACTTCACCCGTTATTGCTCCTGCATCCGGTTTGCCTATTCTACATCCTTGATGCATGTAACTTTATTGTGACGTCATCTTCATTGATGATTTGTCTCGTGACTAGGAGTAGTAACTGGCAAAAATTGGCGCTAAATGATGGATAAATACAAATTATTTGTCGATGTAAATTAATGTAGAAAATGTTTCAAATTAATTTAGAAAATTGAACCCTAAACCCGACTTTTAAGCGTTTTCTTGAGTAAGAGTTTAAAATGTCAAATGGTGAATTCGGTAGCTGCGATTCCCTGAGTCAGCAATGCCCAAATGAAACGAACTTTATACAATTATTAATCTAGTTCTACATTTTAAAACTCTTAATTTAAATATGTAAAGTTTTGTTTGTTTCTTCCCAAAAAAAAACAAAGCTTGAGTAAGCTTGGCTAGATATCGATAACTCAAGGTCTTGGGTTCGATCCCGCATAGTTCGACAGAATTTTTGAGAAAGAGAAATTGCGAGATATATAAAAACATTTCTTTTTTGCAAAAATGATGTGGTAGTTAAATAGTGTGTGTGTGTGTGTGTGTGTGTGTCAAAAAGTGTACATTTACGATTAATTATGATTTAGTTATAAAAAGGACTTGATAAAAGTATAGCTTAATTTTTTTTTTATAAATAAGCAATGATGGACTCCTAGGTTACGGTTCGAAAAGAAATTTCGCATTTTCAAATTTCACATTTTTCGTAGCTTAAAATCGTATCGGAACAAAAAAATGCGATATTTAAAAAACGTTTCGAAATTTAGACAAAAAAACATCGCAACAAACATGATGAAAAAGTTTTATTTAAAGTTTCTTACCTTGGGAATAAATGCCTCCAATATTTTTAGTGCGATCATTGCATAGTGATATTAGGTTTTTTAATTTATTATTCATTTAAAAGGAGACGCTAAGGAGGTTCATTTGAAATGATAGTTTGTTAAGTAAAATTGAAAAAGATCAAATTAGATGTATAATGTTCAGATCAGAAAAATTCATGATTTCAATTTTTAATATATTACTTTTCTCTTGTATATAAAGTTAATAAATTTATTTATTATTTCACCTTTTGTATAAATTAATTTAAATATCATATCTATATTATATATATGATATACTTTATGGTTATAGATTCTTTTATATTACATGTGTTCGTGGTGAACGAACAAAACACAACACGTCATTGACTGGAATATGTATCACTCAAGTAACGGCCTTCAAATTGATAAATGAGCTCTTCGCTAAAATACAAACGTACCAAGAATCGAAGTAGTACCGAACTTCCATATTTTTCGTAGTTTAGTTTTTTTGCACGTAATTTCGATTCGTATTTTTTTTAAAAATGCTATCGCATCATACAGTAATAAACCTAACGTAACATACCGAATGCCGCCACTACAAATTAGTTGTAAGAGGATCTAGATAGTCTGGGTTCGATTCCTGATCGTGAGTATCCTTTCCATCTATCGAGTTATGGAAGATTATTTATTGAGGATTATCATCTTATATCACTTTGATAAAAACTATTTGATGAAATATTTAAAAGATATTTTTTGGGGAAATTTTTATAATTGTGTTATGTTTAGCCTGATTGTGAAGTGTACAAATTTTATTGGAGATAAAAGTTTCTTTAAAAGTGATTTGATTACTTATAATGTACTGCGTATGAACAATTATCTATGCATATCCTTACTAATAGTTGTGGTACAAAAATAGATACAATAGATTGTACAAATAAACGAGACAACACACGTGATTCAGTGATAACGGAAAATCTACATTCAAATTTCTGATCAAATCGATTGAGAGTAAGTTGGAGAATTTTGAAGAATAAGATCAATTTTCGTAAAGAGACTCAGAAGAAACAAACTTAAAGTTAATCAGATATTTTGCAGGATAGAAAGCATTTTACTTGTGGTAAAATCAGAGAAGTACAAATATTTGAGAGAATATCTTTGTGAAAATCATAGTACAGTTAAGCATGCTTTAACAACCATTTGTCTATAACTTAAACTCCCAATTCTTCCTAATTAATTCTGGTTGAGCTTATTAGTTGCAGTTTGGCCAATTATTTTACAGCAACTTGGGGAGGGCGAGTAAACTTACGTCCAACTATTTAAACTTGCGTAAAGGTTATTAAAACCGTTATGTGCTCCGCGTAGAATGTTAGTATTTTTATTGTAAAAGATGTTTGCCATGTTTGTTAACTTGATGGGATCATCAAATATTGCTGATGTCATCCATCCTTTTTTGGAATATGTTGCTCATCTTCAAAAAATCTTCAATTTCTTGGACAATAATGAACTGTTTCTAACTGTTTTCATTTATAAAACTTATAAAATGTCAGATCGTGGCGTAAAAAGAAAATGCCTTACTCAAAATGAACAAAAATCCCAATTCCATTCAAATACATAGAAATTCGCAATTTTAGACTCTCTTGTCATGGTCATGTCATAGGGGTATCACATGACGCGTAATTTTCTAATTACATTCCCTTGATTGCCGGTGGTTGGTAAATGGCCCCCTCCAAGTAGAATATGGCTAAACTACTCCCTTTTCTCAAGGACCCCTTTTGATGCCTACCTTTGACGGTGGTTTCTTCATACACGTTTGACTGATATCAAAACCATCTAGTCTCATTTCGTGTGTTGTGCTATCTATGTGAATAATGTAGGTGCGCAAATTTATTTCTATTTTCTGTAAGATTGTTTTCATAAAAAGCTTGCCAATTCTCTGTAAAAGGCCTTTCATTTGAAAAGAGGGTTGGAACATCATTACAAATGCATTCAGGTATAGCAATGTATTATAGAGCAGATTAGCGATGTATCAAGGTGTACCCAAATATTTTAGGATATTTTGTCAAATTTGTACCTAATTCTCAACTTTTTACTGCAACGCTATCCATCATCATCATCATCATCATCATCATCACAACTATACATTCTTTTTTAGGAGTTTTTGGCTGCCCCGAAGCGAATATGACAACTGGTAAGCACCTTCAATTTTTATATCAAAATTTCATTTCATTTTTTTAATGTGCCGTCCTCTTCTACACCAAGTAAGATCAATGAAACATTTAATGTTCTGCTTAAGTCCGCTCTTATTCGATTTTTGTCGGCTTAGCAAACCAATTGCTAGATGCAATCCCTAAACACGTTGTCTTCAAATGATAGTTACATAATTGGGTCTAATTAACGGTAAAGATGAAGCTTTCACATCCTCACAAATATATAACTAAACTTTCAAAATGATTTTCTTAGCTTTAATACATATTTTCTATAAAAAAAATAAATCTTTTTTTTAAATATTTTTTTATAATAAAATTTTTATCATCTTGCTTTACATTTTGCAATATATAGAGTTTTGGTATTTTTGATTAAATTCAAGAAAAATTTCATATAGTGGCAAACTTTAGGCCTAAGTTTTACAACTCTTTTGTTTAATTCGCTAAATGAGTTTGTGAAAAATTTCAAAATCGCCCTGGAAAAATTCTCAAAATTCTTTTCTCCTATTTTCAAAATTAAAATTTGAATTCTACTTAAGTTCAACAAATTTTTCCTAAATATTTACTTCTACAGATTCCATATTACAAAAAAAAGATTTGTCACACATTTTTCTATGCTGAGTTCAAACAAATCTTTAATTCTAAAGAATAAAATTGATCTTTTACCTTGAGATTTATGCACTGCCGAACTTTTGGTAAAAATCGCCACCTCAATTCTATTTTGGCACAGAAGTATGCCATTCTTTTCCCACGTTTAAGAAATCCTGCTCTAGAAGGGGGAAAAATGAACGAAACCATTGCTTTTGAGAGAAGCTGTTCTTAAATTTTTTGTAGCATATCAGTGAGTATACGTATTATAATTTAAAAAATATACGCATATATTTCAAGAAATTTAAGTAAAGCACATAATTCAAACACAATAACAACCTTTTACTTTTTAATTAGGAGTTTAAGCCATGACTTAGATTCGTGTTAGTTCAATAAATATTTTTTCAAACTAAACAAAGTTTGAAGGATGTTTTTTTTTTAAAATATTAAAGTATGTGACATTTTTTAATTAGGAATAATAAAATTTAGATTTAATTGGCGACTCCCAAATTATGAACGGGACATCATCGGCTCTCTGGGCCCTCCACGCTTTGCTACTGATCTAAAGGAATGAGAGTAGAGTTTTTTGGATTTCAGGATTAGATACATAAATATCTTGTGTTTGAATCGAACACTAAACGATTCTTGCTCATGGATGGTAACAGGGGATGCAATTATGTTTTCTGGATCCAACCCACTCACTGTATATTTGCCTATATCAAGGATGGACGGACATACAACAAGACATTAAGAGTAACATTCTATATTTTTCATCTTGTAAAGAGAATAAAATAAAGAAAAAAAACAAAATAAAAAATTTTCATGTGAATTTGTAAAAAACAGTTAATATAAATGCATAATAATTTTTACTATCCTTAACCCATTTAAGGCCAAGCAAAGCAGACGATATCTAAAAACGCAGACGATTTATATTCAAAGTCATTGAAAAAAGCAGACGAAGATGAAATTACTTATGTTCCAAAATATGAACATTGGCCGTAAATGGGTTAACTTACAAAACTTGGTTAATAAAATTCCGTAAATATGTAATCAAAGTATTGTTCAAAGTGTTTGACTGAAGTTGGAATTTTCATTTACTTTTACGAAAAATACAAACAAATTTATATTAAAAAAATGAGAATATAAAGAAAGTTGTATCAGCTCAGCTCTGACCAAAATCAATAAACATCAATAACAACAGAGATATCGGTGTGTATTCGATGTAAAGGGTAACGGTGAATGTAGCGTCAAATGTCTTCATCGATAAGATCAATAAGCCCTACAGTGTCCCAAAAAAGGAAAAAAAAATCATTTTTAAAATTCATTCTATTTATTTCCAAATTTATTAATAAATAACTTTCAAGATACTAAAAAAATGTTTAGAATGTTTCATTTAAGTTTTTTATTTAATTATTATTTACAACTAGAAAAAAATGAATATCAATAAATATGTTTTTCTTCATTTTTGAGACACTCTAATGAGCAATTAATTCCAATTTTGGGATTCGATCCCGAGACGATTAAGAATTAAATCCAGATTCTATAAAATCATTCTCATATCTCCCGGTTTCCAACTTCACTTAAGGAAAATTCACTGGGCGTCGATATGGACAAAAATTAGTATATGAATGAAAATAAATCATAACGCGCTTTCTTCTTTATAGAATATCTAATCTCTAATCGTTTCTTCTAGTATTTTATGATTAAGGCATTTTAATAAATGGTCAAAGAGTGTTACTTTTTTTTTATGAAAAAGATCAATTTATTTCAAGTTCACTGATTTATGAATAAAGTTTAGACGAATATCTTGAAGAAATGCATTTACTGCTCTCAAATTTCTTACTACTAGACAAAAAATTCTAGGCCAGTGGTTTAATCGGGGCCATGACCGTAACGGTTAAAAATATTAAAAAAAGTAAATACTAAAATAAAAATGCTGAGAATGTTCAATAAAATCTTTAATTTTTATTTCTTATCTTTTTATTTAATATGACGTCAAAGGGGGCTGTAAAAATTTTTATCAGGTTTATATTTTTTTAAGTTTCAACTCAATTATCAAACGGAAGTCTTGCTGGTTTGGCTTCACAAACTCTAACAGCTGTTCAAAGTGGCATGAGTCCGGCTGAGTTATGTGCTCAAAGTCAGGGTTTTGCTCCCTTAACTCATTTAACTCCAAGTATAAACTATTTCCTTGAAAATATTTCATCATGATAATTTTCAAATTTATTTTGTTGTCCTACTACTTCATCATCATCATCATTATCATCAATATCATCATCATCATCATCATCATCATCATCATCATCATCATCATCATCATCATCATCATCATCATCATCATCATCATCATCCACATCATCATCATCCACATCATCATCCACCACATCATCATCATCCACATCATCATCCACATCATCATCATCCACATCCACATCCACATCATCATCATCCACATCCACATCCACATCATCATCATCATCATCATCATCATCATTATCATCATTAACATCATCATACCCATCATCATCATTAACATCATCATACCCATCATCATCATTAACATCATCATTATCATTATCTTACCCATCATCATCATTATCATCATCATACACATCATCAACATTATCATCGTCACTATATCAATCCACCACATTATCATGATAATCATGGATACATTACCATGTGAATTGACATATTCACTATAAAAGGCTTGATTGGTCCTGTAGGTCTAAAAATTAATTTTGCAAAAAATGAATTTTACATAAAACTGCAATCATCATCCCTAAAAGCATGAACGGTTCTAGAAGAAATACAGAATCCAAAACTCTTCCTTTGTGATTAACTCACTTCTTTTTTCTCTGCTTACCACCCTCCAGCATCATCATTACATCTAGGATCACTTCATTTCAACATCATCTCCCACAATCATTATTTCATGACGAACTTCATCATTGCGATTGACATCTTCAACATCATAATCCGTTCTAGAAAAAAAGTTACCATTTTTAACTTTTCTTTGTAGTCATTCGTTTGATGCTCGAATGATAACCTAATGGAAAAGGTGATAACAGCTTTGAACACTAGCTATGTCTTTTATTCTGCTACCTTTTTGCGTTTACTTCATTATTGTCAGTCGATGTATTTTGTCTGACGTGGCGGTGTGGAAATTCGTTTATATCACTCCCCTAAACTGCCATATTGATCGTATATAACCTAAATAAAGATTTCTTCTTTAATACAAATAAGAATAGCTGTTTTTGTCAACACAACCACTTTTCTTGAACAAGCTAGTGGAATAAATAATACTTTCCCGATTATGAGCTTATATAACTCTAGTTTAAAATTTTTAAAAATATATTGCTTATTTCATCTTTATGAGAATGAGGAAATCAATCTTGAAAACAACAATTTGAATGAAAAAGTTTGAGTTTTAAAAAAAATGTTAAATATATTGATGATTTTTATAGCTCACTTCGCTATTGATCCTCTACAATCATCCCTTGCAGGAGCAGGAACAGGCTATCATGGAGTCATGCCATTGAGTTTTGGTAAGTTCGTTTCTATCTATCTGTAAAGCTTATTTCAGGATCATCAGATCTCACATTTTGCTAATTGTTCACCTTTATTTGAACGCATTTTGCCTTCCCAATTTAAACATTTTAGGACACCTTCTTCTTCAGAGACGTAGTAAAGGTTTTAGGGTATATGAATGCATTAAAATGTTCATACTCATTATTATAAGTTGATATTACGTTAGAGACTCACATTGTTGAAATTATTGGGTAGAATTTTTTGGAGAGGAGATAGGGAAATAAGGTAATGTATTCATTTTTATATTTTATATAGAAATTTGTTTTTAAGTATGCACTATTTTGAATAAAATTTATTTTTTTATTATTTGAATTGGTAAAAGATTCAAATAATATTTAATGGCTGTAGCGAACAAAATTTTTATTTGAAGGGCTTAGATTTGGGAGAACACACCCCAAGCCCACTCAGATGTGCGTCCCTGCATCTGTTATAAATATGAATATTTTCATGTTCATCTACAAAAAATATGAATTATTATTAAAAATCAAAAAAAGTATAAAAAAAAATAAAAAATTAATAAAAAAAGAATTATGAATAAGTATATCCCTTACATGCTGTAGTAAGCTGTCTAAAGTGTTGAATGCGAGTTTCGTTTAATAAAGAATTTGCCTTCATACCCAAAACTCACCACAAATAGAGTTCTTTGCTCAAAACGCTTATTATTGGTTAACTTCAAGAAAAAAGGACTCTACTGCACAAACAAATAGAAATAGGGAAAAAATTATGTGCCTATAGAATAAAACTAAACTAATATTTAATTTGTAAAAATAAACTTACATAACTTTATAAAATAAAATTGAATTTTAATATTAATTAAATTTTTTACTTTTACCACCAACCTTAATCCAAAACTCAAACTATTCCTAAAATATTCCAAAAATATTCCTATGTATATGCATATATGCTGAACAAAAATAAGAGGGTGTTTCGTGTATAATGGCAACGGGAATAAATCTGTAAAAAATGAAAAGTTGTATTATATACACGTGCCATTATAAAATTTGATTTTCAAAATGATGAAAAGAAAAAAATATTAAAAAAATTATTATTGATATCATTGGCGGCGGGGATCAAAAGTTTCATTTTGTTAAGATATTTCAAAATAAAATTGGAAATGATATAAACAATTAAATAAAGAAAGTGAATTCTTCAGAACTTGAAATTCCTCTCTCCTTTCTTATTTTGTTTTTAATGAAGGGCTGGTGGGCTGATAGCTAGAGGCGTCGCTACGGATCCAAAGCCTTTGGGTTCGAATCCCGGCGATGCCATCGACTTATCATAAAAAAGTTCATCAGTGCAGATATGGAAGTTTCTACTCCCCTTGCATGAAACACCCTGTCAAAAAAAAAAAAGATGTTAGAAATTGATCATCTGCACATTTTTATCGAGTTGCATAAAATTGTTTTTAAAAATGGCCTTCAACTTTGTATCAATTTTATAAGATAATTTGAGCACTAAATCTTCAAAATCCATTATGAACACAAAGATGAGAATAAAGGAATCGATGTCATTTTTAAATAGATCCAATAAACACTTAGTCATAAAAATGGAATCATCCATAATTTCTTTCAAAATAAAAGAGCACTCAAAGAAAGATTTCTTGTAAAATTTTATTATGCATTCTTCTTCTTCTTCTTTTTAGACTTGTTCTTTACTTTATTTAGCTTATCCAACTGCTTTATACACACCAACAGTTTCACAGCAAATCAACCCATCATTATTTTCCACACAGCAACGAGAAGGTAAAAACTTTGAATCTACATCTCAAAAACTGATTTTTCTCACCATCTTTCAACGACAACATTAGTCTTTTACAATAAGTAGGGAGACAGCGTTGCCTTCTTAGAGCCATTTTAGACACACAGTGCCACCACTCAAAATACAAAGAAGTATATTATATACTGTGTTTCTTATGTTTAAGCCATGGTATGATGATGATGATGATGATGATGATGATGATGATGATGATGATGATGATGATGATGATGATGATGATGATGATGATGATGATGATGATGATGATGATGATGATGATGATGATGATGATGATGATGATGATGATGATGATGATGATGATGATGATGATGATGATGATGATGATGATGATGATGATGATGATGATGATGATGATGATGATGATGATGATGATGATGATGATGATGATGATGATGATGATGATGATGATGATGATGATGATGATGATGATGATGATGATGATGATGATGATGATGATGATGATGATGATGATGATGATGATGATGATGATGATGATGATGATGATGATGATGATGATGATGATGATGATGATGATGATGATGATGATGATGATGATGATGATGATGATGATGATGATGATGATGATGATGATGATGATGATGATGATGATGATGATGATGATGATGATGATGATGATGATGATGATGATGATGATGATGATGATGATGATGATGATGATGATGATGATGATGATGATGATGATGATGATGATGATGATGATGATGATGATGATGATGATGATGATGATGATGATGATGATGATGATGATGATGATGATGATGATGATGATGATGATGATGATGATGATGATGATGATGATGATGATGATGATGATGATGATGATGATGATGATGATGATGATGATGATGATGATGATGATGATGATGATGATGATGATGATGATGATGATGATGATGATGATGATGATGATGATGATGATGATGATGATGATGATGATGATGATGATGATGATGATGATGATGATGATGATGATGATGATGATGATGATGATGATGATGATGATGATGATGATGATGATGATGATGATGATGATGATGATGATGATGATGATGATGATGATGATGATGATGATGATGATGATGATGATGATGATGATGATGATGATGATGATGATGATGATGATGATGATGATGATGATGATGATGATGATGATGATGATGATGATGATGATGATGATGATGATGATGATGATGATGATGATGATGATGATGATGATGATGATGATGATGATGATGATGATGATGATGATGATGATGATGATGATGATGATGATGATGATGATGATGATGATGATGATGATGATGATGATGATGATGATGATGATGATGATGATGATGATGATGATGATGATGATGATGATGATGATGATGATGATGATGATGATGATGATGATGATGATGATGATGATGATGATGATGATGATGATGATGATGATGATGATGATGATGATGATGATGATGATGATGATGATGATGATGATGATGATGATGATGATGATGATGATGATGATGATGATGATGATGATGATGATGATGATGATGATGATGATGATGATGATGATGATGATGATGATGATGATGATGATGATGATGATGATGATGATGATGATGATGATGATGATGATGATGATGATGATGATGATGATGATGATGATGATGATGATGATGATGATGATGATGATAATGATGATTAGTCATTCTTTTAAAATAATATACCTTTTAACATTTATTTGAAGCATTATTTAATGAAAATAATATTGAAATTTTAGGGCCCGAAGGATGCAATTTGTTCATTTATCATCTACCACAAGAATTTGGAGACAATGAATTAATGCAGATGTTTCTGCCGTTTGGAGTCGTAATCAGTGCAAAAGTATTCATCGATAAAGCTACAAATCAAAGCAAATGCTTCGGTAATAAAATTTTTATTTTTTTTAAACTTAGCAACCTCTTTCTCAGTGAGTCAGTAATTGGGCACATGTTTTATCCTAAATGACATTTTACTTTGACATATTTTTAAATCTCTTTTTGCGTTTACTCAAATATTAGTCTTTCATAAGTCCTATTACACAAACCATCAGTCTATATATTTACTTTGTGAAAAAATTATTAAGATTGAACTTTATTCTTAATCCTCTTTCAAAATACCAATAATCATCATCATCATCATCCATTCGCCCTTCCGGGCATGGCCGTTTTCCCAGCTAACCAGGGTTGACCATTTGTTTGCAGCTTCTTTTCCATGTTTTTCTACATTGAGCATCTTCCGTTTTTACTTTTCTTTTGGCCATGTTTTCTACTACTGCTTTCATCCAAGTCTTCTTGGGGCGTCCCCTCTTCGCCTTTCCTTCAAACACTTCATTTTTGATACTTTTAGTCAATCTGACATGGTCCATTCTTTCCAAATGCCCGAACCATCTCAGTCTGTTTTCTTCCATGTACTCTTCTATGCAAATCATTCCCATCTTTCGCCTTAGGTAATCATTGGTAAGCCTGTCTTTTAGAGTTTTTCCATTCATCATCCGTATCATTTTCATCTCAGTACTCATCATTCTTTTTGTATCGGCTTTTTTAAGAACCCAGCATTCGCTTCCATAGCACATCGCACTTCTTACATATACCTGATAGAGTCTGGTTTTCAGCTTCAACGAGAGGATTTTTCCACAAAGAAGACCCGAAATTTCCTTGAACTTCGTCCACCCACATCGAATCCTGGCTGTCACAGATTTGGAAGAATCTCCAGAATCATCAAGCATGTCTCCCAAATAACAGAAACTCTGCACAACATCCACCTCATCCGTGCCTAACTTCACATTCTTTTCCATTTTTTCAAGTTTATCTGCTTCTAATTGACATCTTCGGCAGACAAAACTTTTCACGTTTTGCAAAGAGCCCTTGATTGTAGTGCATCTCTTATGCACCCACTTCTCACATTTGAAGCATTGTATTGCATTACGAACAACTCTTTCCCCACAACAAGAGCAAGGATCAACGTTGCTGATGGCATTTCTCAACATATTTTTCGTCTTAAAAATCATAACTTTGGTTTTGCTTACGTTGATCTTCAAGCCTTTGTCTTCTAGAACCTTTTTCCATGCCACGTACTTGTCACTCAAATCATTCAAGGTATTTGCAGCTAAAACCAGATCATCAGCGTATAAAAATTCTCTGTCATTTTTAACAATCGTATCAGAAATCGCATCCATTACAATAACAAACAATAAGGGGCTCAACACCGAGCCTTGATGAACGCCGACCCCTGTTGAAAACCATTCTGATATTTTTCCATCTACTCTAACAGCAGTTTTGGCATAGTTATACATTTCAATAACAGCTCTCACTTCATACTCCAAAACGCCCTTTTGTCTAAGAGCCCAAAAAATGACATCTCTTTGGACGCAGTCAAAAGCTTTTTCGAGATCGATAAATAAGAGGAAAAGATCTTTTCCAACTTTCATATGTTTCTCTATTAATTGTCGAACAATAAATACGGCGATTATTCATATCAAAATACCAATAATATTACTATGTATCGGATATCCGCATCCGGAGATGGAGACTATTCACAAAATTTTTACATCCTCTTAACATTATCATCCGTGGATCATTTATGTTTCAACATCCTCAATAAAATTCGCATCCGCACTTTTCAAACATTTTTCTTTATTTTATATTCAGCCAAGTTTTTTTCAGATTCTTTACTCTATCCAAAATTTTTATGATAATCACGTCTTTATGATAACACATATACATTGAAATTTTCTCTCTAACTTTTTTATAAGTATACAAGGATGCAAAAAATTACACATTCGCTATATAAAATATCAAGTTATTTAAATAACTCACGAGAACTAACACAATTTATTTTCATTTCCTTTTCAAAATGGACGGAGCTCTGACTTTCTTAAATTTTATTACACAACTTCAAAATGCTTAGCCCAAAGTTGCTGCATCTGCACAAAACAATCACACAACAAAGTATTATCTTTACACTCTTTCCTTATGATTCTTTTACCTTGTCACATTTTAACTTTCTATCTTTTTACTCCTTAAAAATTGGGTGCTGTAGCCTTTTACCTGTTTTGAATTAAAAATAAAGCTAATTCTTATATATAAATACAAATTTTAATATCTTAATTTGTGTTTTATTTAATGAACATATGTATTTTTACAACTCTTTTCCATCAACTATCTTCTTTGTATTCTTCTCATTTTGATTTTTTTGTTTTATTTCACTTCATATTCCTATCTCCTAATTGCCATTAGCTAACGTCTTCCTGGCCTTTGATACCTTGTTTTTGTTTGATACATCTTGTGTTTATACCAAACTTAAATCATTGGTGCTTGAATTTCAATACCGAAAATAGTTTCTCTCTCTCTCTAATTATATTATTAATGTTAAACTTTTGTAAATAAAACACTTACTTTAAGGCTTTGTAAGTTATGATAATCCTAACAGTGCAAACTCTGCTATCCAAGCCATGAATGGCTTTCAAATTGGCATGAAGCGCTTAAAAGTGCAGCTGAAGCGGCCAAAAGACGCAAACAAGCCTTATTAAGGAGCTTGATCAAGTAAGCTTTAATCCTGTTATGACAAATTGATAAAATAATGTCGAAAACATCTGTTTTCACTTCTTATATTTGTTTTATATTAGAGACGATTGCCATGCAATATCTGTTGTGTCTTTTTCACAGATAATTCGTTATTTCGTGTTTTTGCTTCCCATCTTCACGTTTTCATATCTAAATAACTGAATGACTAACTCTGCTTCTCTTTACCTTTAATTAAAGGCAAAAAGAGCTTATTTGGAAGCAAAGGTAGGCTGAGCGATATAGAAGTGATAGAGGAGAAAATGCACTCTTCAATTTGATTGATTTACATTCTGCAGCACTGCAAGTAAACTGTATGTTTTGTATAGTAAATGCGTCTCAGTGAACTCAATATTCCCTATACTCGTGGTGAAGTGTCGTGAAATCCTACTTTCTGTAGCGATATCATTGTTCGTTTTTTGTTCGTTTTTATGTCTTTATTTGTGTAATACTTCTTTAATAATGGATTAGCATATCCTCACATAGGAATATGTATTTGAGAAAAATGATATTATAAGTTTAGCCTTCTAAGCACCAGGTTTATGAAAACTGATCGTCTGCTTTATCAAGAATTTTTGCATATAACTTAAAGCAGACGATTTTATTTCTTGTGTCACCGGTGACCCATTGTAGCTGAACGGGTTAAAAAATACATTTCTTTTTAAATCGATTAAATATTATATAGCAATTTTTTTTTAATAATATTATTTAACAATTAAAATATCATATGTTGGGCTAAGAACTAGAACATATCATTATGATGTGATTAAGATTATAATAATAATGATGATTATGAGATGATATGATGAAAAGGAAGATCATGATTGTGATTGTGGTGATGATGATGATGACAATAATGGTGATGATTATGATGATAAATTAGACCACGATTAACATTAACATTATGAAAGAAAGATTAATCATTTTATTAAAATGGAATAAAATAATGATAATGAACCTATCTATTTTACTTTTTATTATGAATATATAAAAAAGAAACTATTTGACTTGGTGATACACTATGGAGAATGAAGAAGAAGAAGAATTTATTTTTACATACATATATCAAGAAACAACAAGCAAAATTGAATTGAAGATTGAAAAAATTGAAGATTGAATGATTTTTTTTTATAAAAAACAAGATCATAGATAAATACATATTTCATTTCAAGCTAAAAGATACACAGATGTATAGTGCCTTTTTGATGGTTTATAGTAATCTCATCGAATTATCATTATCATCATAAAGTAATAATAATAATCAAAAGAAAAGCTACGTTAAATATTCATTGAATTTTTTAAAAAAATTTGCAGAATTTATTTGTTTAAATAACACGAAAAAATTATACCTAAAGAAATTTATCATAAACATAACACATATCCAAAAATTTTAGAAAATTTTTTTTTCTATTTAAAATAAATGTTTAATTTTTTTTATGTCGGCACATGATTTAATGTGTGAAAAGTAGGGTTTTAATCCTGTCCCCTCCTAGGTTCGATTCCCCAACGTGACATCTCTATTATCTCTCCAATTATGGAAGAATATTCTTCCTTTGGATGCAAATTCAAAATTCTTCTAGAGAGGATAAGTGAATGTGCGTTAAAAAGGTTTTGAGAGGTAGGGAGTTAATGAGAGGGGTGTGAGAGGTTAGGTGTAAGTTTGAGGTTAAGTAGTCTACGAGGGAATTTTCTGGTATGTTTAGGTGAGCAGGGCACCAACATATGTGTATGTGGAAATGTTTTGTAAGATTGATAAGGGAGAAGGCGAGTTGAAAGGAGGGAAAAGGGGATGTTGTGTGATAGAGAGAGATCGTGTATTATGTTTTGTGCATCGGTATAGAAATGGATGGTAGTAAAGTGGGGAAGGAGGTAGTTAATGTTTTTAGTAATCCTAGTGAGGCGTGTAAAATGCTAAAGATTTCGCATTCGAAGATTGAGAGTAGAGGATTTAGTCGGGAGCGATGGGTGTAAAAGGAGCGAGTGGAAGAGCCTTTGAAGAAGGTGTAAGCAAAGGAGGTACTTAGGGATTTCTTTGAGGCGTCTGTGAAGATACGTAGAGAAGATGATGAAGAGGTAGAGCGAAGGTATGAAATTGATTGTTTTGCAAAAAATTTGTTTTTGCACATAGATGTTTTGTTAGCAATATTTGGTGCGTATTTTGCTAATAGATGTGAGTAGAAAGAGTATCTTGTTAAGAAAGTGGAAGGTTATGTGTGTTTTAAGGAGATGTCCAAGGAAAGAATTTTATATTGAATAACTGAAAAGATTAGGGATGAATATTTGGTGTGTTTGGGACGAAAGTCCCATTTATAAGAGATAGTGCTTTTAATTGAAAAAAGGGTAGCTGAGAGTTTTTGGTATAATTTTTTAAAATGAATGGAAAATTCATTTTAAAGTTCTAGATATTTAATAGTCTTTTAGGCAGGTATAGAAGTAGTGGTATTTAAATGAAGGGGTAATGTTCTGTGTGCTTGCGTGTGAAGTGAATTAGGCTGGTTTTTATGGAGTTGAAGAATATCTTATTTGGGCTTTCTCTTTCCTGCAACTTTAGTAGAAATGAAGAGGATTTGGTGAGGTTTTCTTGTTGAGAGTTGCAGGTGAAAGTGAATAGTATGTCATCTTAAAAACATTGAGAGAAGTCTTTGTGGGTATAGATGAGATCAAGAAACGCGTCTATGAGAACTAGCCAGAGGATATCAGAGAGACATCCTCCTTGGGGAGTCAAGAGTGTTAGCTTATGTATGCAAAGGGAAGCGCGATGTCAGAAAATGAGACAGCGATTTGAAAGGTATGAGCTTATAAATTTGATGTAAGGAGAATATAATTTGTGAGCGAGGTTTATGATAATGGTAGGATGTCAGGCTGAGTTGAAATTGTTGTCTATGTCTAGGAAAATTGTAGAAGAAGTTTTCTGTGTAGAAAGCGTGGAGTCAAGGTAGGTAGTTATTTAGATAGAGCTGTTTCAGTATTTTTGTTAGGAAGGTATGCAAATTCCATGTGATGAATGAGGTTGCGGGATAGGATGTAGTGGACTAGACGTTTGCGAATGGTTTATTCAAAAAATTTGTTTAGGATGCGTAGAAGGGATATTGGTCGCGAATATTGAATGATGCTTGAATCTTTATTAGGATTAAGAATGAGTGTGAGCTTACCCATTTTCCAAGTGTTAGGGAAATGTGAGTAAGTAAGGCATGCATTAAAAATAAGGAGTAGATATTTATTTAGAATGTGTATTGATTTCTGTGTCTGGGTGAGATAAGATCGAAGCTAGATGAAGCATTTGTTCTGATAGAATTTACTGCTGTTTAATTCGTTTAGAGTGATTGGAGGAAAGTTAGAGTTTTGGATGGAGTGATATTTTTAGTGTGTTTTCGGATTGTGTAGTGAAAGGGGAGATGAGAAGAGGTTGAGTCAGGGGGAAAGATTCTAGATAGAAATGGAGGGTTGTAGTGTATGGTATGATCGGTTGAGAAGGGAAGTATTGTTTCAGGGAGAGTAGAAAGTTTTTTCTTTTTAGTTAGCCTATTGATGATGTTCCATGGATTGTTTGAGTTCTGGCTGGTGAATTTTACCCATGCGTTCTTTTTAGCATGACGTATTGCCGGTGTGTATCCTTTTTTAGCAGCAGAATGGATGGAAATGATTGAGAGGATGGGAGATTTTCTTAGGGTTTTGACGATGCGTATCAGTTTGTTTTTTAATAGTCAGTTCAGATGTCCAGAAATAGGCGTGTCTTCTTTTAGGAAATGGGTTAATGGGAGTGGAGGATAAGATGGAATGTGAGAATCTTGTGGAATCATTTTCCACAAGAAAAATTTTTGTGGAAAAATGCACTCTGATATAGAAAGGCCTAAGAGAAGGTTCCTGTGTTACTAGCTTGGCGTACTGTATTAAGGATGCCAATATTTTTTAGGTTTAGGTTTTCCTCACAAATTGTTGCACAGAGAGAAGAAAGTGTTGTGGTTATGGCTATGCTTGTGAGTAGGAATTGATTATTCCATTTAAAATGGGGTTTGGGGATGTGTAAATCTTCTGATTTAATTCTGTAATTGTGAGGTGTTTGATGCGCTAGTGCTTTCTCTTAAAATAAAACTGTAATAAACATAAATACTCTAAAAATAGCATGTGGGTATAGTGTATAATGATATGATAAAATAGTGTAATAGGATTAAAAATCCATATGATAATAAAAATGTGATGTTGATATATAACATTTAGTCGAATCTTACGACATGCAGTTTTTTCCCCTATTACAATATTTTATACTATCATAATACACTATAACTACATGTTATTTTTTGAGTATTATTTATACTAAATATTTTTTATATAAAAATACAACCAGCTTTTAATTTTTTAAATTTTTACTATTTTATTCTATTATTAACTAAATGCTTCAGCATTCCTCCTTTTTAAGATTTAATATAAATCAAATAACTCAACAAATTTGGAGCATTTGACAGCAGATTTTGAGAAGACCAATAAAATACTATGTTATGATATATGATGATTAAAATTTTTTATTTTCTTTTAGTTTTCGGTCATCCAACAAAAACATATTGTTCCATAACTGGGCAGATGAATAGGGATGTCAAAATCAGAAATCGAGCTTGGAATCACGGAATCAGGTCCTACGTTTCAACCACCAGACCATTCTGCCGACATTTCAATTCAATTATAATGAAACAAAATTAAAAATCTCACTAAAAACATTAACTTACGAAAAATATACAAGAGGACCCTACTTTGATTGGTCCTCAAACAATTTTAAAAATGCTTCCTTTGTGTTTTTATAAAATTTATTTTATCTTAATTATCCTATTTTAAATTTAAATCATTGATTTTACTTCTTATTTTTTTATTTTTTTAGATCAACAAAGCTTCTGTGAAAATAATTCAATCTCAAAGCATTCCATAAATATTCCAATTTATAATTTTTTAAATTTAATCCTCTTTGTTACTTTTATCAAATTTTTCACACGACTTTACAAATTTTAACACGTTATACGCGCATATACTCTAATTCTTGCAAATATTTATTTATGTTATGCTAATTGTATGCAATCATAGGCAATTTCCTGAACTTAATTATAATAATCAATATTTAAGCCTTTTTACGAAAGATATGTAAGAAGTCATTGAGTTTATCTAGTCTTTGTATAAACAAGTCTAAATTATTTCAATGTCTTAAAAGATGATAAACTTTTTTGAGAAGAATAATTTTAAAGCATTTTACAATATTTTTAGTAAACATTCTGAGAGCTCTCTAGTCTATATGTACATAGGATTATTTGAACAATCTCTTATTTATTACGAGCAATATAATACATTTACATATATTTACATAAAAAATATGTAATAAAAACTATATAAATTTATTGAATATAGTTTTGACATTTATACAATATTATATAAATTAAGTATCTTAGATGCATAATAATCCTTTTAATTTTTTCAACGAATATCAAAATAAAATTTTTGTATTAATAAAACAAAGCAATAAATTTATATAAAAACTTTTTTTGAATTTATCAAAACCAGATGAAAAGTTTTGTTTATTGGGAAAAATAAAAATCTAAAAAAATGGTGTTACTTACGTTTCATCCTTTGGCAATCCAAACACGCCCTTTAGGATTATCGCTTGGGCCAGTTTGGCAAATTTCTTTACTAACATAAAATTCAATCAATAAAAACAAAAAAATATTAAATAACGCATAAATTATTTTTGCTCCAATTTTTATTGATACTTTTCCAAAAGACAACTTCCTTATTTATATTAAAAATTTGCTAAATATTCTGGTGCTGTACTCATTTTATGATCAAGTTTTCTTAACAATTTTTCAAAAACTTCTCTATTCTTCCTAGCTTTCTTATATGACCTATATTCAACATGTGATTTTACAGATTTAAAATATATATTGGATTTTTTCGGTTTCCATTTATTAACAGAGGTAGTTTGTTTGATTCATCTATATTTGCAGAAACGAGAACTGTTATTCAAGTTTTAGGTTCTTTAGAATCATTATACATTTAAACTATAAAAATTTTTAAAATGCCTTTGATATTGTTTTATTTCTAATACCAACTACTTCTGGGTTCACACCTGAAGATTATCAGGATTTGGATTTAGATTGATTTAATTTAATTTTTGGGTATTTTTCCTATGCCAAGTCTTTTTTGAATCTATTTAACTACAACATTGAAATTTTACTTTCATTTAAAAATCTTCTAGTCTATCTGCTTGGCGTGATTAAAAATAATCTTCACATGTCTATCTGCTAGGCATACCTATGAAATAATATCAAATTTTTTAAAAGAGTATATTAGCCTTTTCATGAAAAGTTATCAAGAGAATAGTAAAGTATTTGGAAAGCAGAAACACCAAATATTGATCATTTAGACATAGAGCAAGACTCGAAAACTCTCCTTGTGTCCAAATAAAATAAATGAGATATAAAATATAGAGAAATGTCCTGTAGATCACTAATGGTCTGTAGAAAAAATCACTTGTCTGTAAAGAATACCAAAATCCGCTGGCATTTTTTTTATAAATTAAAATTGTATACCATTTGGCATTTACCCAACTTATTTTAAGTTTCAAATATCTTTAACTTATTTCTAAAACAAAGTTTGTACTTTATTTCTTAAACAAAGTACCCGAATATTCACATATTTTCATAAGTTTGCTAAAATAATAAAATGTTCATCATTTCAATTAAAAGCGGCACATAATAATTAAAAATTTAGGATTAGAAGTCAATCAAATTGCATTGAGGACGTCTTATTTGGAGGATATTGATCCTTAAATGCCTGTTATTCAACAGATATGAACCGCAGAACGTATATTGATCATTTAGCCTTAGTGGTTCTTAAACCTGTGGTTCGCAGACTCCTAAAGGCGAATGAAATCTTACTTCTCAGGGGATTCATGAATGGTTTCTGATTTTTGTAAAAAAAATTAAAATAAGTGAAAATAATCAACTAATTTGCTCTTATAAAAATAACTGAAACAAAACTATTAATTAAAGTTGGAATGAATAGCAAGCGGTAGCTTTGTTTCTTTTCCTCCCTAAAATTGCTTTGCGCTCTGTGTGGCTTGAGATAAAATAATTTATGAGCATTGTTTTTAACTTTATTAAGCTTTTTTCATCATTGTAACAACATGTGTATTTGTGAGTTTCTATTAAGTTCCTCGTTAGCACACGGAAATAGTTTGGCTTTCAAAAACCCGAATTTTGAATTTATGTTTTATTTGAACTAAATCAAAAGTTTTACTATTTTTGAAAAAGAAAGAAAATTCACTTTCAGAACAATTTGAGACTTTATATATATAAGAGTTTATTTATAGCTAAGCCTATTTGACAGATAGATATTTTTAGCCATATAAAAAAATTAAATTTGGCTATATAAGGTCCTAGTGTTTAAAGTACCTTAAGCTTACAAAAGAATGTAATGGGATACGGAGCAAACTCAAGACTAGTTAAAGTCGCTTATAGTGTTGCTCATCAAGTGACACTTTATTCATAAAATAAAATAAACATACATAAAAAGCATATAAAAATAGTTTTACAGAAACAGATAAAAACATAAAATACACATACAAGAGAAAAAACATTAAAAATATTTGTAAAAAACAGATAAAAAGCAAATATATAATATAGATATTACATCATATATTAGTATATAAAGCTATTAAGAAGTATTCCAAGTAATATATCTCATCTGTATTTTATACTAAATGCTAATCAATTGTTGAGTAAACGAGAGGAATTGTCCTATATTTTGAATGATGAAAAAATTTCAGTAGCTGCAGTGACTGAAGTTCTTTCAAGAAGAAGTCTATTTTGATCAATCCTATTGTCTATGATATAGAGAATTTTGTAATATTTCGTACTTTTTGCTCTAATACTTTATTGAATAAAAGGGGGGATATTATTTTATTTGCATAAAGAAGTTTTGTTTAAAGTTATTGGACTTTTTGATACTAGATTTATTGAGTATCTCACTTAGAGTTATATTCAAAAACCAAGAATTCATATTTTGCTGTACATACACAAGGCCTAATTCTCTTTTTTTGCAATCTTCAAATGAAATAATTTCCCTTCTTAGTTTACTTTACTCAAAATTTTCACATAGTAATATAATAGTTATAGGAGATTTCAATTTAATACACTGATAAACATCAAAAAATTTTTAAATTTATTACAAGAAAAATGTTTTTTCAGCTCGTAAATGAAGCAACAAGAATAGGAAATTCTGGTGGTCTTTCAATTCTTGATTTACTTATTACTAAAGTTCCTGATGTAATTTCTAGTTTAAGACTTACTTCTCCTTATAACAAACACTGCTATTTCTTCTAATAAAAAATTTAATTTTCAATCTGGATACTATGGTATGATTATTTCTGATTTTCTCAATTGATTGGAATGGTGTAGAGAATTCTGAACTTGATGAGTGTTATTCTTTTTTTCACAAGTAAACTTTATTCCCTTATAGAAAAGTATATTCCTTTGAAAAAGTCAAATAGAAAATTTCGTGACTATTTTACTAGAAGAAATAGAATTTTGTTTAAAAAAAGAACAAACTTTTTGCCAATTTTATCAAGTTTAGATTCGCAGAGGTATGTTTACCATCTATAAACAAGTATAAAATGTTTTAAGAAAAGAGACGCGCAAAGCTTGTGTATTTCATGAGAAGAAGCTTCCTTCAAACTATAAATATAGTCCTAAAAAAGTTTGGTAGTACATAAATCGAAAGAAAAAAGACAATTTTTCTGAACTAGTTGGATCTGATGGGCTTGGTTTATTGACAGATTTGAGAGAGCTAATACATTTAGTGAGTACTTTAGTTCTTGTTTTTCGAATCCATGCATTTATAAATACAACTTTTTAGCCACTTGTAACCTTACAATTGACTCAATTTTGATATAGGAACAATATGTAATAAGTTGAAAAGCTTAGACAAGTTCAAGTCCCCTGGGATTGACAACTTATATCCCTACATTATCAGTAAATTACATGATGTTTTATCTGCTCCAGTTAAAATGCTTTTTGAAAAGTCTTTGGAGGGAAATTTTTTTTTAGATTTATTGAAAACAGCTTTAGTCATTCCTCTACTCAAAACTGGAAATATTAAATTTTGTCACAATTATAGACCTATAAGCTTCAACACAATTCTCTGTAAGGTTTTTGAGTCGCTTATATCTGAGAAAATTGCGAGCCATATAGAAAGTCTTCAGGTTTTGAATCATCGTGGATTTATAGATAGGATGAATAGTAAATCTAATATAACGAAACTATTAGAGTTTCAAAACGGTTTGGTTCATCTACTTGAGCTGAATGATACAATTCAGGTGATTTACCTTGATTTTTACAAAGCTTTTGACTCCATTTCAAATAAATATTTGAATCTAGAATCATTTGGCATAAAGGAAACTTACTGTAATTATTAGCCGATTTTTAGATAGAAAACAAATTATTGTTGTAAATGGGAATTATCTTTAATAAAACCAGTTACCAGTTGTGTACCGCATAGATCTGTTCTCGGTCCCTTGCTATTTAATATTTTCCTGAATGACCTCTTAAACATAGTTAGCTCCAAACTTAAAGTGTTTGCCGATGATATTAAAATTTACAATGCGTCTAATACTGCTGGTAAAGCTAGCTTGCAGAGTGACTTAATTAGCATCTTTCATTGGTGTAATAGACGGGGAATGAACTTGAATCTAGACAAGTGTACCCACCTACAAATTGGATTACAAAATGATAAATCATTCTTCACTGGAGGACATAAACTGAAAAAAGTGGATACACAGAAAGATCTTGGTGTAATTGTAAAACCTAATTTTGATTCTAGAGAAAATATCTCAATGAGGGTGTCAAAGGCTTTCCAAGTTTTTCATAAAGTGCACAAATGCTTCGCTTTGTTTGATGCCAACACAGCTCAACTTCTATATAAAACACTTTTTAGACTAATTTTAGAGTATGGATACGTCATTGCTTATCCTTTTAATTCCTGTAATCATCTCTGTAATGATTTGAATCACCAACAAGTTTCTTGGAATGAAACATCTGAAATATAAAGAAAGACTAAAAAGGTTGAATTTGCACTCAATGATGTACATATTCAAAAGAAATGATATGGTTACTGTATTCAATATTGCAAATGGTAATTTGAGAACAATTTCAAAAGTTTTACCAGAATTCTCCGAAAGATTGCAAAGATTTCACTCTTTCAAGTTTAGAAAGAGTCATTGCAAAAAGTCATTTTTGAGATTTTTTTCACAATGTATGATAAATGATTGGAATTCTTTTCCTAATTTCGTTGTTAATTCTCCTTCTTTACATATTTTTAAGAACAGGCTCGATAATTTTTGGAAAGCGAAAATGTTTGATCACGGTTAAAAATTTTTTCTTTTCTATAAAAAATGATGCGAATATTTTTATAGGCTTTTTTTGCCTTCTTTTTTGCTAATTAAATTATGTTATGTTTATGTTATGTTATTAGTGGTTATTGCAAATATTACAATTCCTAGTATTACAAGAACAGTAATATTTCAACGTGTCTGTTTTTATTTTTGGTTGTAATTTTGCGCCCGAAACATCAAAATCCTTTTCTATTTCAGCACTTGGAAACTTTGTGAATAATTGCTTGTTTATATTTTCTATTTTTAGATCGAAAAAAATGGAGATATAAAGGATGTCTATTGTCTACTCTCGTAATTGCAAATGTTTTGAGAAAAAATTTTAAAAATTGAAAAGGATAGTGGAATTTGTCCTTTAAAATATTTAAATGCCAGTTGTATTACATGAAAAATAAATATATCTTCGACATTTAAGTACTGCAATTCTCTAAACATACTATTGGTGTGTGCGTTGTAACCCACAAAGATTCTTTTTTGTTTTATGATGATGTGTCATTATGGGTTGGACCGAATGAATAGCGTGTTCTTGTTTTTTCTACATATACTAACATCAGTCTACTAAAAAATTCAAATAATTTATTTGGAAATGGAACTTTTAAAGTTATATCTGACCGGTTTTATCCGTTGTAAACTTTTCCTTGTTTTTACCAAACAAGCAGCAAGTCGCGTATCAAAAGGTTTTTCAACAACTTTTTGCTATAAACCATGAACTCAACCCGAGCACATTACTTATAGACTATGAACAAGTTCCTATGAGTGCAATTAAAGAAGTATTTCCTAACGTTACAATTAAAGGATGTTTTTTTCTTTTATCAAAATGCATTTTTCGCAAAATACAATGTAAAAGCCTGCCAAGTAATTATCAAACTGATGCTGATTTTGCTTTACTGATTCGTATGATTCCAGCGTTGGCTTTTGTTCCACCAAGTAAAGTTATTAAAGCATTTGAAAAGTTACAAGAAATTTTGCCACAAAAAGACGAAACACCAGGCAAGTTCCACGTTTGGATATTTGTATATGAAATATGTATGATCAGAGTTTACCTCTTACAAACAATTCATTAGAAGGATTGCATAATCAAATGCAATCTAGCAAAACATTGTTTCCTAACAATATTGAAGTTTTAAAAAAAGAACAAGCCTTAGCAAGCGTCACTGTCAATCAAATGCTTGCTGGAATGCCAGTATATCCTACTCGTAAACGTTATCAAGATTTAAATAACAGAACAGCAAACATTGTTCAAGACTTTGAAAAATGTGATATGCTTAAATTAGGAAAATATATTTCTTATAATTTGAAAATAAAAATTAATTTTTCAATACTTTTTTTTTCATTTGAAATAAATATTTATAATTCAAAAATATATGTTTATATCAAAAGACACTTGCCTTAGTAGCAATGATTTTAGAAACCTTTGTTTTGTTACTCTAAATTATACATGGATTTAACAATTTTAAAGATTAATTCGACTTTATATTAATCTCTAGATCAAGTGAAATTTTAAATCAAAAAATGACAAAAAGTAAAGTTATATGTTTTTTCTGTTGGTTGAAACGAAACTTTAAGAGTACTATAACACAAAATATGTTGGCATAACTAAAAGATATAGTAATTGTCCAGGGGGCAATTATCCGTCTGCAAATGTTCAGAAGGAATGTCCGATTACGGTTTTTTTTATTAAGAAGGATCAAAATTTAAAAGGAATTTATAAAAGGGTCCGTTACTTGAAAAGGTTGAGAATCACTGATTTAGCGGGTATGAATCATTGCCGCGAATATAATAGACCATATGGATTGCTCAAGGTATTGTAGAGTAAAGGGCTATTTAGGATGCTTATAAATAGCGTAAGTGTATTTATCCCTTACAAGTGTTTGCGTTAAGGGTATTTTTATCCATAAAAGTGTTCTTCGAAATCGCTTTTCGCTCATTTTGCCAGCTTATAACTCATTCGTTGCCTAATCGGAGGCATTTGAAAATTAATTTCCTATTGTAATGATGATTATAAGAGCTTCTGTATTGCAATAACTGCTATACATTTTGAAGATGTCATATGCTATTTAAGTCATTGTAAAATAAATTTTCAAAGTAAATTATGATTTCTACCAGATTATAAATCTCTTAGAGTATTTGAGATGGAAAATAATTTCGAGTTATAAAAAATTCGACTTATAAAATTGAACTTATAAATACTTTTACTTTGAAAGTAAGTTGAGAAAATTTTCTGGGCTCGAAAGAAAGTTCGAGTTATACGAATATTTGACTTTTGCCAAATCGAATTACTAGGAGTTTACTGTATATACTCATTTTTAAGTAATCTAAATTCAATAGTAATGTCCATTTTTTAATCAAAATCAATCATAGTTGTCAAGAAATTGATTTATATATGACCGAGGAACTTTTTATTTAAATAATTATAAAATGTTTTTTACAAATACATACCATTTTCATGTATACAAAATTTAGTGGTGATGCTCATTTTTTATAAAAATCAATAAAACGTAACAGAAAATTGATCAAACCTGTCAATCAATGTCAAATATATAAACTTCAAAATTATTTCTAATAACAGTATCAAAAAATTAGATATTTCGATAGGACCTTCATCGTTTTGGTTACAAATTCGTTACGGCTAGTAGTCTCTACGTCATTTATCTACAATTTATACAGTATGCAATTTTGCTATTTATTCGATGATGATCTTTTCTTTGTAGGTTTTCTTTCATCAGAAATTTATTACACACAATAACGTAGACAAGAACTCATCTAATTCTCACCCTCTAATTTCTTTCAACCTATAAACAATCTAAACCTAATTCTTGACATTTGGTTAAAAATGAAATTGTTCCAAACACGACCGCTAATCTGATGGCTATACGGAAACTACCCCTGCAACTACAATTTATACCGCATCAAAAAATCACCAAGCAATCTTTGTAGATTCAACTGCATTGAATACGAAACATCTCATCATCTTCTACTTTCCTGCTTTTACTACAACCAAGCAAAAACTTCATTTCTTTCACTATTTGTCAATACTCTCAATCGCCCACCATCTAATTTCTCCGAACTACTTTCATATCAGAACCTCCTTGCTCTAATCTCTCTTATTATTTTCATAGAATCAACATTGCAATCTCCGAACCCAAAGATTTCACACACAACCTTAACTGACATTTAAAAAAACCAATAAAATGAAAACTTCCATAAATAACCACTATTTACTTTTTTTAAGACCTATATTTTTAACACCCACCTAATATCTTGGCTCAATAAATCACCCTTTAACTACCACTTAAAAAAATCCAGCTTTCTACACTTCAACTCCATCAACAACTAACCATTCTCTCCAATGTCCCTCACTCGTAATCTATCCACAAGCTAAAACACTATAATTCTCTCAAATTTTAACTTTGTTCATTTTCAAGCATTTCGTAAGCATAGGGAAAAGCCTGAGAGTGATTAGAAATATCACCACCTATCTATCATACATAACATGCTTGAAGAAAGTATTATAAGCTAATATATATAAAAATGATATTTTATATATATAAAAATAAAATGATATATATTATTATATAATATATTAATAAAATGATATTTTTATTATATAACCAATACAGGGGCGGATCTAGAAATTGACATTAGGAGGCGGATTTTACTAAACTAGAACTCAAATTTTAATCATATAAATTTAAGCTTTATCAAAATTTTTAAAACAAAAGAAGAATGAGAGCATTAAAACGATCCTCATTCATTGAACAGCGAAGTGAATTGATGTGGTAAAACTTGATGTGTTTAAATAATAAATTTACAAAAAAATTGGATAATATAAAATTAATAAGTGTCACACTTAACTACGATTGAAACATAAAAAACTTTTTAGGGTTTTCACTTTAGAGAAAGATTGAATATAAAAAACCAGTTGCAGAAACCATCATAATATTTGAGTTCTACTAAAAGAATTAGATCAAGACAAATTTTCAAGCAATTGGCATTGCAATTTTAGGGGGGGGGGGGGCATACGGCGGTTCCTCCCATCCTCCGGTGAAATATATAATGATTTTCTTAAAATATTTTATAGGAATAATTTTTTTGGAAAAAGTAAATTATTCTCGGGCATATATCACGTAAGTAATTTTGTAGGCTCTGGTTATTGTGAAGAGGAAAATTTTAGAGGCTCTATAGAAGGTAAGATTATCGATTTATAAATAGAGAGAGATAGAGAAAGTAATTTATTATTGAAAAAAGCAATAAAAACAGAGAGAACACAATAGCAAATACCACAGACTATTAACACAATATATTGAAATGAAAATCAATAGCCAAATTGGCCATTATTAGATTTTCATAATGAAATGCATTATTATTTTGAACAAAAAATTTTTTTTGTTTGTTCTAAATAATCAAAAGCCATACGTTTTTTTGAAATTTCCATATATTTAGACTATTTAGATATATTAATATAGTTAGATATATTTAATAAAAGAGAAGTGTTGAATAATCCGAACCAATTTATAAGATATAATTTACCTAAGAGAGAAAAGAATTGAAGAGAGTTTATGTTATATGTTTTTAAAGTGAGATGACCATTTCAGGTTTGATTGTCGCTGGATGTTAATAATGGGAGGTCAGAGGAATGTGTTCGTGTGAAGTGTATAAGGGTTGATTTGTCTGCGTTAAATTTTATTTTTAAGGAATTGGCAGCAAAAGTTGACGTGTAAAGAGTGAGTTGATATACACTATATTTTCCTTTTGAGAGTTTGAAGTGAAGATATAGGTTAGATCATCCGAATAACATTGAAAGACATTTTAATTGTTTTTTAATATATCTAAAAAGGGTTTATAAGTATAATCCAAAGGATATCAAAGAGGCACGCACCTTCTGACATTGAGAGTGAGAGAGAATAAATGCTAACTAATGATAAGTTTTGTAGTTAAAAGATCAAGGCTTGGAAATGATGAACGATTAAGACTGTTTATAGCAAACTCTAATAATTAGCTTTAAGAAAGGAAATGTCTGGGATATGTTTAAAGATGAGAAGGAGGAGACATATGAGGGGTTGATTATATTATCGGAAAGATGGGAATCCTTAGGGAAAAGGGTTGAAAGAAAAGATATGTTGTTTAATGGGTCATTGGAAATTGTGTGAGGTAGAAGTGGATTAAGTTTGGAAGAGGCTTTGTGCGTTTGAAATCAATATCCCTGATATAGTAGTAATAAGGGAAGTTGCAAAATGCAGAAAAAAGATGGATAGTGGTTGTAACATTTAACTCTATCCAATTTTATATATAAATTGAAATGATTATATTTTATAAATTTTATGCATTTGTTGAAGCGATTTTTTGCCTTATTTGTAAGATATAAAATATTTAATATTTTACTTTATATACCAATCCTTTAATATTGAGATTACTGTAAACAAGAGGTGAAAAGTCATCTTTATTAACTTCATCTTGTACAAATATTTTAACTTTTGGTAAACAAACTTTCTTCTTTTATGTGTAAATTTTCCATTGAATTTTTAAAACTATTTAGATCAAGGAAAAAACCATTATAACAATAAGTTATTTTTTATTAGATGATTAACTTGGATATTAAGACTATTTTTGATTTTATCTATAGTAGATGGAGAGGAACTTTCTAAATATTTCAGATACATAACATTTTATGGATCAATTGATTTGACAGAACTTTTTTACTCAATACATCTTTATTGTAAAGCCTTGAATTAACTCGAATATTTTGTTCTTTAGGTAAATTATAGTATAAAAAGTTTTTCTTTGTTTTTTCTTTTTATATAGATTTGTTCCGTTTGAACTTAAAGCTTTAAAAACTCTACTTTTAGTAATTTTAATAGTTTTAATAATGCCTTCCTTAAAAATTAAATCGAAACAATAAAGTGTTAAAAGATTTAAGAAAGGATAGAATAGAATGGTCTATCTTCAGAAATTTACAAATTTATATTTAAAAGAGTTAACACATTTCAGGAGAAAACAATAGTGCATAATTCTATACTCTATTCCTACCCCTATATTAAAATATTATTTAAGTTATATAAAAAAAAATTATTTTTTATTTTCCTTTTTTTGCGTTTCAATTTGATCATAGTCATTGTCAGCGTTTCATCCATTTTATTTTTTTACCATGATTCCTGCTTTTATGCCTACTGGTTATCAAAGTTCTGTTCAAATGAATACAGGACAGAATCCCAATCCTCCTACTACGCAAGTAAATTTTTTTTATCTGTTTTTGATATTACATTTAATTTTGCAGTATCATCTATAATTTAATCTGTCCTTACCTATGATTTTATTTGGAGCTAAAGATATGTCTATATCTCTATAGAACAAATTTAATTGTGTAATTAAAAATTAGCTAATGTTTATTTTTACTCTATTGCCAATTATAAGATCAAAACCTTCATTTTTATTCTATTTAAATAATGCAAAAATAATTATACACTGAATCCTTTATAACGCAGATGCGGTCCCATAAATGTTTTCCGTTAACTTTAACTTTGTTTACATAAACACGTGTTATATTCCCATATAAATACAAGTCATGTTTACACAAACACGTGTTATATTCCCATATAAATAGAAGTCAAGACCCCTTCCGCGTACTGTGTATTTTAATTTATACTTATTTGACATTTATTATTTTAATTTTATACCTTATAAAATCCTTTATATTTTACGATCTGTTTATAATTTTTTTTCCTTTTTTGAATATACTTATCTAATTTATTTTATAATATCTATAAACTCCACTTTTGAATTTTTTTCCATTTAAATATTTGCTATTGGCTATTTTACGATTATAATTAGCTATGGATTGATATTTACAAAAGTTTTGGATCTATATGATCTTATGCATTTTAAATGAAAAGGGAAAACTAAATGACGGTTAGTGTTAGGGGTATTTTAAAGAAATGTTAAATATTAATACTATTATTTTAATAAATATTTTCCTATTTATTTATAAAAAATAAATTTATCCTCAATTTTTTATAATTAAATCTTTCTAAATTATAATGTATGTCGAGATCTTTAATATTTACTTTGTATTTTTTTTTATTTAATATGCTTAAAATATGAATATTTTATAAATTTTTCTTATAATATATCTTTACTACTACGCCAGACCTTGAGTTTTTTTATCTATTAAAATTTTTATCCTTCATACTGCTTTTTGCTATTATTTGTTTTCATAATTTTTTAGCCTCAAGAACAAAATGAAGAAAAAAAGTTGCAAGCTTTACAAGCTCAAGCTCAGCAATGGCAGCAACATAAACAATGGCAGGTTTGGATGAATGCCCAGTCTCAATCTGTTGCTTCGGCTGTCAGCGGTGCTCCTCAAAGCGTCACACCCTCACCATATACTGTTGTTGCTTCTTCTGCAACTCAACCTTCAAAAGATATTTCTGCAGATTTAGCTGCTGTTATAAAAGAAGAAGAAGATTTTGAAAAGTTTGTTTTCAATTTTTTTATTTACATTTTGGTTTAAATAGAGTTTAACTAAATTTAACCATAAATTCGATAACTTAGATTGTCTACCCAGTAATTTGCAAAAAAATTCACCCCTGGAATTCTAACCTCTATATTTGATGTATTATTAAATATAAAAAAATTTAATTGAATTAATTTGATTTCCCACTAAGGAGTATCACTTCTAATCGGCTCACCATAAGAATCATCCTCTTGTTCGAATACGGGGTGACAATTTCTAAGGTGATACCATAATTTTACTTATTTTAAATATGATATTACTTTAAAGATCACAATAAATAAATAAAAAATTATTGCCCAATTTAGTATGTTTTGTTTTTTTAATTAGTTTTATCATTTGGTCACCTTATAAATGTTAAAAATAGTAAAGTTGCTGATTTTTGTAATTATTCTTCGTTACATTGCTCATCAACAAGCTCTTTTGCACGAATCTTTAAAAAGTTTCTCCTTTGTTATTTTTTACATTTGCTAATTAAGTAATGTTAATTAAATAATTAAAACATCGGGCTTAAAACTTCTTAAGTTAGTGTTTTCGTGATGCAATTAACCAATCAGTCTACTTAAAGGAGGCTATTTTTGTCAATTCTTATTGAATTCTATTTATGCGACATTGGCTATTAGAGGGTTAAGAGAGGTTATATAATTTTCCGAATTTTTTTGACTACTTTATGGATAGATGTTAAAATAAGTAATACTGTTAAGTTGGTGAGCTCATATTTGTTAAAGTGGAATTTTATATCATCTTCGGATTTATTATTGTTTTAAAATGTTTTTGCCACTTGTGTAAAAGGTTTATAAAAAGAATCCGAATTAGAATTTTCAGCATGTATTTTTTCCTCATAAAAGCAGAATTAAGTTGGCGCCTTCTATTGAATTATCATCTCTTAATTTTTTATTTTAATTTTCTCCTTCACCATCTTTCCTTTATCATAATTTCTTTTTGAAGAGATTTTAGGAATAATTTATTATATACATACTAGCCGGTCCCGTGGTCGTTCTCACTTCCCTCGAAACATAGGATCGTTAGTAGAGTGTTTTTTTCTCCAAACATAGGATTCTTGGTAGTGTGTATTTTGAGTTGTTAATGGTGATATTTGGTGCGGTGGTTAGTTATTTGTTTTTAGCATAGTTGTATCTTTTCTGTCTATTTTTGCTCATTACACCATATAAAAATACACACAAAACAATATACCAAAACTAAATATTTTTAATATAATAGAATAAAATTTAAGCTAAATTTTATTGGATTGCAACTCGAACTCCAATCCCTTTATAATCTCTTAGTCCGACTCTTCAACCCTGACCTGAATTTGATTTTACTTAAACATTAATGACTCCATTTTGCGATTTAGGCAGTATCGAGAATGGGAAAATCAGTTTGAACAATGGAAAGTTCAAAATAAAGATCATCCCAATAAAGATCAATTCCGGCAATATGAAGAGCAATGGCAAACCTGGAAAGCTTCGATGGAGGATAAACGACGTGAGATTTTGTCCCGAAAAACTGTATTGCAGCAAACTGCTGCTATGGCAGCTAGTTCTGCGCAACCGCTTTATACAGCAACTGCGCCCGCTTCCATTCCATATTCAACACCTGGTGGCGCGCAAGTATCAAATCAAGTCCCAGTTTTCCCACCTGGTGCTGCAGGAATGAATATATATGCTAATTCTGCTCCTGGAATGTTAAATAATCAACCGTTAGGATTTCCACAAATGAATTCTAACTCATATTTGCAAAATCAACAACCTTCGCAGCGCCCAATGATGCCTTTTCATCCAGGTTATTAAACTTTTAAATCTCATTTCTATTTATTATGATCAGTTGATCTAACTCTTCGCTTTGGTAATAATTTAAAACCTCAGTCATTTACATCTAAACCCCTTTAATTCATGTTTAACTATGACTTATTTTTTACTAGTTTTGAAAACTAATAGATCAATAATGTCAACTTTTCACTATGTTAATAAAGGTGATAATTTCTTTTTTCGTGTTTATCTTAGTATGTTTTATGTTCTTTTTCTTTTGCAAATAAATTTATTTCAAGGTAATTTTTTAAATTGAATGAATAACTCACTGTGAAAAATGGAAATTTTAATGATGAAAATATTTTCTAACTGAAAACAAAACGCTTTTCAGATAATTTCTAAAAATTATTAAGCTCATAATCGTTTTTGAAGTTATTTACTAAGCGATTTAGTAAATTCTTTTTTTCAATATTGATATCTGTCTTTTTTTGAGATTAAAAGCTTTAAAGCTGAAATAATATTTTATTCTTTCAAAGTATTATCTTTTTGTGTGCTTTTTTTAAATAGAAAATAACTTATTCTTAAAATGATATTTGAAATCATCATTCTTTATGAAAGTGAATTAAATTTTCAGGTATGCCAGGAGTTCAAGGAATGGTGACTGGAACTACATTTCCTCCTCAAGGAATGGGATTCTCTCCTTTTCCAAATGCATCTCAACCAAATCCCAGCCAAGTTCAAGCAAATCCAAGTGTACAAAGTTATGCTAATCCAGGTCTGTTCGCAAATTTGTCCTCATTTTTTTTTCCAAATTTCATTACGACAGAATCCTGCAGGGACCAAGAAATCTCTCTTTCCCCGAGGAATTTTATTTTCAAAATAGGAATTACCATATAATTATTTTATTGAATGAAATATTATTTTCCTAAAAAGTTTTAGATAGTATAAATGCACTCAATACTCGATAAATTTCCCCCTCCTTATTTATAATTTTTTCAGATTAAAGATTTTGTATATAATTAAATTCGGTCCATATCCTCTAGAGTAATTAGAAAAAAATTGTATTTGGACACTAGTTTTTAGATTAAAATTAGTCGATTTTCACATTAATCAAATGATAAAGCTACACTTTCAGAAAGTAAAATATGAATGTTTGTTTTCTGAGATACTTTTTAGAATTTTAGTTGTTATATTTTGAGTTTTTTTAGAGCCTTGCATTTTTTTATCTTTTGAATAATAGTTGGTTAACTTATTTAAAATGTCTCCACAACTGCATTTGCATGTTTAAATAACTTTTTAGAAAAATAAGGAATTTAATAAAGAAAGCACCAAATCACATCTGGACTTTAGGATAAACACTTATGAAAAATATTACATGGCATAATTCTTAACAAAGAATTTTTTTTGTAGCTTTTTGAGTAAAAAGTCTGTTCTTTGTGTTTCACAATATCGGAGAAAAAAAGGTAAAGATATCCTGGGGTGATTTAATCGAGAAGGCACAATTTCGCCGCTTGTATTGAACTATGATAAAAGTAGGTTTGATGGGGGATCGAACACAAGACCTTGATTTATCGAAACCCTTTATCTAACCACGCCTCTCCATAACTTAGAAAAAAGTTAGACATTCTCTTTGTATCTTCAATTGTTGATAAAATAGTCATCCAAACGAATGCTCATCTTCAGAATACATAAAACTGGATGTACCAAGTAGTCTCACCTTCTCAACCAAAATGTTTTTGTTTAAGTTAGCTAACTGTAAATAGAATTATAAATAGTGAATCTAATATTCTCATTTAAATTAATGATTTATTAAGAAAAGTATATATTTTGTGTAATACGAAAAAATGTTAAAAAATGTTCACATTGCAATTAGACGATTTGTTAATATTGGAAAAACACTTTTGCTAATTCTAGTTTGGGCATATTTTGAAAGCTTCTATGATTGGCATAAAGCCATGATTTTTGTGAGATTCTTCAAACTTACGTAATAAAAATATTTTGTTAACTTTTTATCAAAGTTGCAGTGTAAGCAAGTAAAATATAAAGGTCATTTTTCATTGAATAGTTTTTTTGAAATAAATCACATTAGTCTTGTCTAAAATAAGTCTGTGTGTATTAAGGCATGAATCAGCCACCTATGAATTCTATGGTGCCTAACCCGATGAATATGCAGTCATATGCATCTTTCGTTCCTGATAACAATCAATTGAGGATGCCTGTGCAGATGATGAACCAACAGGGTGGAATGATGCCTTCTTCCCAAGGCCAAGGCATGCGTCCTTCCATGAACCCAAATGCGTATCCTTCGCTTCTATCGAATTCCAATCAGAGCTCTCTCTCTGCATCCTCCTATGATGATAGCAAACAAAAGGATAAAAAGTCTCGCTGGGGCGAAGATTCCCAAAATGAACAATCTGGTCACAAAAGCAGCAGTAATAACAGCAATCAACCACTTTATAATAATACCCAGCCTGACTTCTCAATGTCTCCAAGTTTTCCCTATCAACAACAAAATATGAATTTCAATATGGTATTTTCATTCACTTTTTTAATTATTTCTAGAGATGTACCGGATAACGGATTTCCGTCTTTTGGAATTTGGTTGGATTTAAATTCCCCTTGCACATAATTGTAAAAATTTCACAAAGATTAAAATCTTTCAAGTTGGATAACAGGTGTGTAAATATGTTTTTATTTTTGAAATTATTTTAATCTAACTAAACTTAAATTACTATTACTTTATTTAAACATAACTCTTTACTAATTTATTAAAGCAAGAAAAATTAAAAGATTTTTTAACTCTTTTTTATTCCATAAAATCAAAGCTTTTATTTTGTGAAATCTTTAAAAATTTAATTTGAGTTGTTACACAACTATTTTACATAAGAGGATAAAAATACTATAAAAGCCTGATTAAAAATTGTCAAAGTTTTTTCTTAACTGTATTTTATTTTGAAATATTTTAAAATTTATTCAAATTTGAAATATTTTTTCACGCAGGAAGTAAAAAGTTTTTAACTGAAAATTTAGAATAAATTGATTTAAAAAATAAATTTAACACATTTTTTATTTTGAGTTAATTAACATTTGAAGTATATTTATTTTGAATTGGTAATAACAGATAAGAAAAGACATTTGTCATGAAAGTTTTATAATTTTTAGAAAAATAGAAAGAGTAAAATATTGCGTTGTTGCATTCGATTAGATCGTTGATTGTCTTCTTTTTCAATTTTTAATTTTTTGATTGCTCTCTTTCTATTTTTGTCTGCTTCATAAGTTCAATTCTTGATTTTGTAATCGCCTTCTTCTTCCCATGCTTTGTGTATACAAACAAATTTTGAACTTTTACCTGATGTCTGGACATGATATTCAGAACCAAAATACAGCAACTACTAGATAATTAGTAATACCTGAATTAAGAAAACGTGCAATTGGTCTTGCATTGAATGGCACCGGGAATACAACCATTGAAAGAATTATTGGAATATCCAGAACAACCGCTGCCACAATTGTAAATAAGTTTTATGCTACAGGGAAAGTACCGTGGAAAATTATTAAATGTTAAAAATAAATTTTTTTGAACTTATTTGATTTTCGGGTTTTAATAGTTAAAATAGAAAAACGTCTTAAAGTTCTAGTACAACGACGTAATAAATCGAAGAAATTGTATTTGTAATGAAGTTAAACATAGTTTCATAAATCCTTGTGTAATAATGCTCAAAATAATAGTTATTTATTAGTTTACCGGCGAGATTATCCGAATATTTGATAAAATGCAAAGCAAAGATTGCATCATGCAATGTATTAGTCATTGGGGATGTGGCTTCTGGATACGCATCTATGGTATCATGTCATTTTGTTTATGTTTTTTAAATTTTAAAAGAAATTTTTATATCCTTTTATTTGATGCGAGCCTAAATAATTATTAAAATGTGTATATATGTAGGAAAGCTGTTTAGTAAAGAACCGCATATTCGTCGCCTACTTCAATTTTTTTTATCTTATTTGGGTATCACGAGATTATTATTTTTTTCAGCCAGCCGGTATGATGCTCCCGCCCAATCATGGATCCGATTTTCCAAATGATAAAATGATGCCTTCTCCTCAACAGAGACCTCCATTCCTTAATCAGTCACAGATGAACAGATTTCCTCCAAGGGTTTTCTCTCTCTAATAATCCTTTAAGGACCAGCTTGACACCCGTGTTCTAAGAAATAAAAATTGTCTGCTTTAAATATATAAAAATACATTGAAAAAGAAAACAAATGATTAGTCTTGACAATTCTGGTCCTTAAAGAGTTGACAACTTTCATTCTAATAATGTTAATCGCTTTTCTTGTCCACTTAGGATGCACCAGGGCCTTTTCCATCATTCCCTCCTGGTTCTAATGGCAACAATAGAATGCCCATGGGAAAGGATATGAGACCAATGATGGATCCCAGACAACAAGGCTATTCTCCCAACAACATGAACATGTCTCCTCAAATGCGTCCCCATGGATCTCAAATGATGCCGCCAAGGAATAACAGGCCCATGAATTTCGGTTCGAATTATTCTTCACTTTCTATTTTTTCCCCTTAATTAACTATTTTCAGAGATGGGAAATTTTCGAAGGAGTCCTAGTGAATATGGATCTCCACAAAGAGGAGGTAGATATGATGGCAGTGGTAGACGTGATTATGGAGGTAATAGTTTATTATATCAATAGCTTTATTAGTAATAGATTATTATTCTTTATTTTTGCTAATGATAAAAAACAAAGTTTTGCTAATTCGATTTTTCTTGCATTACGTAAACTAAAAATAATAAAAATTTTAAAAGTTTATATAAATAATATAGTACTTACATCTACATCCAGTCAAAATTAACCCATTTAAGACCAAGCAAAGCAGACGATATCTAAAAAAAACGCAGACGATTTATATTCAAAGTCATTGAAAAAAGCAGACGAAGATGAAATTACTTATGATCCAAAATAGGAACATTGGTCGTAAATGGGTTAAGATGGTTTTTAAATTTTTTAAGATTATATTTCACCTAGACAAAAAATCATTGAATAATATCCATTTCATGTGTATGCCGCTTATCGGTTAACATGTAAGTAGTGATGCGAGTAAGCATTTTCATTCAACAATATCTCTAGTATAGCCAAAAAATAATTTTCATGAAGTGTATTTTTACTATTTTAGATAAACAACGTAAAAGTGGATATGGCGATAGAGGTGATTATTCATATAGTAGTAGAAGGAGATACAACGATTCAAATCCGAATGATTCATACAGGTCTCAAGGCAGTGAAAGATCTCATGATAAAGATCGCTCTTTCCGACGTTCAGGAGGAGATCGTTCATACGATAGGTAAATAATCGCCATGATTAATAACGATAAATCCGGGTTTCTCGTCCCTTTTGTTTAAGTCGCTCACTATGAGGTAGAAATTTCTTTAAAAATTTTCTTCTACAAATTCCATATTACAATTGTTAAATCTTATGAAGTCCGATTTACGGCCCATTCTTTTATTTTGATTTATGACTAGGAAAATGTAACTTTGAACGAAATCTTCACTAAAAATATATGAATATTTGCTTGTAGAATGCTGAACTACTTATTGAATATAAATTAGCAACCTAAATTCCATTTTCCACTGGAAAAAAGTGATTTGCGCATGGGTGAGGAAGCCCGGTCTAGATCCTATACTTTATTTTTAAATTTTCTCCTTCCTTGAAATTTTAATATAAATCTCTCTTAACAATATTCCTGCCATCATTTTTTTTTAATTTTCTTCATATAATATTCCCTTATAGCAACGAAATTGCCCGTGAACCAGTATAGAGAACTCAACTTATAACTTTTTCCTTTAAAAAGTCATAATAAATTAATACGATATCAGGAATAACTTTTTCTTTAGAATGTTTATTATAGCAGAACTATACTATATTTTCACTTAATGTATTTTGGGCTTAAATAGCCATTAAGACATCATTAAAAATCTCTATACTGACTATTAGAAAATTTTCTCTTTTTGTTTTTCTAAATCAAAATAATAGATTTAGTGGAAATAAAGTGGATGAACTTAGGTATTTGTATTTATCACAAAAACAAGATGTTTCGAATGAAATACAACCGCTATATCATTGTGATATAACCTATTATATAATTGTACATTTAATAACTTTCCTTCAATAGTTGTTATTGAAGTATGTTGATAATTTCATCATTTTGATGAAGAATTCATAAATGTTAAATTCATGAATACAATTTTTTTTTAAAATTCGTGAAATAATTTTATATTTTAAAGAGAAAATAGAGAGAACAGAGAAGGTAGAGAAAATAGAGATAATAGAGAAAAAGAACGCGAGAAAGCAGTAGAAGATAATAACGACACATCTCACAATTCACGTAACGCTGAAGCTGCTAGTGAGAAAAATGCTAAAGCAGAAGAAGTTGCTCCCGTAAGCTTACTTCCACCTGAAGAAACAGCTGAAATTGAACGAGAGTTGGAGGAGAACAGCTTTGAAAAATCGAAAGGTTTTTTAACTTAAATACTTTTTCATGTTTTATTTTAACTTTTTCATATTTTGTGTTCATGGGTAAAAATCCTTTACGACGAACGTTAGATTACTTTATACAAACCTTAAAATTAATTTTTCAAGTTTTTGTTCTTTTATTTTAATATCATTGTGCATTTTTTATATTTCGACAATTGAACTGTAAAACACG
Organism: Nectonema munidae; assembly: GCA_030549495.1. NCBI lineage: Eukaryota > Metazoa > Nematomorpha > Nectonematoida > Nectonematidae > Nectonema > Nectonema munidae. Next base: position 721,933 of record JAUIRK010000278.1, on the reverse strand, counting down.
GTTTTTGATCGTTTGATTAACATACAATTTGTAAAACAATTACCGACTTCTAATCTTTTGTTGTGTATAACATATAATGTTTCTAAACTATTTGTTTTAGATAACAGGAATAAACAAGATTTTTTTTAGATTTTGATAGAAGTATTTATATTGCATTTCAAAATTTGGTAACTAGACTATTTGTATTTGAGATTCGAAAATAAGTATATGATCTACCCTTTGTTTACGTTAGATATCTGATTATTCCTTATCTTTAAGGGTTTTTAATATAGAATAATAATTGATAAGATGATGCAAGTTTGTTATGTTAACATAAAATTTTAGAAGAAGAAAATTTTTCCCCACAAGATTTTCAAAGAAATCAACAACGCATGCCATTTAACCCCCAACTCCCTCCCAATACCATGAGAATGATGATGAACAATAAAAAGGCCAGATTTGAAGGTGGACCCATGCCTCCTTTTGATCCAAGAATGAGAATGATGCACCCTAACTTCATGCAACAGCAACGCATGATGATGCAGGTATGTTTTTTCCTCATTGATCATCACTACAAAATCGCATGTCTATTCTGATGAGAGTTTTGTTTATTTATATAAAAACAGAAGCATCTCAAAAGAGTGACAAAATGACAAAAAAAAATTTATTTCAAAAGAGTGGCAAAATTTAAATTAATAATATAATTTTAATTAATTTCTGTTTGCCAAATGCAGTGTCAATTTTGAATAACAAATTCTCATATGCTAACGTAAGCAGCTAGGAATTTTAAAAATGTTGCCTGAGTAGATTCATGAGAAATTTTGTTTTTATTCTATCTAATCTATTATTACATATTTTTTCTTTTTTTACAGCAAAGATTTAACATGAACAGAATGGCACAGATGAGAATGATGCAAATGTATTTTTTCAATTTTTGTGCTAAAAGATCCACGCATAAAATCCCTTTTTGCTCTTTTTAGGCGAATGATGGGAGGAAAACCCCAAAGAGGAGGAATGGGTCCTGGGCCAAGTATTTTTATTTTTAATATTTTGAAAAGCTGTGTAATGCCTTCCAAACAAATATTGATTACTTTCATTGCTACCTTGAACCCTGTTTCTCAAATTTTGGGTTATAACATTTTTTTCGGCTCGATTCTTATCCATTATTCTTGTTACAATTAGTGTTTGAATAAAAGTGTCTAAAAAGAATATCCTTCGAAAGATTAGATGCGTGTTAGAATTAGTGTTTAAATAAAATTATAATTGCAAAATTATAAAAATATAATTTCCTAATTTTTTTCAAATAGATAAGTATACCACTTTGTTTGGTGACTTAGCTAAAAGGACTCTAAATTTTTTGCCCCCAAAACAAAAATTCATGACGGTAATTAGAATATATTTTAACAAATTAAGTATTCTGTTTCGTTGTATATTGAAATTAAGCGCCACATTCATGTGCGGGGGGGGGGGCACTAGGGAACAAAAATAAGAAAAATTTTATATGTTAATATTTGATAATTAGAGGACAGACGTCTTGGAAGAAGAAAATTCTTTTAAAACGCAAATACGATAATATTTTGTTCCAACATAAAATATATATTTGTTCTTTTAATCATGTATCTTATATTTTACCCCGATCTTTGATTCATGCATAAAATATGCTTTACATAACACTAAATATAAAATAATAAGTTTCAAAAATTGGATATTTTTACGAGCCTTGTAAATGTTCATTAACAAAATCGGTTATCTCAGTTAACTTCTAAAAAATAATGTGATACATTCACAATCAAGACATTCATCTTTAGTTTCTACGCATGCGAAACTAACTTAAACCAAACTGGGTGAAAGCAAAGCAAAAATTACACCAAAATCCAAACATCATGAAATCACTCAAAGCTAAATGGATTGCAAATTAAAGTCCATTTTGAGAAGCAATTTCGGCGGTGCTGAATCTATTTATTTATTATTTCAACTAATCCATTAAAATTTGCATCGAATTAAAAACGCGTTTTTGCAAATGAGAGTCTATTATAATAAATTTTTTTAGCCAGTTGGATGTAAAAATATTAAAGTCATCTATTTTTCCTTTTTTTTGATCAAAGATTGCTTTTCATAATGTTGATAATATAGCATACTGTCTGTTATATTTACACATTAAAGGTTTCTCTACAACCCTCTTGAAGTGGCAGGGAATTTATATGATGTCCGTTTTCAGATGCAACATAAAATAGTTATTTCATGGATTAATATTTGAGACTGCATGTGTCCAGCTCCAGAACTGCAATTTTACTGTAACCAGCTTTATTTTTTTGAAAGTTATGCTTTATGGTGAATCGGTTAGATCTTCATTTGAAGTTGAAGTATTTTTATATCAAATGGGCTAAATATAATGTAGAAGTAATAGTACGAATGATTTTTCTAGGTTAATTCAGAAAAGAACATATTGATATATGATACTAAAGAAGCATGTATATAAATTAAAATTTAGTTCTTTTTATAAAGATACTCTAACTGTAAAGTTATCCAAAAACCCACATATTAAGACCCGATGTGTAATATGAGAAATCCAAGTTAATACTTTTTTGTATTTATTTTACAGTTTGAAATTTTTCCTACATTTTCACCGACCCTATCCAAAAGTATATATATTTGAATTTCTCTCAATGAGGTTATATTACTTTATATTCCAAACAATTGATGTGAGGAAGATGATAAGGAAAATAAGATTTGCTTGACTTTTCAGGATTTAAATCTTTATTACAATTTGTGACTTTACGTCTTCAAGAATCTAAATATGAAAAGTATGATTTACCTAAATGGCACTATAAATAAATAATATAATGATTGCGAGATTATTGTGTGTAGTGAAGTTTGAAATGCTATATGTGTAAAAGAGCTTACATAAATAAAATAAAAATTTTAACTCTATTTTCTTTATTATCCTTATATTCTAAAGTTTCGAAGAAAAAATTTGCGAAAGATAAAATATCTTTCAAACATGAAAATTCCTTCTGTACACCAACTATAATCATCCATTTACTAAACTACCATCTATTATAATAGATGTATCTAATACCTCCATTATGCAGAGTGAATAAGATAGCCATATTAAAATATTTATATGCAGTTGTTTGATTTAAATATCATGACTGTGACATTGATATGACAAAATTTGAACAGCTCAGAGCCACTCATTTAAAAGTGAAAGATTATATATGTTCATTTTCGTTATATGGAGAATGTATATAATTAATTGGGGTGGAAAAGAAACGATTATAAGTTAAATTCGGATGCCTCGCTGAGATTTTAAAGGAATATCTAATAAAGATTACGGATCGGAATTGTAACTATATTATAAAAAGATATAAGAATATGCATGTCACTTCTTTAGTCAGAAGCCAGAGTATTTTCAAATTTTTTAGGATTTGGAGTTGGAGTCGGATATTTTACCCGCTACTAAGCAAAAGATAGGGCAAAAAGTTAATGAAACATTTTGGAAGGAGAAAATAAATGAATATAATTCAATAAATACTAAATTTGGTATTGGAATACATTTGGATAGAAAAATAAAACTTTGCTGGAATCAAATGAAGAAGAAGAAGAATAAATTCAAAGTTATTACCTGAAACATATGAAACTAAGGCTGCTAACTACTCTTTCGCTTATCTAAGTCTTTCCAGAGATTCTTTCTAAATTCGATATTTTAACACCCCTTTTTTATTTACATTTTCACGTATTGTTATAAAACTGACATACATTTAGTGAACCTACCAAAATGCATACCTGGGTCTAGAGTTGTGTATACCTTCATTTAAATGTTGGAATTTCTAGGAAAAAAATGTGTTTGAAAGCATCAAACTTTCCTCAAATCCAACACCCTTACACTCATTCTGGTGGAATTTTTATCTAGAAATCTTTAAATTGATAAAAGTGTTATACTTTTGTTTTTTAATATCTTTCTTCAAGTTAATGATTACTTTTAACAAAGGAATATAGAGTATATTTTACTTTCTCACTCTTAAACCTCTCCTGGTTAATCGTTATCAAATCAACCATTTTTTGCTTCTTTTAAACACTGTATCAAAAAGTAGTTATTTAACTTAACTAGCTTTCTAAAATAAATTTCTGCTTAAATTATTTTAATAAAAATTAAATTATCATAAATTTGCCTCTTAATTTTTTTTAACTAATATTATTTAAAGCCACATTTATTTAAAAAATCTAAATATTAAAAATAAATTATGAAAAGTTTGTGAGATATAATTATAATCGTTTAAGGTAGATCCTTAAAACCAACTTAATTGCATTCTTTCTTACTAAATTCAGGCTCATTTAAACTTTTCCAGCTAAAAGTAGAGAATTTAGAGCTTATCGTGAACTATTTGCACCTCTTACTAAATACTGTTTTCCATTTATACAAAAGGTATCTATACTCCTGTATCAAAAACAAGAATAGACATTCCTTTGCAATTTTCTATTGATTGAGGTTTTCAAATTTTATAGTTGAAAATCTTTAACATTATACTCTTTCTCTTAAGCAACATAAACACTTCATTAGCATCATATTTGGATTTTAATCTTTTTTTGCCGTTATGCTTCTTTTATGTCAATATTATTGAATTAAGGTCCACTAGATTTCTTATCTGAAATGGACACCCGGATATTGGAGGTCAGGATTTGTTAAAAAAAATAACGGGTTAGTATGGACCGGCAAAATGAATTCGTGCATCCTTTTATTTTACTTTGACAAGAATTATTGATAATAATCTGAAAGTTATATAAAAGTTCCCTTTCCATCAAAACATCTTGAAAAGAATTTGAGTAATAGAATTAATTAAGAAAGGAAGGGCAAGAGGAATTGGAGTCTTTGTCGAATTTGCATATCTAATTCTTGCTTGCTTGCTACGTTCCCTGTAAAATTCATAAACGTGGTGCCTTCTTAATTTTTTTATGAAGAGAATTTAGGTTTTGAAGTATTGCGTATTACTTTTTAAAAAGCTGCTGATTTTTCTCGCGCTTGAATTTTATAGTTATTTAAATTAGCGTAAAAAATATCCAGATTGAAGATTAGAAAATATAGAGTCAAGTTCTTCAATACCCTAACATTCAAAACTCTATATAAGGAATTTCATTTTGGCCTGAAATATAATCTTTTTTTAGTGGCCGATCTCATATTGTGTTTAGACGGCATTATAAAGTTTTTTTTAAATCTTATAATTAATTTTGTTTTTTTCCTCTTAGTTAAATGTTAAATGAATTTTTAGTTTTTTAACTTTAATAATACAAAATATATCTCAATTTTTACAGGACCTTAAGGAAATTGACAAGAAAATTTATCTCTTTTTTGCCTTTTTATTTTACAAAATTCAATTAAAATCCTCTCTACACAAACAAACACCTTTGTAAAGATGTCCACTTTCTATTAAACTTACCTTAAAGAATTCTTCATTTTATTTTTTAAATTTGATTATCTACGGATTCGTATTTGCTCTGTGATGATGGCATGGATGATGATTTCACATTTACTCCAATCAAGATGTTGAGTGTTTTCTAGATGCGAAATTATTTTTTAGCGTGTTGTCTTTCCTTCTCTCTCTTAATACGTTTTTTATTTATCTCTTGACAGGTGAAAACATAACGATAAATATATGCTTATTTGTGAATAATTAATTTCTCTATCAACAATACTTCTTTTATTTAATTTTTGGCATTGTTTTAAGAGTAAAATATTTTCTTTCATTTTGTGTTAAACATTAAAATCCTACAAATGTCTTTTTAGAATAAATTTTTTTTAATTTTTTTACAGAAAAATTATCAGGAAAACTTACTTTTTTAGATTGAGAGCTATGTGTTGAAAGCTGAATATTTATATTTTGTAGTTACTGGAAAGCTGCTTATCCTTTATCTGAAGGACTCAAATATTGGCTATTCAGGAAGTAATCGGCTTTTCTTTCCTGAATAAATTGAGTTAGAATTTTTTTAAATTCTATTGTAGAAAATTAATATATTACTAAATTCCAGAGCGATCAAAAGTGAATAAAGTCCATTCTTTAAACGCAACGAAACGTTTCTAAGTTTTTGACTAAAAATGTAAACTGAATTAGCCTTTATTTATATTTAATCTTAAAGCGTATTAAATTTAAAATGTTTTTAAAATTTTAAGACATAATTGTTCATCATTCTGACAAGGTTTTAGCCTGTAAATTTTTAATATAAAAAATGTTAGCATAAGTCAAAAATCTCAATGAATTTTTTTTATCAATTTCTGATAAAAGACAGAAATTTTAAGGGAGCAAATATTTTCTCCTTATGATTTTTGAATAAAAAATAAGAGATACTCGTTTAAACCAGTGGTTCTCAAGCTTTTTGGTTCAACCCTCTCCTAATTAACACAAACAATCTTTTTATTATTATCCATAAAAACGGTATATTTAAAATTTAGAAATAATAAAAGCTAAATTTTAACAGATTATTATCAACGGAAATAGTTAATAGGTTTAAAAGTTCAATTTGATCTAAATTAAATATTCTTCAATATCCTTGTCGTTTCCTTATTCGCATTGAAAAATGCTGTAGTACAACGCTGAAAGGGCTATTTACTTTTTCTGTAGCCAAAAATCTTCGTATGCTTTTTAAAACTATGCTTTCAGCTCAAAATGATTTTTGAATGGAGGAGATTGGTTGTTCCTCTATCGCTCCCTTTCCCCGCAATCGACATCTAAAAGTGGATTGCCTATCCATTCTAGTATTTTTAACACCATAACGTCGTGAAATCTAGCAGACAACTCTTTATCCAATTCATCCAAGTGTGTGCACAGCTATCTTCTATATCACTTTCCGATAAAACTTCTTTTGATGTTCTTCTCAAAAGTTTCTTTTAAATGGTTCTAACTTGGCTAAAAAAAGTAGGTATTGCTGATTTTGATAAGATTGACATCTCCCCTTGATATTGCAAATTTATTTCAATTATTTTTTTGAATAAGTCTGACAAATGAGCTATTACAAAAGAACGAATTGATGCTGTGAAAAACTCCTCAACGGAATCAAAAAGTGAAGAAAAAAACGTTTTAAGCATTTGCCCTTGGCCAGGCATCACACTTTTGTATGTAGTAACAAACGTTCAAAGTATTCACCATTATCCGCGCCAACTTTCGAAGCAGTCTCGTATTGAGAGCATACGTTTTTATTCCTTTTATAACAATATTCAGAAAACCGCTTACGTTTTTGGTTCAAAATATTCTTTATGAGGTACGCAATGAAACATGGGAACATCAGGTACATCCTTTTTCAGAAAACTAATAAATCCACTGTAGCAACCTATCATATGTGAGAATATTGAAAAGTATTGAAAGTTATTTGATCCCAAAACGTGGAGAAACATCTTCTCCGAGGTACTTAGTTTTGATACCCCCGTCGAATCTCCTCCGGAGGAAAGTGGGGAGGCCGAAGACAAAGAAAAAGGCTCAGACTATGAGTCACAAGAGAACAACTCTCAAAATGACATCCAAGATGATTTGGATTGGATATCACCTATAAGCTTCACTTCAAGAAAACATTCAACACAAGGTTACATTTTTTGAAGGAACATTCAACACAAAGGTTACTTTTGATGCTTCAAATACCTTATGGTAAGCTCCTCCGAATCTAACCAACGTCAAAGCAAGAAAAATGTTGAAATACGGTTATTTCCCCATATTAATCTCCAATGCGAATTACAGAAACTTCAGTAACTTTGCGCAAACTCTTGTAAACCAAAGGAGTACTATATGTAAATTCGTTATACCTAACCTAGTTCATAATAAAGTAATAAGACAAGTTAGCAAAGCAAAGATTAGCTCTCCATGTTTTATTATTCCTAAAAAAGATAATGGTGTAAGATTTATCTCTGACTTCAGTTACACCAAAGAACTCTACAGAACAGAAGAATGCAAATTAACCACTCCAAACCAATTACACTTAATTAGTAAAGAATGGAAGTTTGCATTTAAAGTCGACTTAAAAAATGCCTTTTATGGCATCAAGTTGGCCAACGAGGTACAAAAGAATTTTTGTTTAAGAATATATAAGTTTAAGATTCCCCATGGGTGCCGCATTCGCCCCAGGGGCACTCCAATACGTATTAAAGAAATTAATGGCTACCGTCAAGCAAAGATCCAAAGTAAGGTGCTTAATATTAGTCTACATCGATGACATCCTTTTTCTCACGGAAAGTTATCAAGATGGACTAATATTAGCCACTGAAACAAGCAAATTTCTCAAAGAATGCAACATCTCGGTAAACCAGAAAAAATCATGCTGGAATCCCAGCAAAAGAGTAACGTACCTTGGAATCAATCTACACCTAGATGAAAGAACCATCAAGATTCCAAACAAGACAAAGATGAAAGTACAAGATGCCTTGTTATTGCTAGCAGCAAACACCTTCCAAAACAGGCCATCAACCATACTTAGCCAAAGATGCCTATGATTAGTAAGTTATTACTTGGGAGCAATCCCAGGTAATTACAAACTTTTTTCCCAACTATACAAGATCATACAAGGAAAACCCCTGGAAGATTTACCATGGAAGAAAGCATGGAAAGATACCAACAAAGTCTTCCCTATGAAAACAAATCAACCAAACCATATCTCTCTGATCTGAAGATTTTTTTTTTCAACAAAGAGGCAAAAGGCGATTAAGAAAGCTAGGAAATATCTATGAAAGTGGACATGTTATTTGATGAGTCTTTCTACCGATCAGTGATCAGCAACCCTTTTGCTTGTGTTGAGTAGGACACGTAGATTCTCTCTCTCTTCTGTGGAGGTGGGTTGAAGGGATCGCTTGTTTTTTGACTTGAGACGTCGGTAGAAGAAGATCCAAGGAAAACAGAGAGTCAACCATGAAAGCTATGATCCAATTTATTTGAGTAATCCAATTGAAATATTCTAACAGTCCCCCCTTGACCCAATTAACATTGCTTTTTTGGATGCTGTCGGTGATGATTTTGATGTTCTTGTTGTGAAGTTTCTCGATCTGTATTTCTGGAGTGGCCACATCTGTGGCAGTCAATCTTTCCAACTGCTTTAGGTGTAAAAGCCTGCTGAATGTAGACGAGTTTCTCCAATGCGTTGCACAATCTTCGTCTTTAAACGATCCGAAAGGTCCAAGTGCAGGACAAGCTGAAAGGTTGGTTAATGGACTCCAACCGACCCAACGGATGATGCCGCTGTCTTTAGTTGTTCCATAAATATTTTCACCCTCAGAGAGTGAAGAATGCAGCTCTAACATATCTTGTAAAAAAGCGTCGAAATATTCTAAATCACTTACTGTTATTTTTTTGGTTGTCTGTATCAACCTTAATCTTATCAGACACAAAAAAAGAGACCATAAACAGTCGCTGCCTCCATTAGATTAAACACTGTTGATGAGGGGTTGTACTATATCGTTCGCTTTTGTTTGCAGACTTCTGTAGAGGGTAGATCTTCTGGCGAGATTTTGTAGAAGGACCCTTCACTATCTATAAGTCCGATCTCCCCACATATGGAATGGTAACAATGTCTATCCAAAAGAGGAACGAGTTTGCCGAAAGATTTTCTTAAGTACCAGTTGCCCTCATCTTCCTCTTCCACGATAGCCGGGCCAAACCTTTTAAAATAACATCTCGATTTATCAGGGTCTGGAATCCAGGCGAGAGTTCCATCAGAGCTTCGACAAACATCTGCTTTGCATCTGCCATTTGGGAAATAATGTGAATGAAAGGAATTTTCGTAAGGGTCATAATGTGCAGCGAAGCGAGTGACTACCAAATAAGAAATCGTGGTTTCTCCTTTCCAGAAATGTCCACAGTTGGTTTGGACAGGAATTTGAGGAGGAGGTTTGTTTAAGTCATCGTCTGACACCATCATACAATCTAGAGCTTTCAGTTTTTGTGAGTAAGTAACAGTGTGATAGGTATCTTTAACGAAGAAAAAGAGACTTTTCTTACAAGTGACTTTGATTTGATATCTCTTGCATAGATATCCTCCGACTCTGACGGAGTGAAGCAAGTCTTTGTCTATTATCTCCACATCACGCAGAATGAATGATTGCTTAGTTTGATTGTGGGAGTCGAAGGGCAGAGGACAGTAGAGTTGGTCCAGGTCTATCTGAACCCAAGGAAGACCTATGGTACGGGGTATCCACTGAAGGCATTCTATAGTGTACGGATCCTCACTTTCCTCCTTTAAAATTTCCGGGTCTATTGGATTGGGAGATGCTCGGGTGAGAAAGTCAAGGAAAAAATAAAGTTTTTTTCAACATCTGGATAGGTTGATCAGAGATATGATAGATAGATATGATAGAGGATGAGAGATCAGAGATAGATTGCTTTTCAAGAAGCATTTTGCAAATAATAACTCTTGAACTAGGTTTTCATCTTTAATGAAAGGAACATAAGCAACAAGGAAATATTTATTACCAGGCAAAGTAGACTCTTGTAACTGTAAGTTATACACCGTATTTTTGAGCATATGTGACAACCTCTCTTCTATCTATCTTTTCTGTCTATTCTCTATATAGGTTCGGTGTTTTGTGTAAAATAGTTTCAAATACTTCTTTTATTGCAGACATAATAAGTTCTTCTCCAATTGTGTGAGGCTTCTAAACAATCAGTTTGTTGTGAAGTTTCAACAAGCATATTTACAATATTCTTTCTTGAAATGATTGAACATAAAATGAATCTTTCTTTGATTTATCAGGGTGAATTTTTATATGATGTTCTAGAATGTTTCATAACTTCGTTTCAAAATACTTTCTTACATATTAGAGTTCACGTTGACTATGTGGTGCTAAAACAAAACCATATTTTAAGTATTCCGAACTTATTGTCTATATTTTTTCTGTTTCATTATTTTGAAGACATTTAAAAACAATAAATAGTTAATATGGAAAGTTAATTGCAAACAAAACACGGGAAAAATAATAGGAAAATTTAGAACTACGCTTGAAAGACTTTTCGTTATGGAGAAAAACGGTTTGAAATAGCGATGAAGTATCTTGCTAATTGGGTGAATTTATCACTTCGTGCCAATGTGTACTTACAGCTGTGTATGCAACACTTCTGATTATTCGCATTATAACAGCAAACTCGATATTTTGTAATTAAATTGCTTTTCATTATCATATTTTAAGTATAATTAGTAAAATATAGACATCTAACCGCCGCCTTGAACATCTCTACCTTGAGAAACACTGGTCTAAACAATTATTTTTTACTTTTTACGTCAATTTTTGGTCTTGCCTCTTTTTTTTCCTTTTTTCATTATTTTAATCGAAGGTCAAGAGTTATGTCTAATACTTTCAAAACTAGCAAGTATATTGCCTATGTTTTCATATTTATTTAGATAAAAGGCGTTGCGTGTATCGCTCATTTTTGTAAGAAATGTTTCTAAGGTGTATGCTGATAAGAATACAAAACCTAAGTGTTTTAGTTAAAGCTCATAACGTTCATATGTATCTCCAGAAGAAACTCTGATATATTGAAAATATAATTTCAAGTCAAATTAATCAGTTATCGACCACAGTCGACTTTGCAAAAATGTGAATCGTCTGCGTTTGTTAACGCTTTTTAATACAAATCTTCTGCTTTATACTAGATATCGTCTGATTATTCTGGTCGTTAATGGGTTAACCAAGCCAATTTTTTACAATTGAAATTTATCTGATTATCAAGAAAAAGTAATTCTTCAGATAGCAGAAAGTTGTTCCAGTCTTTGATGCGTGTAATTACCCCGCAAGTGATTATTATCGATTTTGAATCAATTTTTAAAATCTTTTTTAAAACATTTTATTTGAAAATTAGATAAAATTTTATATATTCAAACCTGAAATAATATACTAATTTTTACTCTATTTTGTGTTTGCAAAAATTAGCAAACTAGTTAAATATAAAACTAAATTTGTAACTAAAAATTTTTTTAGATAAATTCCTTGCTTCTGCTACCGTTATTTAAGATATAATCAGATTTGTATTTTTTGTTATTTAGAAAAATGTTGACGTTTAACGTTAGTTTCATTTCCACGTTGCTTCCAAAACTTAAGCCGTTAATGGATGATTCATTTATGTGTGGAAACTTTATTTCAGTAATTGGCAAATTCTTCTAAGGTGGGTGACCATGAGCGTTCGCTAGGGGTCTAACTTATACAGTTAATTTTATACAATTGTAGATAAGTTTCTAAATGAATTTTAACGTAATTTACGGCATTTATTTATAGTGTAACTTATTTTAGGATAACCCAACTAGCCATCATTTAGAGCTTTTTGTTTTATACTAAATAGAGTATTTTTTCTAATAATCTCCAATTTCATTTCTTGTTTTTTGATTTAAGCGCATTCTCGTGTTTTTGACTTTAAGAATACACGAGCTAATTTTTATACTCCTTAGTATTTTTGTTTTACTCAAGAGTAGTCCATTAGAATGGTGCTAGGTCAATTCGTCTTATAGTATTCATATTGTAAATCTATCCCAACCCCTTTCTTTCTCTCTCTCAAAAATATAATATTTGAAAACAACTAAATAAAAAAAGCTTTAAAAGTTTTATAGTTATTCAATACTTGTTTATGATCAAGTAAAAAACATTTAATCATTTGCACAATTCTTTTGCTGAAACAAATAAACAAGAAAGAAATGACTTTTGGACAAATTGACTTGGTGACGAATTGACCATATACCAAAACATTTCCCTTAAATAAAATTCAATTTTCTGAATGAAAAGATCTTATTTGTACCTTTCTGAAAGAAAAAGATATCTGCCTTGGAAGAGATAGTTTCTCTTTCAATTGAACAAATCAAAAAAAAATTTTTATCTTGGTTATAACTCATCTTTTGTATATTATCCAATTTTTATTGGTAATAATCATTATAAAAATTAGCTAATTAACAAATAAAACTAAAAAGTTTAAGAAATAATCAAAATAACAAAGCACATTACTTTTATCTGGAAGGAATTGCGCCTCCACGGGATACTCTAAGACTGTTATTAACAATATTTTTTGGTAAAATGAAAATTTTGGTAGCTTAGATATTCATTAATTTTTAGCACTAATTTGGATAAGCAGCAGTTGCATTGTTTTTTGGGCGATAGTTATTTTTTTTGGAAATCTAATGTCAATTTTATTGAAAAAGTGAGCGATAACATGTTCTATATTGTCCATACCCAACATTTTAAAATTGACTGTGTAAGCTTTTATGTTAGCTTTAGACCAATAGTATTTTTAGAAGTTTGACACGTCAATTTTATTTAGCAATAAGTGAAAATTAGTAGTTTGAAAAATCCTTGGCTTAATGAAGAAGGAAAAGAAATTAGGGGACTAATAGAAAGTATAAAATTTTACACGATCTACCTAGTATTTTAGAAACATGGATTATTATTATTATCACTGGCGCTGCGTTCCATATTTCGCTGCTCATTTGGATTACACAATGTCACAACTTCTAAAATGCTTGATTTAATATCCAAAAAACTGATCATTGAACAAAAATAACAATCTCAACTTTTTGTATCTATAATAATACGATGATTAACTTTTCGTAATAATTACGCCAACATTTAATACGAAAATAAATTAAAAAAATGTTAGCTTCTGAATGTATAACATAAATATATAGGAAACCAAATAATTTTGTAAAATTTAGAAGTTATTTGCGCATCCATTTTATTTTGGTCAAAGAACATGTGTGCAATCGATGTTTCTAAAATGCTGCTATAAATAAACAATAATATATAAGAAATGATCTAATCACTTTTCCTGCTTTTGCTTTCACGCAATCACAACACATGAGAAGATCACAAAGCTGATGATATACAAATATGTTACACACATGTGTATAAGATGGATTTGTCTTTTGAAGCAACTAATTTTTGAGTCATATAAATCAAATTTTATGTTTTTGATGATATGACGCGTGGTTTAGGAAAACTGTACGCCCTTATAGTTTAGTTTTAGTGAATTTCTGAGAATCTTTCTTCGTGCGAAGTGTTTCTTTCTCGATTCCTAACACTGACTTGTGATATATATATACACTTAGTTGTAAGATCAGTGAATACGAACAAATTTTTATTATGGGATGGCATGTAAGGGTTGATATAAATCGACTCTTTGATTCCTTTCAAATAGGCTTCCAAATTATGGGAATGTTTCTAGTATCCTCCTTTTAGCTCTTCTTTTTTTAAGAATGAAAAAATTTTAGTCTACCCTTAAAAGATACCTTAGACAAAATATATAATATTGCCTCTTGTTTCAATGTTTTTTTCAATCATTGCTCTTTAAAATGACCTTGATTGATGTTAAAAGGATTAAGTTAGAATTTGACTTAAATAATATTTAGTGCTTCGCCTATATATTAAATTCAATGTGAAATTTGTTAGTAATCTCCAAAAAGTTTAGTGATTTCGTCTTAATAGTAACGAAAATTTGATTTCACTACTGATAATCCGATACAAGCGTCGCTAAATGTCCTTCCTTGATAAAAAAAATACTTCATAGCGTCTTTACACTCATATAATGGTGTGTTTAAAATTTAAAATCCGGGAATTCCCAGTCTTTGAAATCAAGAGTGGCGGATGAATTAGGTTTGACTATTACTACACCCTGGTAGAGATGATTGTGCACCTCATATTTACTAATCTTTTTCCGCCTCTTTTGTATGGGGTTTTAGGACTTCTGCAATATCTAAACTAGAGTTAAAACTAGTTTGGGATTTTTTTTAAAGATAAAAATTTTTGGTCCGAACCAATATCTCTGTGAAAGGTCACATGCAAAAGAGCGATTAATTACAAAGAAAGCCAGGAGCTAAAAGATTCTCCTCGATTGTCAACAGGACTGGTTCATATCAAATGAATTGGATAGATGAATTGCTTACCCTGCACTCAGACACTTTACCGCCTAAAATTTGCAATTTTTAGCAACGAAATCGTGCCAACCCAGATTATTAACATACTAAATAAAACTATCATCTCATATATTCCTTGCAAGGATCTGAATTCGATTCCATTTTACTTTTTCTCCTTTATTTAAAATACTTAAAAAATCGACTCTCCCAAATTTTGTTAGATACTCGGAATCATCCATCCTGATTGCTACTTAATAAAGATGTATTCCTTTAGCAAAGTGAATTCCTCGAAACTTCATTTATGACTTCTCTCTGTTGATTGACAGGTACGAAATTATGAACTTATTAAGGAATTAGCTATTCTACTCAAATAGTTTGTAGAGAAAATAATACCCATTAGATCTTAGATCCAATGAAACCAGTTATAGAAGATAATCTAGGATACTTTTACTGCCCTTAAAGGAGTACAGCTATACCGAATGGTCAGTTGTACATGTATTGATAAATTATATTTACCAAATAAAAACAAGGCATATTCTACTTATTTAAGTTACTGAAATCAATTGGGATGGACCTTTTAAGCTTTGAATTATAGAGAATACTTTCTGGGCATCGAGAATATGTATTTTTATAGCTATCTGATATAAAAAATGTTTGCTACTCCTGAAAATTCTTGTTCGAATTTCTGGCTACATTACTACCTCTGATCAAGGCTTAAATTCGGATTGACTACTATCGATTCGAGTGAGAAAAGTCCTAAATAATTTAAATGACAATATAGAATTGAGATAATTCAAGTTTATGTGGGTTTTTCGCAACAAATCTCATAATTTTTCAGCAAAAATAGAAACTACGTGTTAATCAAATACTATACACATAATTAGTAAAAATTCTAAGTCTATTGTTATAATGATTTTGTAGAAAATTAATTGGATTAGTGTCAAGTTTGGGTTGTATAGTTCTCTTAACACCCGTGCTCTATACGTTTTAACCAGGTTTTAATCTAAAGATTTTTGCACGATCCAAAAGCTCCTAAATCATCTGAAAAAAATTGAAGGCTTGGTGTATCTTTTTGAAAATTTTTTCATTAGATCAATATAAATTGATCCAATATAAAGTCAATATTATCTCACTTGGTCAGAAAGACTTATTTATATCTGTCTTTGTTTTGCAAACTAGACTCCTTGAACTTTGCTTTAAGCGGTTCTCTATTCGCCTGAAGGTATTACTGCCCTTGTTATATCAGGCTTGCAGATTCTTAGTGAAAATATCTGACTATGACTACAACAAGTACTTACAAAAGCATTTTGGCTATATAATCGCAGTTTGTCATTTTATTTTAAGAGTTAGTAGCCGTGAGGAAGGAACCCCTTAACTTAAGCTGAGTGTACACTACTGTTGAAACGAGTGCTGAGTTTCAAGAACCGCTTTCAGTTTCAAAACTATTGAATGAAAAACAGGAATTTTTAGTTATTTAAATTTTTGGAAAGAAACATTGAAAAAGATCTTTGTGATTCATTACTTGAAGTCTTTATTGTTAATAATGCAGAATTAACTTTTTCAGTACGCCTACCCGTTGCTTCCTATCTTTAAATCACTTTTAATCGTATCTGAAGCTTTATTTTTAAGACTTATTATTGTCAACTTCAATAAATCTCCATTAGGATAACAACAAACTGGCGTTAATTTTTATTTTTCAATTTCAGAAGAAAAAAATTCTTTGATAAAAATAATTTCTGCTAAATTGATCTTTCCGTTCTTTGAATTGATGTTCAATTCAATTGTAAGATGCTTCATGGTAAACTGCATATGCTTACAAGAATTAAATTTTTTTATTATTTGAACTACTTAAAAAAATTATCTTTTGATACTTAAATCCTTCTCTCACTCATACATTTTATTAGATGCCTACTCCGCCTAGTATATCATTAAAATATCTTTCGACTTCAAAACTCTGTCATAACATATATGTTGATTTTCACTAATTCAAAAATAAATTTTATATCACTTTTTTTGTTTCGAAAAAAATTGAGAGTTTTTTAAAGAAAAAATATGCAAAAGTATTCTATAAATTTTATACTACATTGAAACCAAATTGAAGCTAAATTATCAAAAATTTGATTGAGCAAAGCAAATAAGTGAAGGGTATTCAAAGAGGAGGTTTATTCTTGATCATGGCGTGTTTGTGTATATCCTCCTATTGCCTTATTTCTTGTTTTAGCACTTGAATTTTGACATAACTTGCTTTCTTTTGCCTCCTGGTACATGCATGAAGTGGCTTATGGTAGGGATCAAATCTGCGACAATTGAACAAAATTCCACACTTGAATTTGTAATGAATTTTAATTTTGATTTTTTCAAATATCATGGTAAACGCTTCCCGTAAAAAATGCGCGTGTGCCTGCTATACATTTTAAGACTGTTTGAAGTTAGGATCCCCTCTCTTTGAAAAGACAAAAATAATAAAATCCCCAAAACAGTATTAAATTCATCATTGTCTTGTTATTTCACGCTTCATTTTCCTTATTTAAAACATGTTTTCCACTTTTCAATTGGATCAGTCTTTTTTAACCTCAAAAACTTTCAACTATACACCGTTATAATATATATGAGGTTAGTCAAACGCAGGGCCATATAAAAAGGGAGGGCAATTGCCTCGGGCGCCATTTCATTTTCCTACGTATGAGTCAAGCCCGCCTTCAAAGCTGCTAAAACACGAAAAATGAACATCTAATGGAAACTGTTTTCGACTCAGTCAGTATATATCTGAATTATGTGACTTAATAAAAATGTGAACATTTTTTTTCTATATCACTTTTTAAGCCAGAATGGGGAGGGGATGAGTGAGAAAAGAAAGAGCAAGGGGTGAAGAGCTCCATTCAGGAACTTTGCCCTGAGGCGCCACGATCCCTTGATACGGCCCTGGTCAATTGAAAACTCGCAGTCTTATTGCTCATTTTTTGATTTGAAACTAAGTAGCAAACAGTAGGTGAGGACTCAAATCGCTTTGGATAGAAATTTGGTCCCATCCCTATTTATATATATATATCTCCGTATAGTTTCCTGAATTCAGAATAGGCTCATCTCGTAAAAGACGAGTTAATCGCCGTCATACATATAATAAATTATTATTGTCTGAAGAAGCTTTGAGGAAGCGAAACATGTTTTTTGTAAAAATGTCATCAATAAAGTTTTTTCCCAAAACTTTATTTAATATATAATCAATGATCTTTAGAATCAACACAGGTAAAAAATGGTGAACTTGCACACCATTTGGAATAAACTTGATCAAAAATTGTTGCCACTCGTTTGTAGACATCATATTCATGAATTGATTGTTAAGCATTTTTTACACATTAATAAATAAACGTATGTAGCCCAAATATCGCTTTAAGAAATTTTTTAAATTGTGAAAAAGTATAAACACATCACTTACAGAGTGTGCGGGTGAAAAAACATCGAATAACAAATCTTGTTATTTTTGTTGAAGAACAATTCTCTGAATACCAACCAATTGCATAAATTATGTCTGGAATACTAGAAGCTAAAACGATACGAATAAAAACGCTTTACAACAGAACTAACTTTTGTTTATTTACTTAAAATCCTTGTGAATAGTTTTGGCAAGCCAATTTTAAATGAGAAAGATATAGAAACGAATAACATAAAGTTCTTAAGTTTTATAAAGGGTTATTAAGATATATCAAAAACGAACCAGAAAAGTAGGAAGATGACATTAGTTTTTAATTCAAAAAATAAATGAGACAGCTGAACTGGATACCTCTTATTCACAATTTTAATGGTGTTGTCACTAAACAAGAGCAAAAGCAGTACTTGCTGCACTTAATTGAAAATCATATAAAGAACCTTGATAAGCTATGAAAAACACCTATTTTTCAATTAAAATTTTGAGATTAGTGCGCGACCTTTAAACTGACAATTATAGAGCGGAAGAACCTATCTTTTAAAAGTGGGCATCCTCGTGTATATATTAAGAAAATAGCGTCATGGTGAAATAGAGAACGATTAATTTGCTAAATGCAAATATTATTATTTAAAAATGATAAAAAAAAAATAATAACTAACCAAAAATTAAACAGTAACCGCAATTTGAATCCAGAGTGGCAAAAATATTTTGAACAAAAAGTGTTTGGCGTTAGGTCACCTGTCAAAGCTAATTTACTGATAAGTAAAATATTTTGAGTGAATTAATCACCAATATCTGATGGCCCAAAATGTGTAAATATATTTTTAAGTTTATATATTTGGCACAATCAATTATTTAGTGTGTTCACTCGAGAATTTTGTAAAAATAGCTCCACGAATAGGGTAGAAGAGAACAAAATTATTCATATATGCGGTGAAAGCAAAAACAGACTGATAATAATTATTATTCATGTCCCCTATTATTTTTACACTCAGATTGAGAACATTCCTGATTCTCCCATTTCACTTGTAATCACCGTAATAACGCTTTTCGTTAGAACTGATTCTTCACATTACCAAGAAAAAAAATTTGGAGATTTATAGCTTTTCATAAACTCATCGTGTGTTTCTATGAAGCTAAGATTTATATGTATCATGAGCTTGCTAAATTTGTGAAAGTTATCACGGTTCGATAAATAAGCAGTTTAATTATGCCTGCCATAGGATATTTCAAATAGTTACAGTTTTCGACGAAAATAGACTGGCAACGAGAATTTAGAAAGACTGACCACTACTCATCACATGAAATAAAGCACAAAATATGTTCTTTATATTACAATATATAATACAGTCAAACCTATTGTAGACAGTTATATATTTATAATATAATAAAGTCAGATCTGGCTTATCAAGCAAAACTGTCTTTATCAAACCAAATGCTCTCACGCATGCCTGTATAATTTGTTAATTCGAGCCATCGTATTTTTATGACACGCATTCAACACTAAGAAAGCCAACTTTTTTGTGGCTGAAATAGACATTTGATTATATACAACTCTAACATAAAAGTTAACAAAGACAAAAATAAAACAATTTGAAAAGTTTGCTATAAAATAGAGGCAAAACTTTACTTTAAAACTTAAACACTAAATGTAAGTAACGAATCAAAATTTAAGCTAAACAGTTGACCCATTGTTAATGCCCAATGTTCCTGTAAAGGAACATACTTTTATCCTTTCTTGTAATTTATTTTCTTTACAACTTTTATTTATGAAGTCTCAGCGCCATTTTATCTACAAAAGGTATTTTAATTGAAGTTTATTGCTTTTAGAATTCAGAAATTCTTTCATGACTTTTAGGGGAACAAAATTATCAAAAAAACATTGTGACAAGAAGTATTTTTAATAACTTGAGATAAAATAAATAGAACAACGTTTCCTCCCAAACCAAGAAATTTATCGTAGTTTTGCACCTGTATACGTTTGAAAACAAAAAGGATAACCCGCGTTGAAGAAACAAGAACCCGATTTTTGAATCTAAATTTTATAGGTTTTCCTTTTTAAAACATTCTAGATGAGTGCCTTCCAAAAAAGAACCATTTGCTCGTCGATGCAAAATTTTTCTCTGAAGACTCCAAATTGTTGTTAGGCTTGGTTCAAAAGATTTATTAATTCTTGTATTTTTGAAAGTTTATTCTTTTTTCTAAATCTCGTTATTAGCAAAAATACGCTTTTATTTATTGTTTTTTACTTTTGTAGTTCAAATTCATTCAAGTCTAAAGTATGGTTTTTCAGTAAAGCATATCTGTTATAAATATCTTCAACTATCATTTTTATTATAAAATAATTCACTTGGTTACTTGTCTTTTAATTCGGCTTTTTAAAGCTTTAATGGAATCAAATTATCGTGGTTTTAAAAATGGTATCACAACTATTTTTTTACTGGAAGTATGACGTACAAGTAATTTATCAGTGTCAAAACAACATAGTTTATATCCAACATAGAAAATTGTTCATATGTGCCTATTCTTCCTTTAGAGCTATGGTTCCCAAACTTCATTAACATGCCCCAGTAAGCATCTTACCTTACCCCCTTTAAAAATGTTCTCAACATAGTTATATATGACTAAATGAAAACACTAGAGATATTTTATATTTATTGTATTTTAACATTGTGCATCTCTAATAACTAGTCAAAGATTTCAATAACATCAGTGGGATGGATGGAGTTGCAGGCTTAAAGCTAGTTGAAGAATTCTTGGTTTTGTGGTTGATAGAGTCAATCATCGTTTGCAACATTCAAGCGAGTCCTTTTTTTTGTTTTCATCCCCAGCACTGTTGAGAACCCCTTTTCACAGAGATACACTGTTGAGATGATACCAATAACTTCTGTCTCTTTTGTTGATTTAGGCTTGAAATCCCAAAGGAATCTGCATTTTGGTTTTGAAATTCGATTTTCAAGGCTTCATTGGATCCCATTGTGATCTATTCCTCCTTTGCAGGGAAATTATCATCATTAATGGCCTAATCAGGTACAGAGAATGGATGAACGATCCACTGAAGAATGGCTTTTTTTGGTGAATTCCTGGGAAGTAATGATGCCTGCTTGTTACAAGCCCCTTCAAATAGTTTCTCATCTCTTTGTTGATTTTCTGCAGAAGTGATCCAGTATCCTGACTATTTTCCTCAATAAACTGGTCTAGTTTTGGGAACTGGGCTATCACTACTTTCTCCAAGCGCCAAATCCAGAGTATCAGTTTCCCAAGAAATACACTCTTAGTTTGATCCCAAATATGTCAGCCAAGAAACAAATTGAAGCAAGCCACTCCTTATCAGTGAACTTAGTAGCAAGGGACAATTCTTTTTGTTCAGGGAATTTTTGAATAGCCTTTTGGAGCTCCACTATTTGACGTACAACCGTTCCTCGAGACAACAAGCGAACATTGGTGTGGTAGAGCAGAACTTGCTACTGCTCTCTAATTTCTTTGCACAGCAGCTTGAATATGCGCGAATTCACATCGCTTGAATTGATGAAGTTCACTATTTTTTTCGAACACTAACTTCAGAGTAGGCAGGATTCAAGGAGAATTTGCTATATGAGCTTTCCGTGATCTCTGCTGTAACTCAGGACAGGATTTCTGATGTCATGTCATTGACTCATCTGCGGATTGTGTTGTTTGATAGAGGTATGGCACTCAGTTTCCTTGCCTGATCCTCCCACACACCTTGCTTACGATCTCGTATGTACAAGGCATAATCAAATTCTCAGTGATTTTCAAAAAGATTTTCAGAAAAATTTTCCGCCCCTCAGTCACATTGTACTTTAAAGATACGGCTAGGAGTTTATCTTTAGCTTTCCGAATGTCTGCCACAGTTTGTTTCTTCACCCCATACTTTTCACAGTAGCCCCAGCTTCTAATTTGCCAATAAATTCAAGTTTCTTGGTCACTGATGGAGTCACAAGCTTTCGAGCGATGGCTGTACGTCTTCCGGCATTTTGCAAGAAAATATTGAAGAAAAATGGAGATAATCACTTCAACAACTTGATATAGCCACAACACGCTTTGGAATACCGTCAAAATTTAGAATGACCGTGAACTATCTATCCAGTAAAGAACAAATAAAATGGCTGCTTGTAAGCCAAAGCGAAATTAAAAAGTCAAAGAAAATGGCGTTTGTAAGCCTATGGGGTAAACATTTGTATTTACGGTCCAACTTATCCGATATCTGAGTTATCAGGGTCCGTTTTACGTTTTTTCAAAGACCGAATTGCCCTCCTAATAATGCTAAATCGTCACATGCGGAATGATCACTTGGGGAGATTTAAAGAAAGTATGGGCTCTTATTCAGAAGAGCAAGGCTAAAGATTATACTAGGATATGAAAAAGATAGAGAAGAGATAATAGGGATGAAAAAATGATCAGAGACTATATCTGGGGTCTAGTGCGGTAAACCGGCCTTGAATCATAAAATTTACTTTTATTTGTTAATTTTTATACGTTAATTAAAATGTATATGATAGTCTGTTTATGTCAACTAACAATTGATAAATAGGTGTTTTTTCTTTAAAAAAATTGAAAATTGAAATATATTAAAGTGCTGAGAACAAACCTAAAGTTCTGATAAAATAATGAGATATGACAAATCAGGAAATAACACTTAGAACCGGGTTTATCAAATAAATCGAAAATTAATTAAAAAAAAGATTTCAAATATTCATTGGAAGTCTTAGCTTTAAAACAAGAAAGCTAATATGAAAAGTCTGCTCACGAGCCAAATAAGTCTAAAATAATATACATGAAGATATAGAATTGAGAGAATTCAAAATTATTGGGCGCGGGGAGGGAGGCCTATATTTGCTGCAAAAATTTTTCAAAGAACGGAACAAGACTAACAAGTAATATAAATCATATTTTCAAACTTTCTTCTGGTACCAATTCAACTCGTGAGCTCGATCAAGAAAAGATTTTAAGTTTCTGTGAAATTGGAAAAGAAAGAAAGATTAAGAATAAAAGCATCATTCGAACATTTTAATGCTTTTTAAATAATTTATTCAGTCATTGTTGATTGTAGTTATGGTGGTATGCGTCTTCTGAACCATTTATTTTTCTTCTCTCTGCAAGTAATTTGAGTTGGACCTCTCAATCTATATTATTTTTAGAGTTATCGGCTCTTTTGCCTTAGAAGGACGTTGTATGCAAATTCTTTGATCTAAATGGGTAAGAATATGGAATTATTTTTATTCTTGCCCAATCAAATTATGCTAGGAATGAATGAATTACTTTGAAATTTTCATGGAAAATTTTTACCTATTAAAATGAACTGCTCAAAAATCTGAGATTTGATTGGCTAGAATTCCACTATGAGCAGCGTTGTTTCTCGAGGATATGTATGTGGTGAATAATTAATGTAAATAATCATTTAGATTTGAGAACAATTTATATTAACTTCACATTTGAAAGATCTAAAAAAAATTTCGAGATTATAATAGGGGTCGCTATTTTTTCAACAAATTCTTGTATTTGAACAAAAAAGTTAAGAACCATGATGAGTAAAGCTTTTAAAATCGAACAAAATTAACTAGTTAAAAATTGTGCATACTGAAGTCGGTGTTCATAAAATTAAGACAGCGCTGAAATAAATCAATCTAAATACAGTTAAAGTGCGTTATGTCAGAATTGAGACGACATTCTAAAACCTTGATCGAGCGACTTTGGAACAACAGAAGTGATCATATGTGTTTTTGCGTAAACAAAAAATATTTTATTTAAATACTACAAGGTTCCCAGCAAAGTTTTGTAACAAAAATTTTCATGACGATTGTCAAAATTCCTTGACAATTACTGATATTTCAATACCTAAGAGGTTTTGCATGGCGTAGTGTTTTGAATTTGCTTCAATTCCGCAAAAGACTTTGAGTAATGATTTTTACTTTAGCATAATTGTTCTCAACTCTGGTCTGCAAGGAAAATACATTTGTTGATATTGCAAGAAGGTAAATCTTAATTAAAAATTTTTAAATTGAGTTAAAAATCTGCTAAAAAGAAAGAAAATTTATTAAAATGAAAATAAACCAACAACCAAAGAAGACTAATTAATTAAGCACATACAGACTTTCACGTACACATCTTCACATATATTTAATGAATACATCATGTGGTGTAGAAATAAAACGAGTGAAGCAGCAGAAAACAATTGAAATAATAAAGTAAATAAATCAAATCATAACGTTTGCGTAGTTCCAAAGGTTTATGAAAACCGCAAGCAGAATCTTCGCAAAAAGGGAAAAAATAAATATTAATTGTATTTAACTTGAGTATTTACATGGAAACAATTTTTGTTACACACATGTGGCACTTTGTAGTTGTCTGTGAAAAGAAGCTTGGACAAAGTTTTGAATTTTTTTGTCGAGCAACAGCTTTCACCAATTAAACATTTGTGACATTCATAAAAATCGACAACTGTACCTTATGGACAGTTTTGAAAGTGCTAACCTGACATTTGGTTTGTTCAATGAGAGTGGAGAGCGAAAAGAATAAGAGTCTTTCTGTTTTTACGTAATGAGGTTCAGAAAAATTCCATGCGTCACATTAAATGAGAAATAGTCCAATTTTTTGAGAGAAGAGATCTTTGAGTTTAAGAAGATCATATTCCACAAAAAAGTTGTTAGTATGAGAATATTTGCTTGTACCGACAACATTTCTTATCGCGTTTTTGTACAAAACTTGAAGAGAATGCAAGTTTGCATGTCCAAATTTTATTAAACTGTAAGAAATCTGAGGCAAGAAAAGTTTTTATTTTAATAAAAGCTATTTGGCATATAGGGGAAAATACTTTCTATAATATTTTAAAATACCTATGATTTTACTGGGTTTCATTGAAAGTTTAGTAATGTGGCTATGGAAATTCAATTTACTATCAATACGTAAACCAAGGAGATCAAAATCCGTCACAACATCAAGGTTTTCTTTTTGAAACAAAGATAAAACAGGTTGAGAACTTGAAGAAATAATCATGGATTTAGTTTTCAATTTATTAATTGTCAAGTTATTGTAAGCGAATCATCGGTTAACTTGAAAAAAATTCTCAGAAAAGGAGAGATTCTTATATGAAGGGTCCGGGAAAAGAAGAGTTACTTCATCTGCTTAGACTACGTGGTCAAAAACTTAGAAGTTCTGATCAAATCCTTCATATAAACTATGAAAAATATAGGCCCCAGAATATAGCCTTGAGGCACACCTTTGGAGAGAGAAAGAATTTGTGAGTCATTGCCATTAAACTGAACAAATTGTTTTCTGTTTTTCAAATATATGAATGGGAAAAGTTCAGGGCTTTGCTATCAAAACCATATTTATGGAGTTTCAATAGTAAAAGTTTATGCGAGATGCTGTCAAACGCTTTTGATATGTCTAAGAACTCTTTTGTTCTAGATGCGAAATAACTTAAAATAGGTGTGGAGAAGCTCAGTTAAAAAACCTTTCCTGAAAGCAAACTGGTTGTTGGACAGCAAATTATTGTTTTCAAAAAAAGATACGACTTGAGAATTAAGAGTCTTTTCAAAGATCTTCGAGATCATAGGAATGATCGATGTTGGTATAAAATTAGTAATTTCAGCGTTGCTTGCTTTTTGGGAACTGGAACTACTTTACCCAATTTCAGAAAGTTTGAAAATATGGAATGTTCTAAGCATCTATTGAAACAAAAAGACAGAATGAACGAGAAGCTGGCTTTTACAAGTTTAATATGGTGAATATTGATACCGTACGTATCGCAGGAATTACTTTGACTAAGTTCTTCAATTGCTTTTTCAACTTGAATTGGTTCACAAAAATCTAGGTTGAAACTTCAATATTCAAGATATCATAGAAAGAATCATTTTTATTTTCGGAAGTATCAGCGGCTGTGAAGAATTCATTTAGTTTATTAGAAATTGTATATTTGTCAGTAAAAGTTTGATAATTTATAACAATGAAGTTACAGGTTTTTTTGCCGTTGAATTGAGTCAGACTATGTATTTTTGGAGTTCGTACATGCTCTTTTTTTAAATAAATTATCTTGTTTTTAATGTAAGTTCGTAATCTTTTGAAAGTAGTAGCTGTAGAAATGTGAGTATTGTTCTTCTTTTTTTGTTTTTAGCTAGAGTTGGGATACCTTTCACTGTAGAAAAATATCAATGTGATAATTCAAAGATCTTGAAAAGTAGATATGTCTTTACAAAAGTTGAAAGTATTTTCTAAATGATCCCCTATCATTCAAATTCCCTGGCTTACCCTTGATTTCCACGTTGGATCGGAGCAACATAGGATCTGAGTATACAAAAAGTAAAAAATGAATCTTATCATAACGTAGTTTCAAAACTTTAAATTGGTTGGAAACAACCAATTCTACCTTTTTTCAAAAACTTTCTCCAGTTACAAAAAAAATATTTTCAGATTAATGTTTTTGACGATTTGTGTTAAACATTTAAAAAATTGTAATTTATAAACTATTTATTGTTTATTTTTTAAAGTTAAATAAAGTTTTCGCATCTTATTCAATACAAATTTTTAAAACTATTTTATATGGCGCTGGCCAATGACTCCTTAATCTACAAAAAAAATTGGCTCTCTTAGTGAGAAGTATTGGTGCTGAAACAAGATAAATATGCGTGTAATCTTGCATTTGGTCGGTGGGATCAAAGGAAAGTGACATTTGGGACAAAGGGATACTTGAAGGTTAATTCATTGCTAGGACTACAACTTATTTGGAAATAAGCAAATATTAGACCTTGAGTTAAGTTGGATTTTAACATTTAAAACAAAATGAGTTGATTACATCGTTAGTCCGAAACGAGAACGTCTAAAAGCGCTATTTGGACAAGTTATCAAGTATAAATGGGACAGTAATTTGTCCATTATTTTGGCAAGAAACCTTTGTTTCAGTATCAATGGACAAAATAAGTTGGTGTGAAGTGATACTTTCAAGTTAATAGTCTTTCATTACATCGTGTAATAATATTAATTTTATTGTCCAATTTGCTAAGATCATTGATATTTGAGTAAAAAGATACATCCCAAATCTGTGATGAAATTCTTTTTAAAAATACTACTCACCTAAAAAACGCCAAGAAAATTTATAGACAGCTCATATTAGTACCACATTCTCCGCCCTTCTTTCGAGACCAGAAGCTCTTTCGAGAAAGTATACCATTTGTAGTTCTATTTAGTCTTTTTTCAATTCCAAATGATCTTTTAATTCAATCTTGCTTTGTACAGATTTATACCGCAAGATCAAAAATGGCTACTCGCGCGCATCTTTTACTGCTACTACGAAAGGTATAATTCCTTTTAAATTGATTCATACATTTCGTTGACCTAATCAAATTTTAAATTAGGTATAAACATGACTGTAATTTCTGCGATGAACAATAGTCGAGTTGTTCATCCTTAAAATGATTGCTAATGGTACTTGTAATCGTGAAAATATTGAAAACTTGAAATTTACCCATTTATTCGTTATTTATGCACAATGTAACACTCAATTGCATGAAAGGCTTATCAAGAACACGCATTAAAATTTTCAAACATGGTTAAGTAAGTTTAATTTTTTGTATTTACTGTAAATTACGTTATTTAATAAAATCTTTTTTAAGGTATTATGAACCAACAACCTAACACTCTCCAAAAGATTATAGATTTTCGAAATTTGATTTTACATACTATCTTCAGCATGCAGAGAACGCTAATGTGCCCGCTCTAAACTAAAAACTGTTATTATTTCCTTGTTTACTTTATAGTTTTTGAGGAATAGATTGAAAGAAATTGAAAATCTATGTATATATTTTTTTTCATTTAAATCTTTTTCTATTAATTTTCAGAATACTTATAAAAAATCTGCAAAAGTAAGTACTTTTGTGCATACTTTTCTTCCTCTAATGCGTCTATTGTGATATTTGGATAAAATTGAATTCTTTACTTTGTAAAAATGTTAAGGATGATATAAAAGTTTCTTTAAATGGCACTGTTATTGATAATGGTCATTTACCTGTTGATGCTTTTGCTAATCATTTTAGTTTAAAAAAGGACACACTTCATTCTCTTGAATAGCGTAAGTATATAAATAAAACAATAAAGCATTTTGAATTTCAGAAATTTTCCATCTATGACTTAATTGATGTGATGAATATGAGAAATAATAATTCTCATGATTATTCCGAACTTTCTCTTAATCTACTGAAGCTTATTTTTCCTTATACAGTGGTACCTCGGTTTTCGAACATAATTCGTTCCTACAAAGTGTTCGAAAACCGATTTGGTCGAGCACCGAATCATTTATTCCTATAAGAAATAATGTAAAAGCAAATAATCCGTTCTCAAGCACCAAATGAAGTGTAAAGTATATGTATATACGTATTACTAAAATGAAAAAATAAAGAAAAAATGTTTATTCACGCGATACATGGTATTGATAACGGAGCAAGTTAAGTGGAGCCCTCTTCCATAGTAACTTCTGGGAAATCACGTTCTTCATCTTCTTCTGTCACTGTTCTCTGTCTTTTTGGCTCACGTGAAATCTGCTTTGGGGAGTCTGTTCTTTTCACTAAAAACTTTTCCAGTGTTTGCTGTTTTTGTCGGCACTTTAATATTTTTCTGAAATGAGCCATCACATTGTCATTGAACATGTTCACCATTCTATTTGTAATCACTGTGTCTGGGTGGTATTTCTCAACAAAGTTTTGCAGATCAATCCATTTTGAAATCATTTCTTTCATTAGAGCACTTGAGGCATTTTCTTTATCCTCTTCTTTTTCTTCAATTTCATCAGCCGTTGTTTTCTGTTCATTTTGAAGATGTTTGAGTTCTTCTGTAGTTAGCTCGATACTATGGTCTTCCACAAGCTCTTCAACATCATCTGCGTTTACCTCCAATCCCATACTTTGCCCTATAGTCACAATATCACCGATGATAGAATCGTCAACAATTTTTTGGCTAGGTCCATCAAAGTCTTGTTCTATTACACATTCTGGCCATAGTTTCTTCCAAGCAGAATTCATTGTCCTGTAGCTTACTTGGTTCCATGCACTGTCAATGAGATTGATAGCATTCAAGACATGGAAATGGTTTTTCCAAAACTCTTTCAAAGTTAATTCAGTGTCATTCGTAATTTCAAAACACTTACGAAACAGGCCTTTAGTGTATAATTTCTTAAAATTTGAAATCACCTGTTGGTCAATCGGCTGTAATATCGGAGTCGTGTTAGGTGGAAGAAATTTTACTTGAATAAAATCAAATTCTTTAACCAAGTCCGCCTCCAAATCTGGAGGGTGTGCGGGAGCATTGTCAAGTAATAGGAGGCATTTTAATGGCAACCCCTTTTCCTGAAGATATTTTTTCACACTTGGAGCAAAAACTTCAAGCATCCACTCGGTGAAAACTTTCCGAGTGACCCAAGCCTTTGCATTTGCCCTCCACATTACAGGCAATTTGCTTTTCATTACATTATTCCGCTTGAACACTCTAGGGTTATCTGAGTGATAAACCAAGAGTGGCTTCACTTTGAAATCACCACTAGCGTTACCACACATCAAAAGAGTCAACCTGTCTTTCATAGGTTTATGGCCTGGCAACGCTTTTTCATCTTTCGTTATAAAAGTGCGATTTGGCAATTTTTTCCAGAATAAACCTGTTTCGTCTCCATTAAAGACTTGTTGTGGGACGAGACCTTCTGCTTTTATGAAGTCACTAAATTCTTTTTTAAACTTCTCTGCTCCTTCCTTGTTTGAACTTGCCGCCTCTCCATGCCTAAGTACACTGTGAATTCCGCTTCTTTTCTTAAACTTTTCGAACCATCCTCTGCTTGCATTAAAGTCAAAGTCTTTAGAACTTGCACCAGGAATTTTATTAACTAGATCGCCATAGATATTTAGCGCCTTTTCACAGATAAATGCTTCACTCACACTATCCCCTTTCAACTGTTTCTCTTTAATAAACACAAGCAATAACTTCTCAACTTCTTCAATTATTTGTGGTCTTTGCTTGCTTATTCCTTTAGATCCTTTTGCAACATCAGCGGCTTTAAGAATCTCTTTATTTTTCAAAAACGTTGATATTGTCGACTTCGGTATGCCATACGTCGATGCAAGATTGGAAACACGAACACCATTCTCATATTTTCCTATTATTTCCTTCTTTACTTCTATTGTCGCTCTCGTAGTTTTTCGCTTTCCTTTGTCACCGTCATTTATATTCTTTTTAGGAGACATGATTGGGTCGTATCTAAAATATAAATATATAATAATATACTATGTAAATAGTCAGGAAAATTAGCAAAAAATTATTACATAAATATTTAATATTCAAATGTTTGTATATTCCACGAATATTTAAACAAAATAAATACATACATGTATAAAACAATAAAGTACTTTGCTTTTTATTAAACTATTCCTGAACAAATATGCGTTCATCGCGTGTTTGGGAGCTGATCGAGTACCGATATCTCCTCCAAAACTGAAACAATTACGGCACGATTTTTTGGTCGAAAACCGAATTGTACGAGTACGGAGACGTTCGAAAACCGAGGTACCACTGTATATATATATGAAATTTTATTGATTGGTTTCAATTCGTGTATTCAGTTTTCATTATCAGTTACATCAATATCTTAGCAAAAATTTTGGAAAAGTTAATTTATATACAACCTTATAATTAATGTGATTCTAATATAACTTTCTCTTCAATAAGCTGTTCGGATTTCGTTCTAATCACTCCTCTCTACTCAGCTACTTCACTCTCTTTTTTTAAACAAGATATGTGACAGCTTAGATATAGATATGCCACTCTACTCATTATTTATCGATGCATTTGACTCGGTTGATCACCTCTCTTATATGGCTTGTTTTATACGGTCATTTCTTATAATGAATGCTCACAGAATGGATTTTATAGTGCTTTTGTTAATCGTACTTAGTCTAAGTTCACATTTTACTCTTGTGGATTCCTCAAGGATTAATTCTCGGTCCTTTGCTTTTCTTGTATTTATCAATGATATACATAATGCTACTTCTTTTTTTTGATAATACGTATCTATACGCAGATGACATCCCAATTCTTTGTTCCTTAACTGATCCTACAAAAAAGTGGTGGAAGAATGTGCAGAAAAGTTGATGATTTGCATGTCAAATTTATAGAAGAAATGGTTTTAGAAATTTCCAAGTCACTTTATTTGAAATTGCCGGTTGTTTATATACTAAATGCAATTTGGATATTTCACTAATAACTATACACAACAAAAATATGACATTGATAGCTGCAATGAATGAAGGTGGATTGTTACATTATAAAATTATTGATGATGGAACATGTAATGCTAACGAGTTAGAAGAATTTCTAATAGAGTTAATAGGTTAGAATTAGCAACTTAAATAAATGTTGGTTAATTATTATCGATAACGCTAAAATCCACAAATCTCAAACAATTGAATGATTTTGACATTCCTGGCTCCTTATACCTACATGCTCAATCCTATTGAACAAGAATCTCAAAAATTAGGTTAGCCAACATTTAACTTTGAAACATGTCTTAACAATTTGTTATTTTAGTACCACTCTAATCAAACACACTGCAAAAGGTTATTAAAGAAGCAGTTTCCTCAATAAGCAGTGAAGAATGTAAAAGTTATATCACACATGCTCTGCGTAATATACAAAACGGACACATGGGAATTCCTATTTCTTCCTAAATAAAAATATTTTTGTTTGTATTGAATAAAGAATATATTTTGGATACTATCATATTAATAAAAGTTATTAAAATACTGAAAACTATAAAGTAATCGGAAAATTAAGCATAAACTTAAAATCGTATTCCCATATTTTTCTCTTTAGTTAAAAATGTAGTTTAAATTTGTTTTAAAATAGTAACTCAATTAAAAAAAATTAAATTTAGTATTTTAAAATAATAAAAACCAATTTGAAATTCTGAAAGACAATCTAGAACTTAAAAAAGAAAATTTAGAATTTAAAATGATATAAATAATCTAATACTTAACAAAAGCAAACTTTGTTTCATCTCGATAGTTAGCATAACTTATTTTAGAAAAAATCATCTGTATTTGTAAGTTTGTTTTTTATACATTAATATTTTCCGTTATGTCTCAAAGGATTGATATATTATTTATAGTTAGAATAAAACATTTTAATTAGTTTTAAAAAATCAATTATTGATTTTAAGTTGTCTACTTTTTTACTGTGAGACTCAAACATATTGAAGAGAGCTTAAAACTAAAGAATATACGTCAAAAGAAAAACAGTAAGGACAAAAATTTAACAAAATATACATAAATGTTTCTATGCCAAGTGCCCGTTTTTACTCTCCTTTAATTTGATGACTTTCTTTACCATTTTTACTTCTCTATTGCCTTTTATAAGTCCTAAATTGTCTTTTTTCAATTTTAATTTGTATTTTAGAAAAAGCGTTGAAAATTTAAAAAGACATCTTAGAATTGAAAAAAGACGATATAGAAGTAAAAATGGTATATATTACTTTTCTTATTTTACGGTTGAGTTTCAGACACAAATTAATTTAGAACAAAATTTTTAAAATTATAATTTTTACTGATAAAAAATGAAGAAGTACATCTCATCTTTCAGAAAATTATATTACATTTGAATAAATTGTACATTGTGGATGAGAGGGCCAATTTTTGCATGCACCTCATTAGATCTGTTCACAGTCTGGTTCAGGATCGGTTATAGTCCTGATCAAACTCCTCAAATGGTTGCTGATAGTGAAAACGGATATTCTTAAATGAACGTTTTCTTCCTTTACTTTTCAATGTAAAAGGAAATAGAAACGCAAGTAAATGGTGCCACTGAAAAGATAAATTATTATTACTTTGATATTGTAGTCTTTGAACCTCATCAAGTCTTTAATACAATTTTTAATTTTTAGTCTACCTCCCTCTTATGGATGGGGGTGGAGGAGTCCTCTTTTCTTATCTTGTACTTTCGCATAAATAAACTATCAGTAAAAATTGTTATTTTTTGTTACTAAATAAATAATTACTATTGTATTCTTTTAGTATAAAAAATTAATATCGTTTTCCACTTACCAATCTTATATGCAGCCCCTTGACATGTCTGTGTGGCACCCAGGGGTAAAAGTTTTAATGACCCCCCCCCCCCTTAAATCATGCAACTACCATGTTCAATGTCTGGCCGTAGTTTATTTTTTATCATTGGTAAAATTTTAAACACAATTTTTAAGGAATAATCCTACATAATGAAGGACAGGTTTCATATTTTATTATGACAAAGGTCCTTAACACCCCACAAATTCATTTCCATAAGGAAAAATATAATGGAGAAAAAGTTTTGAAATGCTCCAAAAATGCATAATTTAACAAAGTTATCTTAAAATACAATTCTTAATTAGTTTTCAAAATCGGTTAATGAAGGGACTCACTTCTGAACGGTTTTTTCTCAGGAAGTTCCAAGATTATTCCGTTAGCATTAAAAAGTTGAAATGCTCTCAAGTTGAATTATGCATTACGTTTGAAATATTGAAAATTTTGGTTGCGATCTGCAGACCTATGCTGCAAGAGGAGGCTTTAGCCCCGTCCTCCTCCTCCCCCCTAAAATTTTCAAATTAATAATATTTCTAATGAGAACTTTTAATTTTGTAAATTTACACTAATCCATATTATAGAAGAAAAGTACTTACTTTTGCAGATTTTTTATAAGTATTCTGAAAGAAATTTTAATTGAGATACAGAAATTTCGAAATCTGTTGCACATATGTTTTTGTTTTTAGCGCCTGCTAAATTTTTTTCTAGCTACGGACCTAGAAAAAATAACCTTATAAATAAATTTTTTTCATAAAGTTTTATCGTCTTTTTTCAGCAGGGTGAATACGGGAAAGATAAAAAAATTTTAATTAAAATAATTCATTTGCTGTTTTTGGTAAAATATTTGAGTTATATTAGTTGATATTTATGGTTTTATATTTACCCTATATAATTTAAAAGCAAAATTATTGTTTTTTTTCACAATCCGAACAGTTTTTTTAACGATGTATGACTATATAATTTAAAACTATTGTTAGATTTAAAACTTCATAACATTGTGTTAAAGAATCGAAATATTGACGAAAAATACCGTCTTTATCGTTTTCGTTGATTTCAAAAAATTTGTTATCGTTATTTACGAAAACGATAACAAAAATATCTTCATTTTCCCAACACTCTCTCCATCTGTCGACAAATATTTTATCTATATATAAAAAGTCGGAGCTCGAGGCCAATTGGTCTCTAAACCCAACTCGTTCAAAGGTACGATTGGTTTAATTAGGGTTGGTGTTTAGTATTAATGTTAGAGTTGGTGTTAGACTTTTTGTTTACGATTAATCTGTTATTTTTTTAATTTGGGATTTTTTTGCGTTATTATTTGGCCCTAGGAGCGAGCAGTCATAGTAAATTTCTACATTGTTAATATCACATTGTTATTTTAATTAAATAATAATTTTTTTCTCATTTTATGGCTATTTAAGATTTATTTGCACTTTTCTTATTAATTTTAGAGTATTCGTCATTAAACCAACATCTCTATTAGACAAATCAGTTTTATGAAAGGTAGCTGTTAGATCTATCTGTGTTGTAAGAACGTTTACAAAAAATTTATTATCAAATTCAAAGCACGGTATAAGAGAAATACAAAATGGAATGGAGAAAAGATTATATCGTAGTATGAAGGGGTGTGTGTGCGCAACATAGCTAGAAGATGTTGAGAAGCAGGATTCACTTCATCTCGGTTTTCTACGCGATGGGTATACTGTTCCTGAGGTAGGCGAGTATCGCTGGACTTCCTTTATCCAGTATGCCCATGTTGGGAACGCGAAAGGAATTTCCAAACAGCGAGATGTTCCTTAATCCATTCACAATAATGATTGACCAATAATACATTTTCAAAGTGGTCATAAAGAATTTAATGGTAGTGAAAAGTGGGGTGAGGAACCAGAAGCATTAGAAGACACGATCAACTTAGAGCCAAGAAAATCAAAGGGGGAGGATGCAGAGGATATCTCAGTTGTAAAACTTTC
Organism: Nectonema munidae; assembly: GCA_030549495.1. Classification (NCBI taxonomy): domain Eukaryota; kingdom Metazoa; phylum Nematomorpha; class Nectonematoida; family Nectonematidae; genus Nectonema; species Nectonema munidae. Next base: position 686,600 of record JAUIRK010000278.1, on the reverse strand, counting down.
ATATAATTTTTAACGGTTCCACCCTATTGCTTTAAAACCAGCTCGTCTAAAGTCACGATCGTTCAACGACAATTCGTCTAATACCTCCTTATAACTTATAAAGAAAAAAAAATTTATAATTTATTTTTCATAAAAGTTTTTTTAATTACATAAAAATCTTGCATAACAATGAATTTATAAATCTATTTTTAGTGAAACGTATTTAAACAATGAGGAAAAATAGATTCGTTAAATCATTTGTATAAAAAATTTTCATGTGATTAAAAAAACCATAATTTAAAGCAGGGATGTCCAACTGAAACAAGCAGCGGGCCATTTAGAAAAGTTATTGGACACGGTCGGGCCGCACCTATTTAAAAAAATAACAATAATTTTTTTATAAAATATTTATCAGAAACATTTTTATCCTGATTATCACAATTTTTATGAAAATTAAACATAAAATGAGTAGTTAATTGAAAGAGTTATTTTTATTTATAAAAGCTGTCTCTCACTTTTACAAATAATTCAAATTTTTCAAATGAGGTTTAAGCTCCAATGATATTTTAAAAATCATAATCCTATCTATATTTTGATAGAAACTTAAAGTTTTTATAACAAATTTGTTGAAATTTTTATAAACTAATATTTATATAATTTAACATCAACCTTATCTCATTTTCTTAGAGGGCCGCAGAAATTGGCTTTGCGGGCCGCATTCGGCCCGCGTGTTGGACACCCCTGATTTAAAGGAAAAAAGTTAGTTTCATCATTCATATAGTTATATAAAAATGGTAAAATTAGTTTTAGACAATGTCCTTGGACCAATTAGTACTGGACGAATCCTAACTAACCCATTTTAAAATCTTATAACCCTTAAAAATCTAATATATCATTGTAGAATATACGTGAGTTTGGGAAGCAGAGCGAGTCTTGGAGGAATGTAAGAAATGTCGTTCCAATTCAGGTTGAGAGTTTCCAATTCCTTCAAGAGGAGTAGTCCTTCACAGTTCTCGTCATCACCTCCTTCGCCCAGCCCTTGCTGCAACGGGATGCGTTTTATCCTGTTCTCGGATAAGTTCAACTCGATAAGCGCCTTCAACTCAAACAGCGTCTCGGGAATACTAATCAGCCTATCGAAAAACGGCTTTGATTTATATTTATATATATACACTAGAGTTTGACATTATCAAACCAGGACAAAAGTGGTATTGAATAAGTCAAGAACAAAAATCTGTATTTCTTATTAATATGAAAATTACTTTAAAGTTAAAAGATGAGTTTTTATACTAAAAAAAGAGATAGACAAGAACTCTAATTTTTCTAACTATTTTTTTGACATTTAAAATTAGTGAATAAAAAACTGGGATCCTTATAAATCCTCCAGGATTCCTGGTTAAAGGCCAGCACATCTGGCAACTTTCATTTACACATTTCATCCCATCGTCAGTTTTATCTGACAAGTGATTTTTTGATTTTAAGATTACTTTTTTACTTAATCTCTTCTGCTTTTTCTGGGATTAAATGTACTACGCCATTATTCACTTGGGAACATATGGAGTGTACTTCATTGTGGAAATGCATGCCTCAGGTAGTTTTATCTAGGCAATTGCATAAATAAATTTTGTGTTGCATAAATAGAAATTTTGTTTCCGAACAAGTTTATGAGAAATATTACAAAAGATGGAAAAGTATATTCCAATTTATTCTAGATTTACTTATCAAATTAATTTTTTCCCACATGCAACTATAAAACTTTGAAGAGTACTACTTCCAGAAACAAGAGTGTTACAGTCACTGTCAAAATTTAATATAAAAAAAATTTAATATTACTTTTCAATTCGTTCACATTATTTGTTATGTGTAGGTAGCAGTTTGCTTAATCTTGATTTTATACAAAAAAAACAGACTTCAATTGGATTCCAAACAGGGGGATATGGAAGTAAGATCAACGTATGAATATTTTACTGCGTAGAAATATTTAGCAAAGATGTTTTATAGTTGTGTGTGGAACTTAAATGATTGATAATTGTTGCTACAAAGTTTAAACGGTGCAACCGAATCTGCATCCATAGGAAGAATGAGCAGCGTTCCCATTATATGTTCGCGATCAAATAAGAATTCAAATAAGCACTCTTACTTATTGCCAGAAAGATCCAATGATTGCAGATTTGATAAACTTTTCATCTCTGTTGGCCAATCTGTTAAACAGTTGAAGCTAAAAATTAAGGGTAAAAAGCTTGATCCATATTTTTCATGCTTGAAAATTTTGTTTTCTTACATTTAAATTAAGCATTTTTAGATAACCAATTATATTATATGTCTGAATTTCTTTTCCTTTTAATTGGTTAAAATTTTAACATACTTTATATTACTCTCCTGATAAAGAATTTTTCTATTTTCATCTTTTTAAAAGATCTGAAACTTTGGTGATTTTGCTTTGAAAAATTCGCTTCAGAGTTAAAATAAGCTAAAATTATTTTATAAAGAATTTCGTGATAGCTAATCCTTTTGCATTTTGATTTCAACTAGATCAAAGCCCATATATTAATTGGGAATAAAAATCTTCTTTTGGAAGTAGAAAACTCTACTTCTTTAAATAATTTGTAAAAAAAATTAATTTCCGATTTCAATAATACAAAAATATTTATTTTTAATTAAAAAAAATTTCTCACTAATTTTTTACTTTAATGATTCTGGATATAACAAAAAACTTTCGTTTCTATCGAAATAAATTTTATTAGTGGATAATATTGTTATCTCAAATGAACTTTATTTAATAATTGGGTTAATGCTTACAAGCATGTATACTTTTTAAATATTTTAGTAAAAGTATAGACCAAAACACTTCACTTAATATTTAAAGCAATGATTATTATTATTATTCTGATTTTTATGATTTTGAATTTTATTCTGTCGTCATAATTTTGGTAAGAAAAAGTGCACGCGATTTAGTGAAGGAAATTTAACCTATAACTTTTTCCACAATACGCCAAGAGTATTGTAGAAATTTAATAAAATGACTGCCAAAAAGATATATGAACTACTACACTTTAGCTTTATAATATGCGCATCCTGTCATATCAAATGTTGTCACCCTCCTCTCCCAGTTGGTAGCTAGGATATGGTCCAAATTTTATCTTTTCGGGCTGTTTGATTGAAGTAAAGACTGTTTATTACTTCAATTAACAACTTCTAACATATCACTCAATAAACGTCTTTTTCAACGACTCAGCGGAACTTTATCTGTAAATATGTAATTTAGATTTGATGGATTGTCAACACAATTTTTCTGGCACATAAGGGGTAATTTCAGCTAAATTTCGTGGCGAAATCGTGATATCACTTTGATCTTTGCCAAGGTCCTAAATTATTATGCTTTTCCCCGAAAATGTGTTATATTCAATGATAAAATCTGGTGTTGGAACAGGCCCGTACCCAGCGAGGGCAGGAAGGGGCTAAGCTCCCCCCCCCCCCCCAACCTAATATATTTTGATATCAATAAAGGGTTCAAAAAATGGTTTATTTTTAGACTATATATAAAAATTTGGTACTTATTAGTTATCTCCCTCCCACTTTAGAATTTTTTTTAGTAATTTACTAAAAATTTTTTTTTGAATGGGGGAGAGATAACCCATAAGTACCAAAAAAATTTTTGTATAATTTTTAAAATGGAGGACATCTGGATTTGATATAGGTAAAATTGAAATTTGCAAATTAAAAAATACAATGTCGAAAGCATATTTTCACAATGTGATTATGAAAACATCAAAAAATGAATGATATTGGCTGTGACGAAATTCAACGTTTATAAATCTATATATATGACTTCGTTCAATTAGGAAGTGTATGAGGAATGAAAAATAAGAAGTATAGACCACAATAATATCAGGAACGACAAAAAGAAATAAAAACTCAGACGTATGAGCTCATGCATATTTCTCTATTGAGCTGCGTTATTGATTGTATTCATTGTATATGGATTTTTGAAATTATTTCTGAACTACAACACTTAAAAAAGAGAGTTAAAGTTTGGTTCCATTTTCCTGCATCATTTTTGCGAAAAAAACTATCCAGATAATCCTAGCGAAGAAAAATAGTTGTTTGTTTACCTTAAGTTTAAGCAGTTGAGACTTTTACATGTCGCGAGAGCTCGACTTAATTCCTTCAATTTGTTCGAGCTTAGGTCTAATTTGGTGAGCGTGTCTTTATAGAGGAGGATTCTTTAAAATATAGGTAGAATATTAAATGAACAATTTTTGTATGCATAACGCCCTCTTCATTTTACTCAATAAATTTGATTGACACTGAAAAATGTAATTAATTGATTGTACATTTTTGAAACATAATGTTCCGTCATAATTGGATTTAGTAGATTTTGAGTCATCAGTGACCAACCTATTTTTTGACTTCGTTATCAAAAAATGTTGGCATAATAAATATTTTATCTTGTATAATAGAAATATTTCTTCAATGTTCAAAAAATAATTGCTATCTTTAGTTTTAAAAGAAAGATAATTTATGGAAAAAATATAACTAGTTTTAAATTATTATTATAAATAATACATCAGAGTTGCTTTATTAATTTTTTATCATAGATTTTATAATATTTGAAGCGCGAAAATTTCTATCTTTGCACAAAAGTTTTCGGCCTTTTGTAATTGAAAAAATTCGTTGGAAATTTTTTTGACAAAATTTAAAGTAAAATAATTCATCTTCGAAAAAAATATAAACTTTAATTTTTTGGTTTGTTAAAGTCTTCACAAAAACAGAAAAAATAAGTTTTAAAATGGTCAATTTTTGTGCTTAGAAAAAAATGATCTTTCTTGACTTTTATTTGCATAACAACTTCTTAACTAAATAACAAATGAACTCATTTGAAAATACCGAGAGAAATTTTTATGATCGGGTAAAAATGTAACTGAGTACATATTCCGCTTCCAATAATCTTTTTCTTTAGCTTCCTCTTTTCCCACATCTTTGCAGGATCAAACCCTAGTTTTTACTTCCGACTATTCATTATAAAGTTTTTGCAATGATTTTACATCGGCATTGCATTTCGAAAGCTAATCCGCCATATAAATCCATATGATTAACCATATACACTATAAAGAGTGAGTTCTAAATAAAAGGATAAAGTGTGTATTTTCATTGGAATTCAATATTCTAGTGAGGTTGGTCGTTACACTCTCTCAGCATTGGGAGAATTAAGCGGGTTTGGCCAATAAAAAGCGTTTAAATTCACATATCTCACTCAATGGAATTCGAGGGGCCAGTGACAACTTTTAGGGGCAGTTGACTCATCCCTCACGTTGTTCTCTTATCAACAGACATGATTTTAATATGGACCATAAAGACTTTACCTAAAAATATTTGCAAGTTATGATTCAACTCTACACATAGGCAGAAACACTAAGTCATTGTATCTCATTTGAAAAAGGGAAAAATGCTTACTGAGGAGGCAAACTTTCCAGTCTGTTTTTGCTTAGCATGATCGTTTTGATTCCGATCGTTTCCGAAGCTAAACTCCAAAGCGCATCTGGAACAAGACTTGCACCTTTATTCCTTAAAAGTAAAGATAGGAGTATGAAAGAGTGTCGCACTGCAGATTGCAAGTTAGAAGAGCTCATCAACTTGAGCAAGAAATTCTTTTGGAAGCAAATATTTAAAAAGGACGTACTTTTTAACTCTCCCTTATTGGTATTCTTCATTATTTCGAAACAAGAATAGAAATTGTGTATCTGTAGTATTTTAAAAGATTATTTTAAATCTTTCAGACACAATCATTCAGCAGTGGGCAACGTGATAAAAAATGTCTGGTTATAGTTTTACGAAAATTCATTCAAGAAGGAAAACATTCCGAAAACTGAATTACGTTAACGCTTTGAGGTTTTTGAAAATCTTTCAATGAGAATTTATGTAACTTTTAGTAGACGATTTATGTTTCATGGGTCACTCTTGTCACATTGGGGCACGGAAGGGTTTTGAAGTAACTAAAGGCGCACCACACTGCTGGCTGAATTTTGCTAGCATCAAACAGTATTCCCTTGAAAAGGGAAATAACAAAGTTATTCATTACAATGTAAATTTTCATGGGACATTCTTATTTTGGCATAAACAAATCAAATTCCTGGCTACGCTACTGATTGTATATCTTTAGAAAGAATCTAAGCATTGGTTTAAAAGGAGCTTCTGAAGAAGAGCGTTTGGAATTGTCTCAAAAACGAACTCACTCCATCGATAATTATGCTGCTGCCAACTTGAGCCATTTTCATTTATTTTGAGAAAGTTTACATATCTATTAATCTTAATTATTTTGTTAACATATGTTGCGTATAATTAAAAAAATAAAGTGTAATGCTACTTCCACTATTTGTACAAATGTATAGTTCAGCTGAGGGGCGGGGGTATGTGATACAACTGGGGTGGTATATGCAGGGCCGGCCTTAAGGCACTGCGGCCGCATTGGGCCCCGCGCTCTTTTTAGGCCCCCGCATATTATGTTTTGATAACTTTTATAAAAGCATATATGTTTTTACTTTAATAAATAACAACTTATTTAATTATAATATTTTTAAATATTTAATTTAATTATTAATTTAATAACTTTAGTAAAATATTTTTTTTAAATAGATTTTTCGAATTATCTCTCTAGTTTTTTAGAATTATTTTGCTCAATTTAAAAATAAAAAGTAATAAAGTATAAAAAGTAAAATTTTATAAAGCAGGGGCGCACATCCTCAAAATTATTGGGGGGCGAAATTTTTTTGTTGCAATTTTCAAAATTAGTGGTCTGGAAATACCACGGGAGACCAAATATTCAAGCAATCCTTTAAAATAGAGTGTATTCAGCGCATACCTAAAGTCCTAAATTTATAAGACTACTTTATATTTTTTTTTACAAAATTGGTAAATTTAAATACTATACTTCCAGCGAAAATATTTTAATTAAATTTGCATATCGATGCGCAGAAAAAATGCCACCAATTAAAAAGTAGGAAAAAATGCCCCAATTAAGAAGTAGGAAAAAATGCCCCAACACAAAAAATTTCAAAAATTCTTAATTAAAATTGAACTTTAAATAGTTAACTTTTCATATAAAACATTTAAAATTTAATTAGTAAATTAAAAAACTCAGACGCCTGTCCTTCAAAAGCTCTCTTTTTTCCTTCTTTAAAGGAATTGATCAATAGAAGCGAATGGCAAAAGAAGTATTCATGCTGTTTTTGCCTTGGTAAAAGTCACAGCTTTTTAGGCGAAGTAGAAGAGAAATTTACGTGTATTCTAACTTTTTGTTAATCATGACGTCAGATTTGCTTATTCCTTGCATCGTGGGATCATTTGAAGAGTTTGGACTTCGCACCTGCCCACTCTCAATCGTGTTTGCATACGCGCAAATTTCTTCCTTGCTTAACTGACTTTTCAAAAATGATATCAATTGCATTCCACCTTTCTAAATGTCGTGTGTGAACTTTAAAACAGCAAAAACTTTCATTATAACAAAATATTCAAAATTAAAGGATGTAACCTACAAAAAAATCTTCACCATTTTTTTATTATGTTTCTACTGGTTTCGTAAGATTGGTATCCAGGCGATTGTTAAAATGATAAAATTTTTAATTAATTTCTTATTTTAATTTTACTATACTATTATTCAACTTTAAAATTTAGGAAAGTAAATTTTATATATTTTAAAAGGTTAAGTATTCTATTATTTTAAATTATGCCAAATTTAAATTGTTTTTATTTATTTTGAGTTTTATAAGTACATAAAAATTTTGGGTATAAATGATTTAGAGAATCAATTTTTTCTCATTATTCAATAAATTTTAGTTTTGAAATATATTAAAAACGGAGAAACAATAGATTTCTAAAAGCATTCTTATACCAATTTTTGTGTAGTTAAAAAAACTATAAAACAATTAAAAAGTTAACTTTTGTGAAAAATAAAGTAAAAAAAAATTCGTTAAAATTTATAGAGGATGCATTAGACCAATCAATCGTCTGGAACCGGTTTCTACTAATTGAATTTAATTTAATTTCCTATATTTAGAACTACGCGTAGCATACTTTTTGTGATTGGACTGAATAAATCATTCTTTCGAGTGAATGCTAGTTTGTCTGAAATTTTTTTTTATTTAAATCAATAGGAGAATATATAGTTTAAAAATAGTTTTTAGTTAGTTAATATATGGTATTGGAAAATGGAATGTTTTCGAATTTTAGATTTTATATCATAAAAGACTTTTTAGCGGAAGTATCTATAGTGAATAGATCAATCAGAATTAGTTTGGTTTTGGGAAAGAAAAGTAATATTTCAAATCCGTAACATGAATAGAAGTTGCTTGTGTAATACGAGTAGTATTCTAGGCATTCAATCGCAATGATTGTGTATATAAAAAAATTCTTTTATGAGAAAAAAAATTATAAAATCAACTCGGTGTTAAATGATTATCCTCTAGATCCGCGTCTGGACAAGTATTCTCTTTCCATTATTTATTTGAACCAATGAAAAGATAGATATTAGAGCTTAAATATCTCAACTAGCTTTCTTTAGCCACTCATTTTGCATTATGAGAATGCATGTATATTGTATATACAAAAACACAGAGGCTTAAGACAGAAAAATTTATCGCCAAGAGTGGGATCAAAATTAATAGATATAATAGTTTTAAACTTGATATGAAGTAAGATAATTAACTAGATAAATAATTGGGAGGCAAGAGGTTATTGACCCCTCATTTGGATAATGAGCTATATATGTGTGTATAAGTTTGGGGTTCACTCAACTCTAATCAAATATAGTCTGATTTTCTGAAAAAAGAGTTGAATTCCAGATCCATAAAAACTTATGTCTTTCGTATGTATATAGCATTCATAAAATGAATAGATACAGTGGAAGCGTGGTCTGCGAACATATGGACCAAGGAACACATTCGTTTACGAGTAATTTTTGCCAACGCATATGACTCAGCTCACAAACTGTTTTTCGCATCATGCCCTCAAAAAGTGGGCTTTTTATAATTTTTTATAATGGTTGTTTTTAAATATAGCAAGTAAACAATTTGTAAATTATATTTACTCTGCTGGTAATAATAATTTACAGAAAAATAAGAAAAACCTTTCTCCTCAGTTCACGAACATTTTTTACGAGTACAACGTGAGGTTCCACTGTAAAATGATGCTGAAATGTCATATGAATAAAAAGAATTTAAAATTGATGAAGGAGGAATAAAATATTAATAAAGATGGACTGAAATTCAATAAAAAAAAATAAAAAAACTAAAATGATCGTTTTTTATATGAATTAAATTTTGTTCTTCCCCTATCAATTTTATTCAGAAAAGTTGATTTTAGAAAAAAATAATACAATTAAGGGGGAAATTTTTTTATAGATTCGTTCCTGAATAACATATGGTATTTTTGACAGTTAATTAACCCATTTAAGGCCAAGCAAAGCAGACGATATCTAAAAAAACGCAGACGATTTATATTCAAAGTCATTGAAAAAAGCAGACGAAGATGAAATTACTTATTTTCCAAAATAGGAACATTGGCCGTAAATGGGTTAAAGTCATTTAACGATTTTAAGCATAAATATGGCCTTACCGCTAACAGCTCTTTCTTCAATGCTCGAATAGGATTTCCTTCAACAACTAAAGAAGTTAGATTTGGAAGAAGAGCTACTTGAGATTGAATCCTATAAAAGAAAACTTCAAAAATATATCTCAATAAAGATTGCTTATAGGGCATTGACCCATTATACCTTAATCCATCTTATTCATTTCATATGTCCATTTTTTAATAAAAATAAAAATAGCGTACATTAAGTACTGACATATGTTCAATCTTAGTTTTTTTATTAATTGTGTTGAGATCACTACTTTCTGAAAATTCAACGCATATATACATATATCATCATCAATCTGTATTATGTATAGAATTTTTATAATCATCATTTATTTAGGTCAGTTGTTTTCAAGTATCTCACTGACTGTCGCACCTCTGACAAAAGATATCCATGTTTTCCTATGAAGTGGATCTATTTCTTTAATTGCAATTTTTTGTCTCCTTTACTCCTCTGTTCTTTCCAAGTCACTTTGAGACCATCTTTTTATATAAATAATTTATTTTATCATAACACTTATAACATAATGTAGACCTACATTTTTTGTCCAGGTTAAATGAGAGAATTCTTTGGAGGAAAGTAGGAAGCAAAACTTTTATTCAAATAAAAATAAGCAAAAAATTTCAATCACTCTCGTCTACTTAATATTATAACAACACCCTTACAACGAAAGATACAAGAGAACATGGGAAAAAAAATCTTTCCTCATCTCTTCTCTCGGATCGTTCCTTCTGAAGAAGACAAGTGTTGCTTAAAGTCGGAGTAAAAGTCTTTAACTTGCTACATTCATTTATTCACTTTTATTGATGCCATCTCAGTAACACTTTCTCTGAATATTTTGAAAATCAAAATACAAAGTCGACAAATACTTTGCATAGACACTTCAGGCTCATATCCATTTTCTTCAAAGTTCGTGTATATTGGATGCATGTATCAATAAATTTACGTTTTTATGTTGTTGTAAGAAAAGTTGAGGACTTTGAGAGAAATTCCACTTTGAATATTCTGCGGTATGATTGCGATTTGATTGTGACTGACGTCAAAAGTTGTGAGATTTGGAGCAAAAGCGAAGAAGTCATCGGGAATTTTCGTAATTTGATTCCTAGCAAACTTCGCTTCCTTTAATCAAATGAATAAAATATTTTATTATTTGAATCCTTCTTCTTTCTTTTTACACCCTTAAAGTAAAGCTATGACAGAGTCTTTTTGTGGATAAGTACAATTTTCTCCATTTACATCTGACTATCAACAAAGAAATAATGGATATAATCAGTAGTGGGATTCAGCCGCTAAGTTAGAACCGTCTCATGGAATTTTGTGAGTTCGCGAACACTAAAATATTTATTTATCTATATAGTACAGAGCGTAGAGTAAAATAAGCACCCACAACATCATCATAATAATTAATGCTTGTTTAACAATTATTTTAAAAATAATAAGAACTGGCTAAAAAAAAATGTGAATCCCACTACTGGATATAATCACCATATATTTAAAATTGGCACGGTTTCGCTAACCGAGTTTATGTCTAACAGAAATTTGTGAAAAATGCTCAAAATATCCATTTTTTTCTACTATATAAATATATATATAGATTATTATACATTATTCTTTCGTTAACCCATTTAAGACCAAGCAAAGCAGACGATATCTAAAAAAACGCAGACGATTTATATTCAAAGTCATTGAAAAAAGAAGAAAGAAATTACTTATGTTCCAAAATAGGAACATTGGTCGTAAATGGGGGCGAACTATACCTAATATACCTACCGCATATTAAGTGAGAGCGCATTTTAGCATCCATCATGTCCGCCATCTTGAATGTTGTCGGAGAACAAGAAAGACATGAATATGCGAGAAACCGTGAGATTCGGTGTTTGTCGTATTTTTTGGGGTCCAAGATTCGCATATTATCCGAGCGCATTTAACTGTCTAAAAGTCTGAACATAAATCCTTTATCTATCCATATTAAAATAATAACCTATCGTGCGTCTGTCTGTGTGTGTTGCTGGAAGCATTTTCATTGGTTGAAATATAATTATCGATTGACATAAAAAAAAACATTATTAACTCCATTTATCCAATAATGCGGAGACAATGTAGTGATAGAAAAAGCCTCTTTTTATTTTTTTTTTATCTCCAGGGTTTTTCTTGAAAGTTTTCTCAATTCTCCTCATCTTATTTCAAATGCAAATGAGAGGGTATACCTTTTGAAATATTCCACAACTCATGCATATTCTTAAGCATATTATTTGGTGGTTGGATAATTTGGTTTCCGAACAAGTTTATGAGAAATATTACAAAAGATGGAAAAGTATATTCCAATTTATTCTAGATTTACTTATCAAATTAATTTTTTCCCACATGCAACTATAAAACTTTGAAGAGTACGACCGAATTGTTCTAGTACCAAATTTTTACGGTACCTACTTGCACGCGACTAAACGATTCCGAAAGTGAATTGATTTTGAAATAAAATACGGAAAACTATCAAAATGTCTATATGCCCACAGCTATTGCACAGTTTTAAAAAAATCATTACCTAACTGCATCCTTTCTAAGACTTAAGTAAACACGAAAGTTGAACTTTATGACTCCGTGCTTGTTTTTAAGTTTGCTCTTTTTCATTTTAAAGTTGTCCCTGTTCACTGTAGGTTTATTTTTTTTTGTATTGAATTTAAAATAAAAGACGAAATATACAAAAAAAAAAGGACGAACATAATCGAAAAAAAACGTTAGCTTAATAATCAGACGATATCTAATGTAAAGCAGAAGATTTGTATTAAAAAGCATTGATAAAAGCAGAAGATTCATATTTTTGTAAAGTCGACATATGTCGACTGTGGTCGATAACCGGTTAAAATAAAGATGCTATACATAAATCTTCAATAAAATAAATTTTATTCCCAGAATGGCTTTGTATATCAGGCTTTATTTTGAAATGAAAGTTATTTATTAAATAAAATTGCCTTACTTTTAAATTGGAACTATTTTTGAAAGTAATCATCTTGGATAACTTATTGTGTTTGAAGTTAACACTATTCAAGCAGAACAACTGCGATAGTTCAACCGGTAAATTCGGTCCAATCAAATTGTCACAAGCTTCAAAGATTGAAAGATCTAAAAGTTGAAGAAGAAAAAAGTGTTTAAACTGAAAGAAATGGTGGTATGAGCGAAATTACTCTCCACGTTGCCAATATCTTTTGTTATGGATGTGAGTTTGTTGCTGTTTATTTTGAAAATAACGAGACATTTTAAATTTGATATGCATGTAGGAATAACACAAATTTTGTTGGCTGACAAATCCTTTAATAAAAATACATTTCTATTATAAGAATTTTCTTCAAAATGCTGCCATCTAAGAAGAAGTAAACTGAATTTTTATTTAAACGAAAAATTAAATCGTATAAGCAAAAGTATATCAACAAACTTACTACTTCGTTCAACTTTTTTAATTCGCCGAATTTGTCTGGAAATGCTTGAATTTCATTTGTCGAAGCGTTTAAAACTTCAAGATTCTTCAACTTGCAAAAGCCAATAGGAAACGCAGATATCTTGTTTTGACTTTATTCGGTGAAAGCAAAAGTTATAAGTTATATCACCCATAAAAACGATTACATGTAATTCGTATACTCGCGTTACAAAATTTGTTTTTCCTCAGAAGTAAAGACAAAAATGTATCTTTATAAAAGGATACAGAAAGAAAAACAATCCCATAACGTACGTATAGCAATGTTACAGAAAAGCTAATCTGTGAGATGAAGCCGACCTTTTGAATACAAGCAAATCTAGTTGGGTTTATATTGAAAATGATTGTCATTTGATTGGGTTATATTGAAAATGATTGTCATTTGATTGGGTTATATTGAAAATGATTGTCATTTAATTGGGTTATATTGAAAATGATTGTCATTTGATTGGGTTATATTGAAAATGATTGTCATTTAATTGGGTTATATTGAAAATGATTGTCATTTAATTGGGTTATATTGAAAATGATTGTCATTTAATTGGGTTATATTGAAAATGATTGTCATTTAATTGGTAATATTTAACCCATATTTTAACAAACGCAGAAGCTTCCTTCTCTTTAAAGATGTTTTCACATACTAGACGACTTTGACTAATCCCTATTGATTTCCATTGGAAATTCAAGTTCTTTTGCGTTCCTCTACTCTACCGAAATGGTTTATTAAAAAAAGGAAATTCTTAATTCAACAAATTTGACACATCTGTTCAATTTATCATCTTATTTCTTCTCATATATAAAATAGAATACTACGAAAAGAAATTTGGTAGGGGGCGAAGTAGCGCCAAATTGATATACAATAGAAAACGAATCATCGTATAAGTCGAGCAAATTCGCTGCCACTAAATTAATTATATGCACAGTATGTGGGATAATAATAATTAAACGAATGTAAGTTTTAACTCTTTTATGTTTAATGGCGCACCAAGGACACATGAAAAGAAACATCGCCTGTTCGTTTTTAAAATGAACTTCATTCAAAGAGAAAACTATTATTGTATAAACACGTTTAAATTAAGCAGATTAATGAACTAATTGTTAAACTAAACTTGTGTTATGTTAGTTTGTGTTTTTTATGCTTTTATTCTATTTTAGGCTGCCTTTTTTGGAGGCGTGGGTAAGATAGCTTCGATAAGCCAAGGTCTTGGGTTCGATCCAGCATCAAGCTTAGTCTCCTCATCGTTCGATACAAGCGGCGCAATTGTGCCTTCTCGATGAAGACACCCCACGGTAACTTTACTTTTACTTCAAAATGGTGACAGATAAGACAAAAGTACCATTTTCACAAGGCTTTGCAAGATTTTATTTTCTATAATATTTAATCTGCTCTTTTCCGACACGAAATCAGAATAATTTTGCAGGTTTTATGGGGTAGAGGAGACCTCAAAACGGCAAAAGAAAATGTAGGCAACGGCCATATGTGTAAGGATGTGAAATCTTACCTAATGTCGAGGGAGGTAAGATTTCTCAATAGCTTCAAAGACTTTGGTAGACTGGTTAACTTGTTATTATGGAGCTATTGTAAAAAGAAAAGAAACGATGGTCAGTGCAAAAGCATTTTAACCCTTTGAGGACCAGTGGGACACCAGTGTTCCAAGAAATAAAAATCGTCTGCTTTGTATATATAAAATTTCATTGAAAAAGAAAGCAGACGAATCGTCTTCAAAATTTTGGTATTCAAAGGGTTAAACAAAAGTTAAAATAGTATAGTTTTATGTTAGAAAATCTTGAAATGTAAAAAAAATTGGGTAAAAAAATTGAAAAATCAACTAGCTTCAAAAAAAATAAAAATATTTGTTACATGGGTTATGTATGGAGAAATTAATGCTTCAGAAATGTCAAGAAATGCTTCAAGATTTTTTAAAGCTCAATTACACTAAATAAAGAAAGTTTTCTTTTAAAATTGATTCAAAACGGGATAATTTTATTCCTTACAAAATAAATGCAATCTTAGACGTGTTATTAAATTAATTAGAAAATTTTGACAGAAGGTAAGACTTACATTCTATTTATTTAATTTTATTAATAAAGTTTATTGAGAAATGTCATGCCATTTTTAAAATGTATTTAAAATTTTTACAACACACAATTACTCATTCCTGTATCGTTTAAAAAATTTTATCTGCATTTATTTTTAAACGGAATAGAATTATGCTGAATGATTTCTTCCATTTGAACTCGCATCCAACTGAAATTCTTTATATATTTTGCCTCACGCATATTAGTGTTGGAAATCACTTGTGAACTTTTAGGGGTGTCTTTGTTTTCTTCAGCCTTAACTTCTCTTCCCTTTGAAAAAAGTTAGAAGAGTCCAAAGGAAATACAGTCACATATGCGATAACAAGCTCTTATATTGAAGGCCAAGAAGATTTAACAACATATTTTTTTAATGCCAGCTTATTTTATTCACAATAAGAAAGTTTGATTTTAGAATCTTACTCTGAATGAAGTCAAAATTATTTTGTATCAAGAATTTCTTATTCAAAAAATATCAACAGGAAATTGAAGAAGCTCTCAAAAGAGTTTACAGCAATTAGTCATATCCTAAGTTGGAATTGATTCACTCAAATTATTTGGTTTTCAAATTGGCATATGGATTTTTAGAAATGATCAAACCACGCCTAGTGAGATTTAAACCGTGCAAACATCGAAAAAGTTCATTAAAGAAAAAATCTAGCAAATTGCTAATCAAAACAAATTTTCTTTTACTTCTCAAAAGCATAATAAACTGAGTATGTCAAGAAATGATACGCTATACGCATCTTGTCGCATTGGATACACGAAAGGCAAAAGTGGAAACAAATTTTTTTGGCACATAGTTTTCAAACAAATGTTTAAAATATATATGCTCATAGGACGTTTCTTTCAAAAATGACAACTTAATCAAACTAAACACTGTTAAAGATTATTTATTGATTTGTTAACGCAACGATCCATACGCGTACTATTCTGTTCGTTGAAATAACATATGGTCTCGGTAAAACAACGATTTTCTTCGTTATAAATTGAGCAAATTAAATAATTTAATCCACAAGAGTTGATTAAACAAATGATTCAGTTCAATCCTCAAACCTCAATGCGTTAGACTAACATGTAAAAATGTTGGAATTAGTTTAACCAAGAAAATATGATAGATCGCTTCTCTTAACAATCTACAAAAGCACAATTTTAAAGCACTAATTTGTTGAGTTTTGATATAAAAAATTTTTTTTTCATTTACATTTGAAGGTTAAAATTTTTAAGATCTAGGCTATAGCTTTTTTAGCGTATACAATAATACGACACTGACAGTGGCATATTCAGTGCTCTCTTATTCCATTTGATTGCTTCCTTCTTTTTGAATGACGGGAACCATTTTGTTGAGCCATTTGTTGCGGCATTTAAAAAACATAAAAAAAAGTATAGCTCTGTGCATAATAATATAAATTGTCTATACTCTATATATTTAGTTGCGTCATTTGGGCCATTTTGAATTTATTTCAATGTTTTATAAGATTCAATAATAAAATTTTTAGAGCTTTATACCAAAGATCGTTTGATTTTATTCTGCTAGCGAAACAAAATTCTTCTTTTCTTTTTAAAATATGGAAAATAAAAAAGCTTACATCCAATGCTCTGAGCGTTGTCAACAAACTGATTTCTTCGCTGATGTCCTGCAGCAGGTTTGACGAGAGATTAACTTTCCTCACTTCCATCGAATCACTTCCATTTTGATGGATTTGCGCACCCTTTTTTCCGCTTCTTCCAACCACTTCTCCTCCCCCACACTTCCATATGTTTTCTGGAACTTGTGAAATTTGAAATATAATGTTAACCTTTCTTATTAAATTTTTTCATAATTTTTCCCCTCAAGCAAATTTTTAACAATGGATGAAAAGTGACATTAATAAGAAAATAAATTTTTGAGCAAAACGCGCCAACTGGTGTGGAAATGAGTTCCGAGTTTCAAGAATCGGTTTCTGTTGCAAAAATATTGAAGAAAACCGGGAATATTTAGTTATGTAAAAAACTATTTTTAATACAAAATTGTAAAATTGCTTACATTTTCTTATCAAAAAAATACAGTTCGTTATTCATAAGAAGACTTTTGAAAAATATTTGAGCATTCAAAGTTTCGGAAGAAAGGGTTGTTCATTTTTTGAAAGAAACATTGAAGCGATTGAAAGAGATCTTGAAGGCTTTGACAGAATTAAGTTTTTCAGTTCGTCTTTCCGTTGCTTCATATCTTAAAGACACTTTTATTAATCGTATCTGAAGCTTTATTTTTAAGACTTATTATTTTCAACTTCAAAGTAAAATGGTTTCAAAAATCGTTATTAGCATAATTAACTGGTGTTAATTTTTTGGAGAGTTTTAAGTTTTTTTATTTCTTTGGAAACATATATACACTAAGTTGGGAATGTGTGGTTTTATAGTTTGAAATTCCATCAAGAAGAAACACAACAAACCCGAGCTGTGTCATTGCCACATGGCGAATCTGCCTATATTATGAATATAACCTGACAACAATGATGTTGAGCGGATGCTCTCAAATTATGTATGTCACTGCACTTCAAATTAAATGATTTCAGGTTTCCTAAGCAGATGATGTAATTTTTGATTAATTCCCTCTAACAATTATTTTTTCCTACAATAAAAACTATTAGAAACTTGGACCGATAAGGTCTCTTCCAGACTTCATACAGTATATTAAAATAAAAAATCATGCAAAAGTTATAAAGACTCGTATCTTAGATTATATTAGATTAATAAAAATAATTAAAAATTTGGAATAAAATAATTATAATTTTAAAATAATATTTAGTATCTTTGGTTCTTAAGAAATACAGTTTTTATAACTTTTGTTGAACTAAAATACTTCTTTTTGAACTTTTTGGCCTAAAACTTTCTTCCTTACTTTATTTTAGCTTTATATTCAACAACAAAATTAAAAGCAAATTTATGATGAAAATTATTAGATATATACATTAAAAAAATTAATTAAAAGAAAAATTCAAATACTACATGAGAGAATGTAATTAAACATGTAATAATCGTTGAAAATATTTTAATTTTTGGTTTACTAAAAACAGTTTTGCACAAAATAAATTTTAGAAATTTTATTGACTTTTGACTTTATTGACCTAAAAAAATCCAAAAGAAAAGAAAAGAAAATATAGTTCAAACTATTTAAAATTGGTTTGCACTGATTTAGTTATTTTTAAAAAAATGGCATTTTTGACTTTTGTTTGCCCTGATTATAACATGATCATAAAATTAAAAGGCTAGATTAAATATCATACAATCTGGGAGAAAAAAGTTTTATTAGGATAAATTCAATCAACACTTTAGAGAGTTATTTTAAAAAAAATTTAGTTTATTATTAAAATTATAAACATTTTATATTCTCTATTTTATTTCAGTAAGGGTCAGACTTTTTACTGGAAGAAAGCGAAAGATACCGGAAGAAAGCGAAGGATAACGTAAGATACCAAAAGATCTGGAAATTTTGAGTAGAAAAATCAAAAAACATTTAATATATCTTTAAACACCATAAATCTGTATTAAAATATTATAAAAAAAACCATTGAAAGATAAAAACTTATTGGAAGAAACAGGAAGGTACAAAAAGTTATTAAAAAATTTGCCTGTAAGTTTTCATTTTTGAAATAGATTTTTTTTTAATTTTTTTCCATACAGATTTGTTTTGTCTAGAGATTTTTTACTAAAAATTTTTAT
Organism: Nectonema munidae; assembly: GCA_030549495.1. Classification (NCBI taxonomy): domain Eukaryota; kingdom Metazoa; phylum Nematomorpha; class Nectonematoida; family Nectonematidae; genus Nectonema; species Nectonema munidae. The sequence goes on along the minus strand of JAUIRK010000278.1, from coordinate 667,746 downwards.
ATCTTTTGGTATCTTCAGGTAAAACGGTCGACGTTGCAAATTAGCTACTCCAATTATATGATGTCACCTTCTTCAATATAAAAAATTTTAGGTAAGTTTTTAATAATGTATAAAACTAATTTTTAAGCCAATTCTAAATTCTCTCACTTTTTCATGAGCATATGAATACAAAGAAATATATCAAACTGTTTGGGAAAAAATTTCAAAAACCTTCTTTCAGTTTTCTAGAGCTAAGATCAATCTCTTCTGACGTGATCCAAGATTCGGTAGAAGTGAGAGCGGAGTTGATTCGAATGCCCTTTTTGCTTTGTACACGAGAGTTGTGGCCATTTTGACCAGCATGCGCAACAACCCCCAATTTTCCCATGTTTGCTGTCTTAGCGCTTCCACTCATATAAACCGTATATTGAACTTAAACAAAATGGAGGATGTGTGGATTATTATACTTTCAAAATAAGTGGCGTATATGAGGCCATAGATAAATCAATTGCATATCCCCAAGTAGGGTAGCAGCAGATGGAGTGTAAGGGGTAGGGTTGGCTAAAGAATTGAAACAATGCTTGCTACTCTTTGTCTACTTACTTTCCAGGCATATGTATAATTCAGTTTTCAGCGTTTTAAAGTTTTGTAGTTACAACGGGACGCTTAAATTAGCATTTGCCCGGCTGGCACATATGTTAAGTACGCCAATGATACCAAAACGTATGTTATAGTTCGGAGGTGGCGAAGCTTTCTATGTTTAAGCCGTTTACGAAATGTCATTATAAATATAAAAGCGCATAAAAATGTTTTTAACAAAATTCAATCGTTCGCTTTAACAAAATTGCATAAATGAAAAAATATTTTAATGACTTTTTTGATTTAAGACTCTATCTCAGTGGTTCTCATGTATCAATTGATATAACAAATGTTCATCTCTCGATTGAGTTCATTTGGAAATGCTCATTTGGGTAACGTAAGAGAATATTGATTCAAAAAGTAGCATAGTTATAATAAATAATAAATAAAATTAAAAAAAACTTTTTTTGCATAAATATTTTAATCTTTTGCATTTGAAAGCTAAATTTTATAATCTTATTTTATATATATTAAATTTAAATAGCAATTTTGGAACTTGAACGGTAAAAAATATGTTTTAAAAATGTTCTAAGTTTGAAAATTTTTAAGTTTTTAATAAACTTCATTAAAAAACAAAGTATAAATGATGCTTATTTTTTTGTCTTAATTAAAATTAATATTTTACAACGCCATTACACATTTATAATTTATTCCATTATTTTTTCAAAATGTTGTGACATTCAGAATATTTCATTTGCAGTATCGCACCAAAAAGAATAAAATTGTCTCTTTTTTCGATTTTTGCCGATTTTCTAAGCCCAAATTATTAAAAAGACATTTTCTAGAATTGAAAACGTTTAAGAGATCACCGATCAAACCGAGTTTACAGCTCCTTCTGTAAAATTCTTTTAAACAGAAAATCTTTCTCTCTCTCCTTTTAAAATGTAGAGTTTGTATTTGTTTTTTTAATAATAAAAAAGGAAGAAAGAGTTTATATAAATATCCTGCTGAGACCTTTTTAAGGGGAGACAAAAATGTTTTGAATGGATGATATTGCATAACATTTTTGATTAAATAAAATTATTGTTTTTAAGGAATTGAAATTGCCAAATGGGGTGTGACTTTTCACTAGAATTGCAAAAAGACAAAATAGACATAGTTTGCAGAATATGATATTCAAATGATATCACAAAAATTCGGTACAGGACTCTGACCATTCGGGCCCAGACAATTCGGTTTCACTAGGAAAATACGGGGCTAGGGCAATTCAATCCTTGAATGACATGACAGTACCTAGTTGTTCTAGTAGCAAATTGTGCAGAAGGGAATGGCCCAAGACCAAATTTTGTAATATTTATATATAATTTTGTAAGTGAACTTCTTTTCAGTATTTCTAGTGTTGAAGAGAGTGAAGGGTAGGGTGATTCCTAAAAAAAATTTTTTCGAACATTTAAAGACACCCTCTGCATTCGATGAGAAAACATATATGAAGAGTAAATATAACAATAAAATTTATCCATGTTTAAAAAAGCTTCCGCTCCAAGTAAAATATAAATTTGATAAAAAAAACTTGTATTTTTTTTAGTTACAAGTATTGTACCCTTAGTGCTAAGACCACTAAAATAGTTATTAAGTGTTAAAATTTTAACAATAGATGGTGGTAATAAAAAAATATAAAAAAAATTATTGGAGTGTCTTTTTGGTCACATTCAAAGCATCTGTAATTTTTTTAATTTTATCAATATTTTTAATCACTGAAGGGTGGTAATCTATATTGGCTTAAGGCACACTTTCCTCGGGCGAGTCAGTTGCCTATTTTCTTAACTTGATTCAAGTATAACTGGCCAAAAGCCGACCTTTAAACATTTTTGCAATCCCCAACTTCAGTAAATTGACCAGCTGTATCTTTATAACGCATCCAGGCTCACTCCATTTTACGTAACCAATGATAATAAAATTAATAAAAAGTACAAGAGTTGCAAAAAGACCAAATAGAACTAAAAATGTTTTATATAAAAGATTCCTTACATACAAAAGGTGGCGACTTTAAAGTTCCCGGTAATATAATTAGTGCAAAAAGGAAAGAATTTGTGACTTTTGATCTTAAGACACCGTTATAAGCTGATTACCAAGGTAAGCATCATCTCTGTATATCACTTGAAATGGTGTGTGTGTGTGTGTTGTGTGCTCAGACATTCTATACTCAGCTAATGGAATACCGTATATTTATCACAAAGCCGTAATGTTCCGTGACTTGATGTCATAGGGAGAAATCATGGTTGAAGTCGGCAGATCCAAACGCTCACTCACTCACACAAACAAACGGTAAAGGGGTGAAGAAGAATGCCTTCTCTGTTGTTCTGTCGAGACGTTGTGACAAAGGAGCTTCTTTGCTCAACAGCTTTCGATTGGCTGATTGACATACATACCACCACCCCCCTCTTCCTTGACAAGAGGTGCGGTCTTCATCACTGCGCAAGATTTTTGTTTACTCTACGATTTCTCTCTTCTGCTCCTTCGCCTTTGTATTTTTGAATCTTGCACTTTTTCTCTTCCTCTCTCTCGAGTCACATTCTTCAGGGTGAAGTAGTAGAGTTCTATTCCCATTTTATAACAACGTCTTCTCATTTCTTAACGTGAATTCGTTACACCATTCAAAAATGTTCGTCTTTTTAGTTTTGAAGCTTCACCTGACCCAGTCAAAATGTTACTTGTGTAATTGTTTCCGATCTAATCAAGAATTTTCACACAAAAGCATTTTTGGAAAATTCGCCAAAACAAAAATTTCGCGAACCACGAAATTAATTTTCAGAGCTTCACTTTTTTTATACGAAATTTTTTAAATCTTTCATGAAATAAAAATGACGGTAATTTGGATTTAAGTGCTCAACAAGTGAAAAAACTAAATTTTTTCGTTGACATATCCAAAATTTTAGAAATGTTCAATCGCGAATTTTTTTTAAACAATAATTTGCAAAATTAAAGTACTTTACACTAAATGAAAAATTCCCACCCTAAAATTCTTTGACATCAAGGTTTTACATGCCAAAATTGTTGCTATGAAGAGTTTTTTCCCGTATTTATTTGAGGTTCATGTTTGGCTTCCTATCGATAACCTTCACTAGTTATACGCCATTGTGAGCGAAATTGAATTTGATTTCTTATCTCTTTCAATGGCTTTGAAAAAACCACTAAAATCCAAATAATCGCTAACTTTGTGGACATGGGGTGGAATAACTTCACTGGGCATCTTACTTGTCATTAGGTAAATATTTTATGATTCCTTCTTTGAAAGAATCTTTTTTTGTTGAAATGTTCTTAAACCCGTTTCTGCCAACACTCCCTTCTTTCTTCGCCGTGTAAAGAAGATTTGAGTGTAATGAATAAACTTGAAAAGTAATCGTTTCAACAGAACGCTGCAATTGTGCTTCCCTAATTCATTTATGAATTTTATGATAAATTGATTAAAATGTAAGAAATCCAACTTTGAAAACAACAATTTGAATGTTTTTTATAATTACAAACAAATCGCCATTTTAAAGGATGGAGGATTTTATTAATTTGGTCATTTAAAATTCAATTGTAACAAAAATTGTTGTAAAGTGTCAAAAAAAAAAAGCTACACTTGTTTGCGTGGCAACAACAATCGATGTTCGAAAAAGTAAAGAGGATCGTTTTTTGTCAGTAAAGGTGAATTTTATTATTAGTTAATGCTTGTAAACATTTTTGCTCCTGTTCCAATCGTCATTCATTCACATTCACCAGCTGGCATGCATAGCAATACCAATGTTGCCGTACACTTCTGAGCAAACGCAATATTCTAGCTTAGAAAAAAAACTGAATACGTCTATCCTAATCAGGCAATATTAAAATTTTTAAATGTGTTTATGAAGCTAAAAAATGTATTGAACAAATAATTTCGGGTTTAAACCAAAATTCTTATCAACTTTAAATACTTAAAAATTTAGTCGCACATAATTCTAAGGCTTTTTAATTCTTCTACTGATATCACTAAAACTCACTAAATTTTGCCTTTTTTACAGCCATGTTTTTAAGCACGCACAAAAATGTGCTAAAAACTAAAATATTGGCAAGTTCTTGTTTTTTTTCTCACTCTTCTTCATCTATATATATGTGTTGTCTCCCATGGTCTGGCCAGATGACTAATGGAGGATTTAAAAGGAACATATGGTGAAATTTAAGCTTAAATTTGTGAAATAAACATCATGATAAATGGAGTGAAAAAGTTTTAATGCAACTAACTTTTAACTTAAATTTTTCAAGTACTTCTTCTTTCTTGAATGGACAAAACATATGTATTTGTCAAGCCATATCTATACAGATTACATTTTCATGAAAGAAATCATCATGAATGCTAGATATTTGTCATATTTTTTTAGGGTAATGAAAATTTTTTTAGGGGAACTTGAAAATTAGTTGAGGGGGGAGGGGGGCTTGAGAAATAGGTGCCCCAAAATTTAATAGGTAGCGCGGGCACTGCACAGAGCATCTTTTATTCTTATCATATTTTTTTATAAATCACTTTTGGATCCTTAAATAATAATTATAATTAAATATAATTAATTAATATAATAATAATTATTAATTTTAATATCCATTATATAATGAAAGAAAGTGTTCACACAAACTTTTTATTATCATTCAAGTAATTTAAAGCAAAAACAATATATCACATTTTATGAAGAAATAGAAACTCCCATTTGCCCTTTTTGTATGTTATGTAGTGCATGTGCAATGTAGATTTTGCATTCCTCGCTATTTTTTTCTTTAAATTACTTGAATGATAATAAAGAAGTTTGTGTGAACACTTTTTTTCATAATGGATATTAAAATGGATGTAAAACGTTTTTCGAAACTATGTTTTAAAATTCACTTTTTTGCTTTGTTGAAACTTTCTATACAAACTAAAAAAAAATTTTTTAATTCTATGTTACTATAATATAAAAACAATCTATGCAGAAGGCAAAATTTGAAGAGTTAAAAACTTGTCTATAAATGAACTGCTAGTTGCATCGAATTAAAAAAGAGGCGGAGAATTAGAAAATTATCAGTGTATCTTTCAAGTTTCAACACGTCTACAGAACCTGACAATCCCACATAATATTACGCGCATTTATTAAGAAACAAGACTTCAAAGCTTATTCAAAAAAGTAAAATCAAAAAAGACACTTTAGAATTTAAAAAAGACACTTTTGAATTTAAACAAGATAATTTAGAATTTGAAAAAGACACTTTAGAATTTAAAAAAGACCGTTTAGAACTAAAAATGGTATATATATACCTTTTTCCCTTTAAAATTTTCATTTTTCATTTCAAATTCGTCCTTTTTCCCTTCAAATTCGTCTTTTTTCAAATGCGTCCTTTTGTCCATATTTATTTTAAATTCACCCCTCTGTAATTTATATTCAAGTGAAAAAAGGACGAATTTAAAGTCAAAAATGACCTATTTAAAATGAAAAAGAACGACGTTAAAGCAAAAATATCGTATATGAATACACATATCAGAATTTCCACAGGCTTGGAAATTCTGTTTTAATGCAAATAAATATAAAAAGAATACCTGGTATTTGAAGATTTTATAACGGGATTCTTTTCTCATCGATAATGTTCTTGTGTATATGAGAGGAGGAAGAAGAAGAAGAAGAAGAAAATAGCTGGAAAGGAACACTGTGAAGAAACTATTGATTATATATGGATTTTCGTGAATACTAGACAAGATTTTTATTGCTATTTATGAAATGAGATGATGCGTGAAATTTTTCAGTGAATTCAAGTTAATCATGACTAGGAATAACGTCCATTTTGCTATTTACGATATCTTTAGCATTCAGTGCTCGCAACCAATGCGCAAACAAGAAGCAGTTGTGCTGCTAAAAATATATAGAAATTCTGTGAAACAGTTCTTTTTAGAATGTGGCAAAACTTTCGCTATCTGATGAAGCAGACCACAAATTCATTCAAAATAAAAATCACCATGTTATTGATTGTTGAACCAATTTTCAATACTAAGTTGGAGAGAAAGGAGAAACATTTATCGAAATAACGAACAAACTAAACACCAAACTCATGTGAAATAAACCTATAGTTTTTGATTTTGACTTTTATTATTATAAATCATGTTTTATTAATGGCTCTACCTCTATGCGACATATTTTTTGAACAACTATTTAATTCTTCTTTTCTCTCCTCGTTCGAACTCACTTGCACACATTCTCCAAAACAACCACATGTCACTTTTTGCTCGATCTAAAGAAAAAAATTCTTTCTTATCAGCTCTTCCAAAACCAAACTCAATCTTACTCGTTTCAGAAGTTTTAAATCTTTAACTAGAAAAGGCATGTGGTGGCATGGAATCCCTGACTTCTTTCAAAAATTTTTTTTAGTCATGAAGAAATATTTTCATCGCGTAATGTTTTTAGACAGCAAATATTTTTGAGCTTAACGTAATCCATTTTTTTACTTCAAACTTTTTAATTTTTTAATTGTTCAAAATTGGCTGAACGATATATCTCTTCAAATTTCGTGACCTTTCCTAAATTAGCTACCTCCACCTTTTGATACCATTTTCATTGAAGTTGAATGACTCTCTAATGTCAAAAACTGTCAATCAAAATCAAAAGTAAATATTTTTCGACAAAATTTTGATTTTTTTTTTGAGTTTTTTTATAGAACCTATGAGATAAATTCTGAAAAACAATAATCTCTTGATTTGGGTAACTTAAATTCATAAAATATTTAATGTTTATTCTTTAAAGTAAAATAAAGATTCGCATCTATTTTATACCGAAGTTTTAAAATTCTTTTATTTTTGCCTTTGCTAACAACTTTTCTGTTGGTGCCGTATACAACCCAATTGCTTTTTTAGTTTAAAAAAAAGTTGGCTTTCCTATCAAAATAGGCCTGTTCTCGGATATTATATACTATTTTTTATATAAAAAATATTCCAAGCATTTATTATCGCTCTTTCATTCTTATTTTTTCCCTCAAATGATCGATTTTTACGCACCCTATTGCATATATAAATACATCTTTTTTTGCTGTCCATACGCGGCTAGTACCACATTGATCTTCCAAGAAATGAAAATCATCTGCTTTAAATAGATAAAATTCAATCCAAAGAGAAAGCAGACCAGTAGTCTTCAAAATTCTGCTCCTCAAGGACTTAAAACCCAAAATTCATTGAATTTTATGACAATTTTTTTCTCATATTGCTTGAAGCCTCTGCAATCTGATGTAGTTTCATCAGCTTCCTTTTCTATCTTCATCAACCAAAAAAAGCAAGAAATCTGGATCTTTTTCGGCATGCATCTTTGTTTTACCTACTTAATACTATTCTTTTTTTAACAAATATAAAATTGGTGGTGGCGTTATCACCCATTTTGAATGATTTATTAAAAATAAAAAAAATGTAAAAATTTTTGCCTGATTTTGTTTGAAATAAATCTAAACCGGTTTAGGCAACACTGCCTTCTTTTGCGGAAAAGATAACGGAAATGAAGGGCAACCCACTTGCCAACAATCAATGATTAGTCTGATAAAGAATTAGTTCCGGCCCTCTATTAAAATAAGCAAGACAGTCACTTCAGCATATTAAGTTAATATATATTAGTTAAAAACTTAATATGTTAAAGTAAATGTAAATTTATGTTTTAATAGCTGAGTAATTATACTTTGAATTAATCTAACAAATTATCTCTCCATCTATCATATATAAGGAACAAGGAGTTGATAGTCATAATACACTTTATTAGGAGGATTTATTAGAAGACATGTTTTTCATCTTTTCTCATCAACTAAATACAAAGAATGTTAAAAATAACAATTAAATTATCTTCTTTAATTAATTATACAAAATAAAATAAAGACGGAAAAGTAAATATATCAGTATATATAATATATAATATACTATATAAATAATTTTATGTGGTATAAATATTCTTTCTGTTTACATAAATTTGGATTGTGTTCTTTAATAAAAAGTGATTCTAATATATCTAATTGCCTCCTATCAATACATCTTTTTATAATGGTGAAATTTTTTATATTATATCAATTTCTACATACTTCATTAGAGAGCAAATGTTTGCCTATAGAGGAGTTGCTGCTTATTTTTGTTACGCGCCCTATTTTTATCTCTCACTATTAATGGAACATGCTCTTCAATTCTATCCTTGAGCCGTTGGGATGTTCTTCCAATATAGGAAGCTCCACATCCACAATTAAATTGTTTTTATCAAAATTTGAAATAACATCTTTAGTGGCTCTTGCAAACATTCTATTAGTTAAATATATCAACCTTAAATTAATAGAAGGGGCAACATTTTTAAAACCAATATTTTCAAAATATTATCATATTTGTTGGAAACTATATCTCCCAGGAAACCCATTATTTCCATCTATAAAATTAACCAGCTCAATAATTATTAAAAAAACTAACAAATTTTTCTAACAAATAATGGATTTAATTTGAAGATACATATAGATTGTGTTTTAGCATGATTTTCCATGTTCATATTTCAATCAAGTGTAATAAAAACGATTTCGAGTCACGATTTGTTCTAAAAGCAATGCTAGGCTGGATTATACGTGATGATGGTTAAAAGAATTCCTGAATCTTATTAACAAATTGGGGGTGCTGACATATGATAAAACCTTTATTCCATAACTGTCAATCAATTTTCTTCCTCCATTTTATCAATCATAAGCACTATTTTGAAGATTGGAAATCATTTAGAACTTAAATTCACACAGTAAAACCTAGCAATTCTTTTCTTATTTTTCTTTCTGTTTTACCTGTTCTAAATTATTGATTTCTCCGACAAGTTCAACCCTATCAGTGACGGCGGCTATTTTAAAAGCTTTAAATGTGTTTATTCCTAAAATCGTTAGTTGCATCTTTTAATACCATTTTCATGGCAGTTGAATGACCCTCTCATATCAAAAACTGTCAATCAAAATCAACGAAAACATTCATTCAAATTTAAAATAAAATACACATTTTTTTTACTAAATCAAGAATGCTAATTTAAATTCCAAAATCATTTTTTGAAATTTGGTTTTCAAAGTGTCTAAAAGTGTCAATCAATTTTGAGGGTTATGTCTGAAACTCCAAGAATAGTAATTAAATTTTAAACTAAATATATTTTTTACATCAAATCTACCCTGCCAATTTCATTTCTCAGCTCAGTTTTAGCAACTACGTTTGGAAATGTCTAAAAGTATTTGCAGTTTACGTCTGAGAAAGTGTCTCCAAAAACATTTATACACATTTTAAATAAAAAAATTTTTTAAATAAATCGAACATGCAGATTATATTTCTCGACTCATTCTTTGCAATTAGTGTGAAAATGTCACTCATATTTGTGGTTTGCCGATTATTTCCTAGAATATTATTTATATTCTCAATAAAATTTATTTTTTATACTATATCTCCATGCTGATTTTATTTTTGGACTCAGTTTTCATAATTAGAATGTGAAAATGTCAATCAAATATGTTAATTTCGCATGAAAATTTTCTTTAAAAACATTTATTCATATTTTAAGTGCAATATTTTTTAACTAAATTGACGATGCTGATAACATTTTTTGGTTAAAGTTTTTACCATTACTGTGAAAAATGTATCAAAGTACAAATAGAATTAATGATGTATGCCTAAAAATTATTTCATAAACTTACTTCCATATTTTAAATAAAATATATTTTTTTAAATAAATTAAACATTATTACTCGACTCATTCTTTGCAATTCGAGTGTGAAAATGTCAATCATATTTGTCTTTGACGGCAAAAATTATTCACTAGAATATTATTTATATTCTCAATTAAATACATTTTTTATAGTAGATCTCTATGCTGATTTTATTTTGAACTTAGTTTTCGTAATTAGAATGTGAAAAATGTCATACAAATATGTTTTCAAAACATTTATTCACATTTTAAGTGCTTTAACTAAATTTACCATGCTTATACCATTTTTTGGCTAAATTTTTACCATTACTGTGAAAAAATGTGTCAAAGTACAAATAGAATTAGTGATGTAAGCCTGAAAATTATCTCATAAAGATACTTCTGTAAATGAATTTTAAATAGAATATACTTTTATTAATTTTTTTTATTACGATGCTCACTTCATTTCAGGACTTAGTTTTCCCAATTAGGGTGCAAGTTCACTAAATGACATATGGGTCATAGTTTGACGATCAGTGAAAAATGTTTTGGGGTTCTTTATTTGGGCCCAGATCACGTGTTGCTGGAATGTGTGTTAATCCGCGAAACAAAAGTTAAGTGTTTGAAAGGAAAACAAAAAAAAATTGAAACATTTCTTTATTGTGCAAAACACGTTTAAATTCAACACAATAAAAGCCAGGGATAAATAAAAGTCTAACAATATCTTAGTGTGATATCATTCAATTGTGGGCGGGAAAAAGCGAAATCCTTTAAAATAAATTAGACGAAGAGAGAGGAATTCAGCATGAAACTGAACCTAACATTAGGAAAAAAATTCCACAATTCTTCCCTGTCTTTTTTCGTTTACACAGGTGTTGTTGAAGAGAACGATTTCCTTGCTTCTGAAAATCTAAACAAGAACATTAAGATTATTTCTCATTGCATACATAAGTTATGCGAAAAAGATTATTGTAAAAATTTGATGATGATGATTCTGAAGTTAGGCGGCGTTATTACAGTTTTGCCTTAAAGATGAATTAATATCTGCAAGGCAATTTGGAGCTGTTTCATCCAAAATATTGTCGAAATAGAAAGAAAAAATAAATTTATCAAGAAATGGAAATCTCAAATGATAAATCTTCAAAGTTTTTCCAAAAGGGATATAAATAGTGATTTATAGGAAAGATAATATAAGATATACATTATACATATATATATATATTAAAAATATATATTTCAATTCATTTTTTCAAAAAGCGTACACATCGATAAAGTCTTAACAACCTTATACATTAGTCGTTTTTGAATAAATTTGCCATTCATGATATTTTATATCTAAAAGATTATTATTCTATTAACTTTGGATTTAATTCATGTAAACAGTTCATACAAAAGAATAACATGCGTAAATGTGCATCATAAAATGATATTTAAAATACAGGTTCACATTTAAATACGTCTTTTTAAAAGCGAGTATTAGAGTATCTCCTTGGTATTAGCGTGTGTATTAGAGTGAAGTACAAAATTTTAATAATATTGTTTGATTGTAATCAACATTCAATATTTTCACTATTAGAACATATTGCGATAATATTCCATCCAAGCAGATGTAATTTCATTAAAGGCGCTATCTAAAACACTTTCCATGGCATTTAAAAATTGCGATCTAAAACAATTTTCATGGCATTTAAAAATGGATAATACAGTAAGAAAGTAATTTATTCACATACACTAGTGCGCACCAAAAATGAGTATACAAAATAAGTAAAAGTTCGTGGATTGGGCCCGCTTTCGGCGTTATAACGAATCCAATGTGCAATTCCCTAAAAACTAATTAACCATGGATCAAGAATTTATTTTGATAAACAGAGTATTTGGGAGTAACCTGATAATTGGAAGGATAGAGAAAATGCGTAGCGTGATTGATGTAAATGCCTTATACTAATTAAGAGAAGAATGCTGGTTTGAGTTTCGTTGCTCGGATTCATCTTCTTCTCTTCTTTCCCCACAGGAAATCTGGCGTTGCACGAGACTCGTATACACGCCTTCCAACGCCATCAACTCATTGTGAGATCCCATTTCGACGATTTCTCCATTCTCAAGAACAATTATCTTGTTTACCTAGAGTAGAAAAACAATATATATTCCTATTTATTTATTTAATTAGGATACTTTTCAACACGATAAAAACTTATGCAAAAAAAAATTAGAAGGGAAACGATTGTATGCCTTCTACAAGAAATATTCTAACTTTAAAGCTGAATCGTCTCAACTCAACGTTTACCTGGAAAGAATATATTAGCAGATAAATTTTTGGCAGAACAAATCATGTGTAATAATAATGATAATTAAAAAAAAGGTTTAAGAAGTTTAAAAATATATATATACTAAGCTCGATTTGAAAGAAAGAGTTTTGTTTATGATAAAAAATATTCATTCATAATAATAATTCTATAATTTATTTATATATTGATTTTGCACACAAATACACAATGGCACGCCCATATCTGTAGGCAAAAAAATAAAGTAAATATTTCAGGAGGAGAAAGAATTGAACTTTTGGTTGTAATGTGAGGTTGTAAATTGCCATTGTTTGAAATCATGTACAGATCATTATATGTTAAAATTAATTAACTTCTTACCACGCTAGATTAAAGCAAAGACACTCTTGAAAATGGGTTGGTAGACTCCTTTTAGAGTTTAACTGATTTTGTCGCAAATTATATGTGTATTAAAATGGAAGGAAAATGTGGTAGTGAGCAGGCTTTCCAAACACAAAAATAATTTCAAAAACAAATACACTAAACTCCCGATAACTCAAAATCAGATCATTCGAAATTGCGCCTAACTCGAAGTCGAATCGCGGTCTAAGTCCCAGCCGTATCCCACACATGTTAAATTCTTCGTTTAACTCAAAGTCGGGTAAGTGAAAATTTCGCTTAAGTCGAAGTAACACATGCGTGCTTTGATGTGAACGCACATGCTTTGAAACTCAAACTCAAATTATTCTCAATAGCAATTTTGAATGCTCTCTGTGAATTGCAGTCCATCATCGTGTTGCAAAACATTTCCAAAGCTTTGAATACCAAGTTCTAATATGACAAATCAATAGAAGTATGCGTTACGAATGTTTCATTATTTCGTTGTAGAACATTTGCAGCACTAATAAATTGCTTTGATTTATTATTATCTTTAAGCGGGGAAGCGCAAAGTGCTGAGATCTTTTCCACGTAATTTATCGTATTTTTGTATATATATATGCTCTTATTCTTTTTTTTATATATAAAAAATACATTTTAAATAACTTTTTCTTAAGTGTTGCACCCTTAAATTAGTGCATGGAGCAGAATAGTCATGATCAAAAATGTATTTATTTAACAAAATTGGGGACATCGTACTACATGGCTCGTCATCTTCGTTTAACTCAAACTTCAGATAAATCAAAATATTTTGATGGCTCCCGAGGAATTCCAGTTATCGGGAGTTTACTGCATACTCTAGTAAATGGTATTGTGAGATTGGCACGAGAAAGGCGTTTGTTAGTTAGTTCTGGCACTTCATTACAAAAGGTTGCTGACGTCTGCTCTAGTATATGAAGACAAAATTTGACAATGATTGAAGCGTTTCATTTTGAATTCAGGTATAGCATACATCCATTCAGTTGTTGACGCTTTTCATGAGATATCTTTAAAAGCTTCGAGCAGCCATTCAGAAAATGGCGAAAAGAAATTATAATGATAACCTATAGCACTTAACAATAAAGAAGTGCTAGCACACACGGACACACAACGCACAAGACTAACTCACTCGTTCAATTAAGGAATAATATTTGTGGTAGCGCATCAACTCTACTTCCTATGCAATGTGTAGCAGATCACTCACTTCGATTCCACTCAACTGAACGTTATCTCTTATTCCTCAAAAATTGGAAGTAGAAGCATGGGAAGATGTGACGCCTAGCTTCAACCATTTACATGCCTTAATTTTTGCCGGTAAGGTTTAAACTGATACATATTGAATTGAACCTTTCAGATCCAATGCGACACCAGTATGTCCATAAAATAAAAATCCAATCAATAAAAAAAACATTGAAAAAGATAGGCATGCAGGCGAATAATCTTTAAAAAGCCTTAATATTATTTACTTTCTCAGAGCTAAAAATTAAGCAAACGTTAAATGTAACTTGTGATTTTTTATTATAAATTTTTAAATCAAGTTTTTTTATCAAATGCTTCATTATGCATATCGTGGTCTTTATGCTGCGTGGAAATTACTTCCCAAACACTGGCTATGGTGCAGAGAATAAATATCCCTATAAATTTTCAAATCGACGTATGGATCAAATATAGAAGTTCAGAAGAGACAATTCTACAATACCAGATCGCACTTTTTCAAAGGAGAATACTTTAAAATATTTCATGCTCCCTAACAATGATAATAATTCATCGGAAAAGGTGCTTATAGAATAAATGTTCATATTTTTAGCTTAATTTTTTATGTTGTTAGATCAATTTATTAATTAATTAAGTTGTTTGTGGCGTTCGCACCCACCTTTCGGATATCGTGGCCCGCCCGGAATGCTGAGTCCAGGTCTACCTGGACTTTCCATCCCACTCAACGCCTACCGGCCCTTGTTACTGCATAGCTATACCTTGTTATATATATTTTTTACAAATATATAAATACAGCTGAGTGAAAGATACAATCTTAACGCGAACGCTTCTAATTTGGGAAACAAACTTAATGTCTAGTGATAGCTTAATTACTAACCACGTAGAATCGGGTCGCCAGAGCACTACCTGACCGTCAATTTATATGAAGGATTTATAGGTCAGCCTTTGTTCTCCCTAAACTGATCATTCTGTCCAGCTATGAAAGATATTCCTCTCTTGGATGCGATATCTTAAAACTAAAAAAATTATTTTAAAGTATATCAGCGAGTAGATATACATTGTATACATAATCGTAATATAATTTTCACTTTCTCAATGGCCAAATTTTGTTTATTTTCAAGTTTATTTTGCTATTTTACAACTGACATGATTTAAAATTTACGCGTTTCTAGCCTAAATTTTCTCGTGTCGTAATACTGCATCAGATCAATTTTGAATATTTATTGTACCTATTTGTATCAAGAATCCGTATGTTTTTCACAAATCATATCGAAATATTAGAAAGATTCACAGGTCATCGTTATTTGTTGATAAATGTGCGCAAACAAAAAAGTTCAATTAATAACAAACTCTTGTTTACAACAAAAAGGAAATATTTGAAAACATTAAAAAAAAATTAAACTCACGCGTTGAATAGTTGAGAGGCGATGGGCAACGATGATTACGGTTTTCCCGCTCAAATTCTGAGAAATGGCTTCTTGCACAAAGAATTCCGATTCTGCATCCAAAGCACTGGTTGCTTCATCCAACAAAAGAATGCTTGGCTTGCGCACCAAAGCACGAGCCAATGCGATTCGCTGTTTCTGTCCACCTTAAAAAATTTGAAATTTCATCATATCCGAATAAAGGTTTTTTTTATTGTGTGTGTGTGTGTGTGTGTGTGTGTGTGTGTGTGTGTGTGTGTGTGGTGTGTGTGGGTGTGTGTGTGTGTGTGTGTGTGTGTGTGTGTGTGTGTGTGTGTGTGTGTGTGTGTGTGTGTGTGTGTGTGTGTGTGTGTGTGTGTGTGTGTGTGTGTGTGTGTGTGTGTGTGTGTGTGTGTGTGTGTGTGTGTGTGTGTGTGTGTGTGTGTGTGTGTGTGTGTGTGTGTGTGTGTGTGTGTGTGTGTGTGTGTGTGTGTGTGTGTGTGTGTGTGTGTGTGTGTGTGTGTGTGTGTGTGTGTGTGTGTGTGTGTGTGTGTGTGTGTGTGTGTGTGTGTGTGTGTGTGTGTGTGTGTGTGTGTGTGTGTGTGTGTGTGTGTGTGTGTGTGTGTGTGTGTGTGTGTGTGTGTGTGTGTGTGTGTGTGTGTGTGTGTGTGTGTGTGCATGGTGTTTAGATATAATGAATACCTGAAAGTTGGGCTCCCTTTTCACCAACCAACGTGTTGTATTCGTCTTGAAGTAAGGAGATGAATTTACTCGCGTTAGCAAGGATCGCTGCTTCATTGATCTCTAGCATTGAAGCTCCTTCATCCAGCCCATATGCAATGTTTTCCTTAAAATAATTTTGTTTATTTCAGGAACAAAAAATAGAAACTTCCCTGAAACATGATATGATGTGATACAATGACGCATGACCGTTGAATTAATATTAATTATACCTAGCACGCGAATTAAGATCACTACTGTTTTTTATTTTAAAAAGCAACTTTTTTCGATATCAAATCTTAATTTCTAAATTACCCTCTTTTTATATGCAGCAGATATTCTTGGAGATTATCTATAAATAAGAAAGGACCTTTTCGCACTCCACTGACCAATTATTTGTTCCTCGCAAAGATATAACTCTAATTAGGGGTGCGTAAGGTTCGTTATATATTTTCGAGACCACAAGATCTCTGGTTCGATCCGGCATCAAGCTTTTTTTCATCGTAGTTCAACACAAGTTGTGCAATTGGGCAATGTCGATGAAAACACTCAAGGTAGTACACGATTACTGTTTGCCTAACTGCTATAGTTTATCTTCTTTTTCTCCTTTACAATGCTACCATATATCTTCTAAAGTATATTTACACCACACTTGTGTTCATCACACTGTATTGTAAAATATGTTACTATTGCCTTCAGATAGTAGTGTATTCGTGAGATAAGGATTGTTTTACAGTTTCATTCATAAATTGCAGTTTGTGAGAGACTTTGATGTTGCTCGCACTTTGGAACTTCATGAGTGCAATGAAAATTTTTGTAATAAAGCTTCAACTTGTGTAAGAGCTGATGAAAATCTTGAGACACTATCTCCAAGTATTCATTTTGACCATAAACATTTTTATAGAACAAAATTTTTTTTCATTACAACCATTGAGTCCCTTTAATGTTTTTATACAATTGACTGAGAGAGTTTTTGAACAAGTTGTTAAAGAGTCCAAAAGATATTCTCTTCAAAATAATTATAACAATTTCAATTGCTCTATAAATGATTATAAATGCTTCTTGGGAATTCTTTTATTATCACAACAAGAAAGATGTTGGGTTAGAACTCGTAAAGCAATCCATGACAAGAAATAAATTTAGAGAATTGAAACGCTGTTTGCATTTCAAATACAATGAAGAAATTTCGAAAAGTCAAAACTACTTCAAAATTCGTCCTTGGATAAATATTTTAAATTAAAATTTTTCAAAATTCAAGTATCTTGACAATTACTTTTCAGTAGATGAAAAAAATATGCCAATATTTTGGACGAAATTCTCTGAAGCCGTTTATAAAAGGCATGCCTATCAGATTTGGCGATAAAATGAAGGCATTGTGCGATGCAAAACAGGTTAATGCTATGAGTTCGAACCTTATCAAGGAAAAGAGACCTTCAAATCAAAGATACCTTTAGTTTCAAAAGTATTAAACTCTTTGATTTACTTTTTCCTGCGTTTTCGCCTATATTGGACATATGTCGCCTCGAATATTTTTGAGGAACAGAATTCATTTTTCAACGTTTTCTGTGTTCAAGCACAAAATTAGACTGAGTTACAGCTTAAAATAATCAAAATAAATGAATTTTATAAAAACAAAAAATTTGGCCGACAGTGGGTTAACGTGGATCAGTTATAACGCGGAAGAGTGATTTGGATCCAAAGAAGCGCGGTATGATGATTCTCCTTAGTATAACTGTAGTAGCTCACGTTCGAATTCGTTAGCAAATTTATATTTTATAGTTACATATTAATTAAGGAATAAAAGAGATGCATTTAAATAACTAAAGAGAAACAATTTCGCCAAACTTGCGAAAAAGTTACCATTTTTTGTTTGCCAACTGCACCGCCAATTTTGTAATGGCGAATTTTGCAATAAATAGCCAACTAATTAGTGAACTAACCTTACTATCTAGCGAAAAATAAAAAATTCTAATAAGAAATAAATTTTATAACTATTTTTTAATATGTTTTCATAAAATAGGTTTTATTTATTTTTTGATGGAAAAAATTCTTATTGTGAAAATTTTAAATACTTCTTCTTTATGCTTGGAGCAAGGAGAGGTAACATTTTTTATTTAAAACAGTAAGAAAAATCTAGAATTTCTGAATTTTTTTTGAATGAATTATAACCTTTAATTATAACCTCAAATTGATACAATTTTTAGCATTTATTTAATATTGAATAATTAGGCAATCAATATATATAATATCTTTCCCTATATGCCCACTACTAATATAATACTCGGTTGAAGAATTAAATTTTAGAACAGCAAACAGATAGTTAGTTAACAAGTCAGTTTGTTAAATTGTCAAGTTAATTAATTGATGCTATTGAAACGATCCAAGATCCAAGAGAGATTAGAACTGATCCAAGATTAAAACTACAAGAAATGGAGCATTTTAGAACTTATAAAGAGTTTGTTACCCAGATGGATCGATTGAATAAAACGGGTTCTTGTGATACGATAGCTACTCGTTGGTGTAGAAAGTGATGCTCATATTGCGCCACAGCTACCCCGTCAATTTCAACGCTGCCCATTGTCGGCATGTAAAGATTTTCCAGGAGTTTTATGATGGAGGATTTGCCACTTCCTGAAGCGCCCACAATGGCAAACACTTCGCCAGAATTGACTCTGAAAGAAACATTCTAAAAATATTCAATTGTATATGACAAATTACTCGGCTATTTGGTAGATGATACGTGTACTAAGAAAAAAAATGAAAGAATCAAACATGGAAAAGAAAAAAATGTCAATGAAATGGCAATGTGAAAGAAATGATGCAAGAAGATCGTATTGAAGATGAAAATGCTCATGGTGGCTAAAATGAAGGCAACGGATCTCATGGCCACTGACCCCCTTTTCTTATAGGCTCTTTTTTTAGAATACCGACAAAAAGAGAAGCAGTTCAAATATATGCAAGCATGTACTTGTTAGTGTGAGTTTACAAAATTGTGTGAATCGCTATATAATCAGTGCAAGATATGTATGACAAGCTTTTGAAATATTATTTCTATTTGAAATAAATAAGCAATGATATGCGATTTTACAGTACAGGAATAAGGATTGGAGAATATAAGAATATTTTAAAGAAGAAAAGGAAAATAAATCATTCTCCAATTCATAAGATTCTTTAAAAAGATTCCCACATTTCCCTGTATCCATTAGAAGTATTAGTTATTGGAAATGTGTTACTTTTAGAGAAAGAGTGTTAGCACGCGACGGATAAGAAAAGGAGACATTTTTGAATGAGATGCTGCCTTTGAAGTCTTGAGTTGAGAATTTTCCTTTTTCGATGGAGTACTTTGGTCTTCTCTCTATCAGCTCAAAAACCTAAAAAAGAGAAAATATGGTAGTTCCAAAATTAACGAATGCCTATATTATCTATCACTAAACCTCAAAAGGTTACACAGGGAGAGACAATCTCATAATTACAAATAGATCTTTTAATGTGACAATTGTATTTAAAAAATAACGCATTTTGTTTAAATGTGTCGAAATAAAAAAACACATCATTACAAAAAATGATATAATAAATTAGAGAAAAAAACATATGTAATGCAGCGTTTCGCAACGGAGCTATATGGCCCTCTAGGCGGCCCTAAAAATTCCAGGAGGCCACCGAAATCAATTTCAATTTTAAGAAGTTACACGGGGGCAACAGAAAGTTAGACGAGAGTCACAGAAATCCTAAATATTTGTTTATTGTATGAGTTTACGAAGATATGCCTTATATTATTACCGTATATGCCAGTGTATAAGTCGATCCGGTGTATAGGTCCACCCCCAAATTTTAAAACAAAATCGTGAAAAAATGTATGTTCTTTGTATAAGTAAGTCGATACAGGATTTCAAACAGGAAGTTTGACTTGTAACAATGAAGTATAGAAGAAAATGAAAGAAGATCACAAAAATTTATTTACAACAATTTCTTAAATATATAAAGTTATTACATTTCGCATGTGTCGTGTATTCCTATTTTACATGTTGATTTCAAATAAATGCTCAGAATCCTTCAAATTCTTTGAGTTCATTATCGCTTTTTTTTTCAAATAGTCGTATTGGGTATCTAGGAGAAATGTGCCACAAAATTTATTATTATATAAAACATTTTTTGACTTGCACCGTATGTACAGAAAATATCGAAACATTGCACCACAATAAACTCACCTTAGCTTCTTTTACTTGTTCTTACTTCACACAAGTTAGGCCACGTGATTTGCAGTCTATGAAAAATGCGCACGAAAGATCTACCTATCGTGCCGCTAAAAATAATCTTTCCACAAGTGTTTTTGTTTAGGAGACATCTTCAATTAGCATTAGTGCAGTTTCAACGATATGCATGTCTGTAATTCGCGGGGTTTAACTTAGTATTTTGAAGTTTACATCTTGCGTTCGTTGTATAAATCGAGGACGATTTTTTAGGTTAAAATTTAGGTGCTCAAAGATCGACTTATACACCGGCATATACTAGTTATCTCTTCTATAGTGCTTGTTTTACATAAACAGTATGATTAGAATAACGACAAAATTAACTTTTTTTTGATTGAAGAGGGATGAGAGGATATCCGAACATTTCCGATGAATGGTGTTCAAACACAAGATTTATTTGCTTTGTTTTTAATAATTTTTTTAATTTCCTACTTCTTTCCAGGATTTTTGAAACATTCTTTCATTAACTAAATAAGTAAAGCTTCATATTTATTTTTGTTCCTTTGCGCTAAATTTTAATCTTAAAATCAGTCAATAAATTTAATTAAAGAATTAATTTAATTTAAATTTTAATAAATTTTTAACTGTATTACATTTTTTTGATTTAATTCTCAATATTTTTAGAGGACACAATGCATTGATTAAATTATTTGAACTTGCTTACTTCCCATCACCTTTAAGTGTAACTTTTCATTCGCTATTTTTAGATAAGGCAATTTTTTTTAATTTATTTTAAAGACGAAAATTAAATAAATTTTTAGTAAAGTTCCTAGTGTTTAACCTTCGCAAGACGGATGATTTTTTGCATACGCAAAAGACGGATATATGCCGTAAAACTCCCAAAATGAAAATTTAATATAAAAGGACAATATTCTCGATTTTATTACTATTATGCTATATTTTCAAGAAATTCACTTTCTATTTCTTACTAAACAACTGTTTAATCCTTTAGAAACGCTAAAATATATTTTAATTTTAACGCCATCTATGAAAATAAATTTGAAAAAGTACAACTACATAAAAATGGAAAGAATTCATTGTCTAAACCAGCGTTTTTCAAACTTATTTTACTGCGACCCATAGCAAGAACCACAGTTTGCATCGCTACCCATAATACTTAGGTGTAAAAAGACAAACTTTTTTCACTAGATTCATTTATTCAGCATCTTTTTTGTCACGCCCCATTTTATTTTTCACGCGACCCACTGAAGGGTAGGGACCCACAGTTTGAAAAACGCTGGTCTAAACCATTGGTTCTCAACCTTTTTTATCCATGGGTCCTTTTCTCTCCTTTTTTATTAGTGGACCCCTCATAAAAATTGGAGATAAAAAATATTTTATTTTAATATTTTTCACTAATAAAATTTTTAAGTTTTTGATAAAGGAAATAATATATAATTAGAATTCATATTGTAATGAAAGCAAACCAATTTTAATTCAATTTTTATAATAATTATAGTGAAAAATTTACTTTTTTTAAATAAAAATGGTTATGAGCTGGTTTTCTTCATTTTACCATCAAAATATCATTGAGCACATCCAATTTATAATATTTCGCATATGGACCCCTGAATTATTATGTGGACGCCGGTTGAAAAGCCCAGGAAACTAAAAATTCTTTATATCACTAGAAGCTTCTTTTATGCATGATTTATTTGTTTGTAGAAATGCGTACATCGGTAAGTTGTCGTCAAAATTATATTAGAAGTATATAAATAATCGTCAGATCAGTATTTATTTCTATTATTCTTGTGACCTTGAAACAATTTTCATTGATATTTTTCCTTACTGTAAACAGACGAGCCACCCTCATATCTGTTTACAAATTATCTGGCCTTGAAGCATTTTTCTATGAAAAGCGTATTCATATCATAAATTCGAAAACTCGTTCATTATAATTAATGTCTTCCATCTTCGGTTGTTTCTTTTCTTCCGAGTTGAGCATTTCTTCTTATACATACTCTCATGATTCTGAAACCGCAACATATGAATATGAGGATTCTTAATCTTTGGATGAAACTTTTAGTGTTTCGGATAGTCTTGTTGCTCCGGATGGTACCATTTTTCAATGGGAACCTTTATCATCAACATATGGCAGACCATTTTCACAAAATATTAGAAATCATTGGAGTTCCTTGGATATTTTCAACTATTTTTCACTCAAGAGATTATTTGTTACATATTTCGCTGAACTAAAACAAAAATGGATGAAGTTTTTTTGCAAGTTTATTTAATTTTCTCTTTCATTTGTATGTAACCTAATTCTGAATGTTGAAATAAGATTAGGGATGTAACCATTCCACATTTTGCCGGTATATTATATTTGCCATTCACCGATTCGGATCATGATTCCTATACCTTGTTTTACCATAATTTTGCCAAAACATTAAGGACGTACATCCGCCTTTAAAAATTTTATTGGGGGTGTGAAACCCATTTTGCAAAACCATGTCGTTCTTCTGAATGTGCGTCTCTCTCTGTACAACCATGTATATGTATATATACAACCATATACATTTATATATGTATTATATATAATTTTACCTTGGCTATTATTTATCTTATTTTTAAGTTGAAAAATTTGAAAAAAATTGCAATTTAAAATCGATTTACAATTATATAATATCCACAAATTCAAAAAACTTAAATAGGCTTTTTCATAAAAGTTTTTAAAATAACAAATAAGAGGCTAATTGTTGCTTTAATTGAGCTTTATCTAATTTAATAGTAAAAAATTAAAATTAGAACTTGTCGTGTTAAAATGCACAAATATTAATTTTTCCCCAACTTCGCAAGTTGGTAGCCTCTACTACCATTTCGGCTGCGATCCTCCCTAATGAAGATTTTAAAATGGATAAAAATCGTATTGATTATATATCGTGCTTATAACTTTTATGACCTTCCACCTTCAAAATTTTAAAAAATAAATGATTTGAGTCAGTAATTTTTGACTCATAAATAAAAAACTGCTAATAGACTTTTTTTATTTTGTAGAAGTGAAATTAATCATTAGCAAAATTTGAAATACTGTTATGATAAGTTTTCAATTTGTGATTTGTTCGCGTATTTTTCTACTCTTTTTTTTATTGCTCAAGCTAAAAATAAACGCCTTGAGATAAAGTATCTATTTTCACAAAAAAACGGAGAGCATTTTCTCAAAGCTGTGATGAATTGAGATATGTTCTCATCCGCTTTGATGTCAGGAGGGAAAGAAATCTCAACGATAAGTTGTCCCCAATTCGAATCCTACATGATCATTTTTTCAAAGCTGACATAAGTATTTCACTCTTCATGAATATGTTACCATAGATGAGCAACTTATAAAGTTTCGCGGCAAATCTTCTTTGAAAATTTACGTCGATCCAAACCTGGGCATTATGGAATCAAATGTTACCATTGCAATGATGCTCCTAACTATTACATTTTAGCACCTCAAATTTATGTTACAGGGTTGATAGACAAACGCTATTTTGCTTCGGAAGAAATTGTGAAAAGACTTGCAACACAAGCAGAACTGCCTCATGGTTCTGGAATTTTTACTGATCGTTTTTTTACTTCACACAATCTTTGTAAATGGGCAAAATTAAATAATTATGGAACCGTAAGAGCTAACCGCAAATTCATGACTCTAGTTATTAGACCTCAGTATTTTAAAAGACAAAGTAGTTTAACTGAGTATTACAAAACACGCCACTAAGAATTTTAAAGCTGTATGTTTTGTCCTCACAGCTCTTGAGTATGTTAAATTTGATAGGTGAAAACATAAGCCTGAGACATTGATCGAATATAACAAATATAAATCAGGTGTAGATGTTAGTAATAGAATGCTGAGAGAGTTCACAACATATTTAAACCCTCAAGGAGATGGCCTTTTCTGAAATTTTGTAATTATCTGGACATTGTAGCTCACAATAGCTGGATTATACAAAAGTACAATTATCCAGAATTTTTTCCTTCAACTCGCAAAAGTGGGAGAAAGTACTTCATCAGAGATTTATCGTTGAAGTTAAGTGAACTATCAATGCGAGCAAGGTGCAATGATCCCTTTACACACCGTCTTACAAGAGATCTCATAAGTTTCTATAGAATTGAGCAAGATTCAATTCAACCATCTACTTCTACACGAGGATATTGTTATGTTTTCGCTTGCAAACCTAGAAAAAAACCACAATAAAGTGTTCTAAATGCAACAAATCAGTCTGTAAATCGCATACAATTTATTTGTGTGAAAAATATGACAAATAATATTTCATATCTTCATATTTTTTTATTATCATTGAAAATTGTAATGCTTTGTTTTTAACTAATTTCATTTTTTCTTAATTTTAATCTAAAATAAAGCGTTTTTAATGAAATTTTTTATCTTTTTTTATAAAAAAAAATTTTCTGAGAAAAATTAAGGCTGTTATAGAAATATACGTGATAATTTAAATATAGGGTTTGTATATGTTAGTAGGCTAAATCTGCAATTCAAAAATGTATTGGAGTAAAACTCCCAATTCTGTCTTGCGAAGGTTAACTGAGCTTATATTACACTGTTAATTTTTTTCACATAAAATGTCGACAATATTCTGTAGAAACCTTACTTATGGTTTTATTAAATCCCCTCAAAATGATGCAATGCCTATGTGTTTATTACTCTGCAAAACAACTTTTTCAAATCAAAGTACACGTGCTAGCAAATTTAAAAAAACACTTTGAGACTCCACATAAAGAATAAACAAACCACTCGATTTCTTTATAAGATGCCTGATGAATTTGAAAATGTTTCTTCAAAAAAGAGCAAAAGTGGGGAAAGGAATGTTAACTTCTTACAAAATAGCAAACTTAATAGCAAAAGCCGAAGCCTCATACCATTGGGGAATCTTTTATCATGCTGGCCGTGTCGGTAGTGCTCTCAACAGTTATGGGTCAAAATCCTGAAGAAATAACTAGTTTAATTCCTTTGAGCAATTTTCATCACTATCGCGTCGTATTGATGAAATGACAGCTGATGTTGAAATCCAAGTAATCTCAATACTGCGAGAAAAGGAGTTTGCAACTCTTTGTCAACTCTTCCTGATAATTCTACATTGTTAATCGCATTTGTAAGATTTCTTACTAATATTACTTTTTGCTTCAAAATTAAGAACTAAGAGCAAAGGTGAAACTATCTTCAATAAACATAACGCGTATTTTCAAGAAGAGAATTCCATTAAAAAACATTGTAGCCTGTGCAACAGATGGTGCTGCTTCTATGGTTGGGAAATATCGAGGATTTAAAGCTTACTTCAAAAAAGTTGTTTCTGATGTAGTTTTTGTTCATTGTGTTCACTCATTCAAGTCATAAAAGGTGTCAATCTGATTTTAAAAATCAGAATCGACTCTTTCAACAATTATGTGAAAACAATGACGACGAATTTCAACGGCTTATTTTGCATACTCAAGTCAGATGGTTGTCCAGGGGTAATTGTCTGCATCGCTTCATTGCACTTTGAGATACTGTTTTATCTTTTTTTTTAAAGAACAAAGTTTGCAAAGTAATTTAATGATGCAAAAAAAGATATTTTCTACCTAACTGGTATATTTAAAAAGCTACTCAACAAACAACTTCAAAGAAGTATTTCCACTTTGTTTCTTGCAGAGAAGCAATTAAAACTTTCAATGGAAAAATAAAGATTTTCTGGTCAAATCTTGCAAAATGATGATTTACAGCTTCCTTCTTTAGCTAGCTTATCTGCACAACTTATTAATGATGAGTGATCACTTACTTGTTTATGTTAATCATCTAAAAGAGTTGCATAATGAAATGGAAAATCCTTTTTTTTTTATTTAATCCAAATGGATATACCTGATTGGTTTTTGATCCATCTTAAGTAGAGGTTGATATACAAGAAAGCTTTATCCAACTTCAGAACAACATCGCAACAAACTCAAGATTTAAGCATGGAGGATACCAGAAGCTTTGGATGAATGATGAAATATCTGAAAAGTATCATCTACTAATGTGGAAAAAAAGTTAAATTGCTTTTAGTTGCCTTCCCCACATCGTATTTAGTAGAATCAGGTTTCAGTCGAATGATGCATCTTCTTGCAAAAAGTAGAAATCGTCTTGATGTAGAAAAAAGAGGTGCCTCTTAACAACTTTAACACCAAATATTGACAAGTTGGTAGTCCTGCATCAATCACAAAGATCACATTGAAATTGTGTAACTATTTTATTATTCTATACATATAAAGGGGGCGGCGTGAGTAGGGTTGGTTAGATGCTGGATTCGATAACTCAAAGTCTTGGGTTCGATTCCCCATCAAGCCTGTTCCTCATAGTTCGATACAAGCGGCGCAATTGTGCCTTCTCGAGGAAAACACCCCGGGGTACCTCTACCTCTATAAATAAAGAATGCAAGGGGTATTGTCAACAAATTTAACTTTAAGGCTTTATATAATTATTTTGCCTGTCTGAAACTCCCTTGAAATATATCAATGTACAATTTCTTATAGTCCCGGCCCTTAAAGTAAGTTTTGCGCCCCCTCCCGTATCAGTTTTGCCTCCTCTCTACTTGGAGTCTGGCGATCGGGCTCATTGTAAATGAGGCAGCTGAACGTGGAATAGATCTTATTCAGAATTTTAATGATGGTATCACTAGGCAAGAAAGGCAAAAATAGTACCTGCTCCAGTTAATTGAAAATAATATTAAAAAAACCTTCATAAAGCAATGAAAAAAACGGTATCAGGTCAATTCGTTGTCTGACAATTCGTCCCCGGTCAATTCGTCACCAAGTCAATTTGTCCCAAAGTCATTTCGTTCTTGTTTGTTAATGCTTATTTTTACATGACAACAAATATTAGAGTTACAATGAAAATATTTAAAAAAAAATTTTTTATTATATCAATATTTATACTAAACTTGAAACTTATATAAATTATTTTTTATAAAAATAAAAAAGTTATTTTAATAGATTAAAAAAATAGAACTGTTCAACGACCTAGTGTTATATTTAGGGACGAATTGACGAAAGACAAATTGACCGGAGACGAATTGACAGGCGACGAATAGACCTAGCACCATGAAAAACACCTATATATCAAAATTTATTCAAATATAAATTAAAAGCCTATCTTTCCATGCTAAATATGATTAATTTTATATTCAATTTTTTAACTAAAACCACGATATTTGCATAAAATATATTTATTCATAATACCAAAAAAAAATATTTACAATTTTCATTAAAAAAATCTTTTTAAATAAACGTTTATCATTTTAACAAATTTCGGTAGACGTCAACATTTTGAGACGTGCGCGCCCAACGTTCAATCAATTTATTACCTATAATTTTTTAAACAAATAATTATAAACTATAAAGGGTAAGAACTTATCTTTTAAAAATAAAAATATTATCTTATATTCTCTGTAAATAACTTGGAAAATATGCTTGGATTTAATTAAAATAAGTTTTATGTCTCTCTTTTCCGTAAATGAGTGTAGTCCCTCCAGTGCCGGATTAACATAGTAGCAGATGTAGCAGCTCCTACAGGCCCCGCGCTTAGTTGAAACATTTTTTTTTGACTTTTGTAATATCTTTTAGTTTTCTTCCATTCTTATTTTATATTTCCTCCTTAAAATAAATTTTTGCTATTGAATTTTGTGATTTTTATCTTTTTTGTAGAATCTAGAATCAATTTTATTAAAAAAAATTTTACTTCCAGAATATCATTTGTAAATTTTATCGATCTGCTACAGCCCCCGCACTTGGTAGATCCGGCATTGACTACGAGCAATATATGCTGAGAAATCTTCTACTACTACTACTAGATTGATTAGAGACCATAATGGTACACTGAATTCATAAGTATAAAATAGATTTTTTAATTTTAAAGAAATTAAAAATTTTACCAAATATTTTTAAAAATTAATATTATAAAATAAAAATAAACTTATTTTATTCAGTTTGGCAATAACGGACAACTGTCAATTACCGACATTGCTTACATTCGCTTAGCTGTCCGCAATTGACCGTTTTCACTGTGTATTAAAAAGCTTAATACAGTAAATCTTATTACCCTTCGGACCAAAAGTGCATAGTAGCGAGTGGCTTAGCGAGGGTTTTGTAAAATAGCCTTATTTTTCAAATAAAATCACATTTATTAAAAAACAGTTTTATTTTTTTATATATTTGTGTCCTATTCCAAAGCTCTCAAAAATGGTTGTCTGACGCATTTTCATATGCGGATCTCAAGCATTTCTTGATCTAAACAATCCACCTTGCATCACTTTGAGCTTTAGGCTACAATGCTCATAAATTTTCGAACAGTGCTCCACGCTCTTTGGGCTTCTTGGAATTGAACCACTTCCTCTTCGATAGTTTCCTTGTCGTCTTCGCTTTCAATTTGTTCCTTCTTTTCACACTTCCTCAGCAATCTCCTCTAGCAGAAGAGGCCATAGTTGCGAGACGCTGTCACATTGAGAAAGTCAGTTAGCTCAATCTCCTCGTTATTGTGCATCTTTTCATCAGTAGGCAAAGCATTCCAAATCTCGAGCAACTCTTCATCTTTTGGCTCAATCTGATCAATTTCTTCTTCCACAAACTTAGCTTTTACAAAACAGTTTTGATGACCGATTTGTTAACCTGCTCCCAAGCATACCGGCAACGTGTAGAGCATCAAGCAACGTGAACTTAAACTCTCTTTCCTCGTCTATGCTTCAAGCCTGCGAGAGACAAAAGTTTCTTGTAGTGGCGTTTGAGACTCTCTATAACCCCCTGATCCATTGGTTGCGAGATTGATGTTGTGTTGGGAGGAAAAAATAGCAGCTTTATATTGTCGAACTGGAGATCAGATTGGTGGCCACAAAAGTTATCGAGACAAAGCAGCACTTTGCTCCCTCTTGACGAGTCGCTAGTTCCACTCACCAATGTTTCTTCGAAGAGCTCCGCCGTCATCCACGCTTTCGAATTTGCCTTGTATGTCACCGGAATTTTTTGTTTTTAAGACCGTTTCTTTGTATTGCCAATCACCAGAAGAGAGCTTTTGTTGCCGCTCATGTTTGCTCCAACCAGAAGAGTGATTCTTTACTTACTTTTTTACCTCCAGTGCACCCTCTCCTCTGAAACCATGGTCTTGTTTGGTAGCAGCTGCCAGAAGAGTCAGTTTCGTCTAGATTGAAGAGTCTTCTGCAGAAAATTGTGCAACAAGATCGGAGAACCTGTTGTTCCACTCAAAAAGTGATTGCAAATTTACCGCTCCTCTTCTCCTTTATTGTTTTAAAATAATGCCGTGACGCTTTTTGAAATTGTCCAGCCAACCGTCCTTCCATGAATCCCGGAATTCATTATCTCCCAGTTTCATTGCCTTTTCTTTGACCAGACTTCCACTGACACAGATTGTGTCCTCTCGCTTGCTTCAGCCACATGAGCACCCCTTCATCGAGATTTGGATCTGAGCCTGCGTCAACTTAACGCGTTTCGATGAAAATCCAGTTTTGATTGCAGCCTCGATTGCATCCTTTTTGCTGAGAATGCTTTTTACCGTAGTTCTCTTCACTTCAATACCCCATTTCTTGCTTATTTCTCTGGCCAGCTTGGACTGATTAGGCTCATTTTTTTCGGCATCAATAATTTCTTTTTTCTGCTTTAGAGTGAAATCGGTTCGCTTGCGTTTTATATATGACATGTTAATTTTTTACGCAAATAAAAACAATAAATCTAAAAAAATATATTCATTAATTTTGTAAAAAAAGTTGAGAAATATAATTAAAAAACGCAACACACAAATAAATAGTGGCATAATAGCGAGATTAGGTGGTGGCATAGTAAGTTTATTTTCTACTGAATTTTGTCCGGACCGAGTGAAAGTGGCATAGTAGCGAGAGTGGCATAGTACCGAGGGGGCATAGTAGCGAGATTCTACTGTACATACATTTTTAGTTCTATTTTGTCCTTTTTTCAATTCTGTTTTGTCTTTTTGCAATTATATCGGAATTTACTTTTTTGATTTTGTTGTGTTTATATTGTTTTGACATATGTCATTTTTTTCAAACTTTTTTTTTAAATATTTTATTATTTTCACATTAAATTTTCTAAATTTTTGACAAAGAATAAGCAATTATTTTTAAAAAAAATTTTTTTTCATTTTTCATTTACTTTCTTGATTATTAAATTTTATACTTTAATTTAGCAATATCGTTTTAATTGACTTTTAACATTATTTCAAAAAATACATGAAATTATTTGTTTAGAATTGCAAAAGGTAGTTTTTGTTGGAAAAACAATTGAAGAAGTTGAAGAAAGCCTTGAAGAATGGCATAGAGTGTTGGAAAGTAGAGGCTTGAAAAATAGTAAAGTTAAAACAGAATATTTAGTGATGAATGGAAAGGATGTAGATGAAGAAATAGAAAAAATGGCAGAAGTATAAAGCTGGAAGGGCAGTTGATAAAAAGAGTGAAAAATTTCAAATATCTTGACTCAACCATGATGGAGAATGGCAAAGAAGATGTTGAAACAAATAGAAGAATTCAATCAGGTTGCCTAAAATGGTTTGGACATGGTTTTAGAAAAGGTGAAGATAGTATTGAAAGAATGATGATGAATCAGCAAGTGAACGGCAAAGGAAAAAGAAGAAGACTGAAGCTGAGATGGAAAGACTACATAATAGTTGACGGTAAGATGAAAAACCTTGATTTGAAAAAAGACTGCAAAATGGCATTAGAAAGAATTAAATGGAAAAAACTCATTTCAAACAGCGATCCTGTATAAAAACGGGCTAATAAAGCTGAAAAGAAGAAGAAGAAGAAGAATTTCAAAAGGACAAAATATAATTGCAAGAGGACAAAATTCAACTAAAAATGGTATATAAGATTTAGATTACAAGTTTGTACATATGCTTTTTATATGATACTTATGAAGTTTTTGGAATTTTTTATACATCATTGAAATTTTTAATTTTACTGCCTTCCCACTTTGCATTGATGCATAGATTTTTTTCTCCCTTATTTTTTTACATTTTCATAATTTGTCCTGTTCTTTTTATTTTGTGGTATGACAAGAATCTAGTTGGATTGCTCCACCGTGCAATCCAAATTTAACTTAATGAATTGAAGAGCTCACCTTTTTCGAAGCACCAATAGCCTGCATCATGGCAGAGTAGACATTTCCAATGCTTTGTATCGCTTCGCCCAGTTGAAGTTGGTAGAGTAGAAATGCCACCATGTTTCCTGCACTCAGTTTATCTTGTAGAACCAAGCGTCCACCGAAATATAAAATCGCTATCAGGATGATGAAATCGAAAATCTGAAAAAGAAAATCGATTGAATCATTTCTTCCAATCAAACGCAATATATTGAGCAAAACAAAAGTTTCCGATTTATACCTCAACCCCTTTGAGTACCTAAAATTTTTAAGAATATTCCTCTGTTTTCTTCTCAATGGAATTTATATATTTAAAGCAGATGATTATATTACCATTTCTTGATACACCGGTGTCATACTGGTACACAAAGGGTTAAAGGCACCTACTACCAACCCATTATCAACAAAAGCTGCGAAAAATAAATACTACAGTGGATTTTATACTGTTGTATTTATGTTCAGGTGCCTCAATTTCTTATGCAAGCAACGGGACTAGTTAGCAAATCCAATAATTTGCTTAATACTCTTTCAAATAGAATCGGAATGATGCAAACAAACTACGTGTCTCTAAGTGGAGTTGATACATTAAATAATTGTTCAGCCAGACCTCTTACTCATCTGAATCAGACCTTTTTGCAGACTTTGGTATGTTTTAATCATAGGTTGGAAAATAAATTGTATACATTGTAAAACGTTGCCATTTTGGAGTCGATTTTTACTTCGCTTCTGTGTGCAATGTACTTTTGACAAAAGGTGAAGTTGATTGTATGACGTGTAAGGAATTGTCTATTCATTAACTACAAGCCAGCAACGCTAAGATTCAATTATGAATTTGCTATTAACTTGTCCACCCATCAAACTCACAGTGGATAAATCACTTGTGTGCACTCGCTGTAAGGTCTCTTCCACAAGGAAATCAACATGACTTTGTAATAGTACAAGATGACACTGTTCAGAAACATTATATCCCCGTGTCTCATTCCGAAGAGAAAATTCCACCAATGTCATCCAAGATGACGGTTTATATTAATGTGAAAGTACTAATCAATTAAAAATAAATCACTGGAAACAAAAAATTCTTTTATACGGCATCGGTCCACTTGTGGAGTCAGATGCAAAAATCTGATTCACGCACCTAACACTTAAAAATTTAATAAACTTAACGCCAACTCTTTACTTCCGACTTGGAATAAAGAGAGCCAGTCACTCTTACAAAATATACTTATAAAAATCAACCTATTTTTTTAATTATTTAAATTACTTAAAAAACTGCCTCGAACGGCTAAATTTTATTAGATACCGACTTCGACTCGTGACCCTTAAAATCTCAGACTTGGACTCGACAACCCTGGGATTCATTTTTCAATTTGAAATAATTACTATGGAATGTTTTCATTTTCATCCAGGTTTATTCTTTAATTCAATAATAACATATAAATCACAAGAACTAATGAAAAATTGTAAGTAGTATATCAATACGAACTAGCAAAAACTCACCCCAAACACTAATAAAAATGAAGAATCAAATACTTCAATAGTGCATGAATAAGATGATTTCATTGGCCAAACAAACATTAACAACAAATTTGTATATGCCATCCATATTATTAAAGCGAACAAAAGGCGCAAATGTGCATCAACATTCAAAAATAAGTTTGAAATTATCGTCGACAGATGGGCTACTACACTTCCTCTCCTTTTCTTCCATCCTTTCCATATGAGGTTCTTTCTCTCAAATATCTAGAAGGCATATGCTAGGAATTCGAAAGATTGTGTTATGCCTTATTACTTGAAATACCCTAGATTAGGTGTTCGCAACATAAGGCACGCGTGTAAAGTTTGGTATTAGCGTACACTTTGGTTATAACCATATTTCAAAATGAGACATCATAATAACAAAGTTAGATCGTTTTTATGATCTATTTAAACTGTCTGAAGTAAATGCTAGCAAAATTGAACTTTTTGTTTTCAAGGTGACGTTGCAAACGCCTGTTTTTTGAAATCAGTTTTATGTTTAGCATTACGGATCATGTTATATTAGGATTAATTAACCTTCTTACCAAGCCTGGTGTAAACAAAGAGACCCTTAAAAATGAGTTCGCATATTGAGGATGATCTTTCATAAATAGACTTCCTTTATTAAAAGTTTTTTAAATTTCATTGTTTATAATGTGCAAAAATTAAATAAAACAAGTTTTGTTATAACGAATTTCAAAAGGATATATACTCTAAAATTGGTATTTTGACGATGGCAGGCGTGCGCTTGTCAGATTCGTTTCCCACTTCATTAGCAATGGGTTGTCGACGCCACTTAAACGTCATTTTATAAAGAAACGCCCCTTTAAACGTCATCTTTTAAAAAACGCCCCTTAAACGCCATCTTTCAAAGAAACGTCTATAAAATATATTCAATTTAAATAGAATATAATTTCTTTCACAATAAATAAAATGAAAGGAAAATTTATCAAATTAATATAAAATGTTCATAATGCATGGCAAAATCGAGTACTTTTAACGCAAGACAGTTAGTTAGCAGCATCCTTCATTCACCATGATGAGTAGGTTTGTTGTTTCCCGAATTTTAATGTTCGGTTTGATATTACGGAAATTGAACCCGATATCACCTTTCATTATATTTTATAAGACATCTTTCATTGCTTAAATTTTTACTTACAACACGGAATCCATTTTCCACAATACAATATGATGGACATAGTAAAAACAAGTAAACAATTTCCAAATAATGGAAAAAGAATTTTAGCATAATTAATTACTCTTTATAGAATACATAGTTACTTTTAATCATGTAAATTATTCAAATATTAACTATCATGTCAATTATTCAAAATGTTCTCTCCTTCAATCAACAAAAAATTGTAATGCATATTTTTGTGAATTTACATAGCGCCACGAAGAATGTCAAATGCCCTTATGAGCCCACTTCGTTATCAATTTGATCACACTTGAATTTTCCATTAATCTGCAACGGCTAACTTTCTTTCGATCTTCAGTGATGGTGTAAAATGTAAATCAATCAGCTAGTATGAAGAAGAATATGAAAACTACGACAAGGACAAATTGTGCGTACTTAAAATGGAAATCAAGAGAAGACATTTATTCCAGCAGGTAAAAGACATTACATTCAAATGCATCGTGGAATGTTTGCATAAGAGAAGTGATCATTGCCAGGCTTCTATCTCTAGCTATGAGGAAGGAAGCTTCTTTCTGTGATTCAAAGCCAACACCTTAGAGGCTTAGAATATCTAACCAAGTAGCTAGAGAAATAATTCGCCTGGCTTACATAAATAGATGTAGAAAAATTCTAAATAGGAACATTGTATGGTGAAAAGTTTGTGGGGCTAAGCCTCTCTCCCTGAGATTTAAGCTTTCCTTAGAATCAGTTTAGCCCTCACGCCATGTTTGAGCAGAGTTTCTCAACCGTGGGCGAATCGCCCACTTTACGCGGATCAGGGAATTTAGATGGGCAATTTTTTTAGGAAATAGGTCGGTATTGTATGAGGAAAGATTCAAATATTTTGTGAAAAACGAAAAATCAGATTGAAAAGCGTTAGTAAAAACAGAGGATTTTATTTTTTGTAAAGTCGGACTATGGTCGATAACCGGTTAACCCATTAAGTAGCATAGAAATCAGACGATATTTAAAAAAACGCAGACGATTTATATTCAAAGTCATTGAAAAAAGCAGACGAAGATGAAATTACTTATGTTCCCAAATGGGAACATTGGGACTTAATGGGTTAATCTGTGAATGTATCATGAATAATTTTCATATTTATTTGTAAAAAAATAATAGCAGAATTGATAAAGCAGGCAAAATCAAGTAACAAAACAATAAAATGTCAATCTCACTAGTCTATATTATATATATTTGAAAGCTTATGGCCTTTTTTGCCATCGGAGGAGTAAGCAAACTCTTTGATCTGATTGGATAAAAATTTTAAATAAACTTTAACACTTTCAATCACTTAAATTACGCTACAATCGAGGCAATTATTTTGAAGATTTGAATTATTTTTGACTATGTAAATGAACTCCTCAAAGACCTCAAATGTGATTCGCTGCCAAAGCTAAGACAAAACTTTTTTCCATTTCCATTAAACTCTTCAAATATTTTACGTACTCAGGAATTTTTTTATAACTGTATGTATAAGAATACGTATCTTGGCAATTACTTCCTTAAAACATTCTTCATATTATTTATAATAAAGACGAAACTGATTCTGCTCGGTTCCCAATCTTCTATATACTACATATAGAGGAGTACGGAATATGGCGAAATTTTAGCTGCGTGATGCTCCTTAAAAACGAGTCATATCAATTATCTCTTGAGTGGCATGAAAGCATTGTGTTCTAATGATTGCAATTCTTTTCTTTATATCGGCATGTGGGTTTTTTGTGCAAAATCTTATACAATAAGGCCGAAGCATCAACACACTCAGTTAAAGGAGTGTGACCTCTAGTCCCGCCTATTTAGGCCTCCTTTGAAATATATAAGCCTTTCTTATAGTCCAGCCCCGCTTTGAATCATCTTCCACCTGCGATTAGAGCCTAGGGACCCGGCTTGATATGACAATAATAATGTGTGCTTAGACAAAATCAATACTATCAAGCAGTGGTTGTGAAATAATACGAATTTTACTTCGAGTTTAATATGAAAAGGATGTTAATTAGAGATTATATGCTCGAATAACACAAAGCTCAAATTTCCTCTTCTTACTTGATTTACGAGTGAAGTAAAGCTAACTTTTAAATAATTAATTTAAACAACGAGTTTGGTCAATGGACACATTTTGAACTAATGTTTTTTTTGTTTCAATGTTTTATGAGTTCCAATATTAAAATATTTGCATTTGCCATTTCATTTTTTTATTTTTTTTTAAATGTTTAACCAAAATTTATTTTAAATATTCAAAATAATTTTTGTTTAAATCTTTTCTCTCATCTCTTATATTCATTTCATAAGAAAGTTATATTGTCTCTTTTTCCAATAATATTTAAAATAATTTTTCATTTTGCGCCCATCCATGCTTTTGAACGTTTTGATAATAAAAAAAATTAGTCGTTCTAGGTCAAGCCAAGGCTCAAAAATTAAATATTCTTTGGACAGAAAGAAAAAGTATCTAGCTGAAATAACAAGATTGAAAAGACTAACCTTCGATGACCAGATGTATCCCGCAAAATAAGCAGATTGTTTCTTCAGGATAACATAAGTTTGGGAGAGAGCGTGGAGGAATCTTTTTATTTCACTCTTCTCGCTCGCAAAAGTTCTCACGGTTTCAATGTTTGAGATGCATTCATCAGCAAGGGCGTTCACTCCAGCGAAGGAGTTTTGAACATCACATGAAACCCGTTCATATTTCACGCCGTAGAAGTAGGAAATGATGGCGAACAAAGGTAGCGCTATCACAGATACAAAAGATAACTGCCAAGAAAGCAAGACCATGAAAACCGAAACCCCGATTGCTTTGACAGAGCTTCGGAGAAAGTCGTTGAAATTGGAGCCAATCAATTCGGAGATTATGATGGTATCTGAGGACAAGCGCGATGTTAAAGAGCCTGTGGGAGATGAAGAAAAGAATGAAATGTCTTGATGCAGAATTGAAGTGTAAAGATTCTTTCTAAGACGAATTCCTAAGCGAGCGGTACAAATTTTAAAGAACAATGCCCTCAACGCTGAGAAAATGGAGCCTGCGAATTGCACAATAAAAACAATGATGACTGAATGAATGAATTGACTTTGTGACTTTGTTATGACGATGCCATTGATGATTTGGCCAGTGAAAAATGGAGCAAAAATTTCAGCAACAGAGGACAAAGTAAGAAAGAAGAACGCTGAAAAAAGGTAGGGGTAATCGACTAAGGAGAGTTTGAAGAGTTTCTTGACTGAGGACTCTTTTTTGAAGGAAGAATCGCTCGTTACATTGTATGAATCAAAAGAAGATTTTTTGAGAAGACTTTCATCTTGCATGAAATCCCTTCTTTCCAAATCATTCACACTCTTTTGATAAAGGGAACACAAGAAAAAAACAGAGGTGAGGACAAAAATGGAGGATACATCGTAGTGAAAGAGAGCATAGGCAAACAGGAAAGTCAGCCAATCATGCACACTTTTGAAGCGAGAGTCTATGAGAAGTATTTTCAGAAAGCTGTACAGAAATTTAAATACCTAAAAGATTTTAAATAAAATTAAAAAATTATAGCCAAAAGATCCATAAATGCAACCCACAAAAATTGATACAAAGTATTTTAATTTAAGCCAATGAAGAAACGAAAAAAGATTTAAAAATATGGCCAAATCTCGTCCCTCGCCTAGGAAAATTTTTCACCTACCAAAAAGTGATGATGATGATGATGATGATGATGATGATGTCGACGATCATGATGATGATGATGATGATGATGATGATGATGATGATGATGATGACGATGATGATGATGATGATGATGATGATGATGATGATGATGATGATGATGATGATGATGATGATGATGATGAGGGTGATGATGATGAGGGTGATGATTATGAGGGTGATGATGATGAAGGTGATGATGATGATGATGATGAGGGTGATGATGATGATGATGATGATGATGATGATGATGATGATGATGATGATGATGATGATGATGATGATGATGATGATGATGATGATGATGATGATGATGATGATGATGATGATGATGATGATGATGATGATGATGATGATGATGATGATGATGATGATGATGATGATGATGATGATGATGATGATGATGATGATGATGATGATGATGATGATGATGATGATGATGATGATGAGACGAGGTTGATGATGATGAGATGAGGTTGATGATGATGAGATGATGATGCCTTTTAGTGACTTAATTATGATAATGCACCAGTTAAGGAAGTTTTATGTTATTTAAATAAAGTGTGATAAAAAGTTCAAATACATTCATGTAATTATGTGCTGTTTTAAAGCCTTTATCTCTCATTAGAATGAAGATAAGTGAAACTAGAGCTCTGTTTTCCAAACTTGAAGGTAAACGTTAGTGACCATTGAAATTTGTGATCGACAAACTTCTCTTATAATGTATAAAGTATGGAGTTATATTATATAGCGAAACACTAATCTAGACTCCAGAATGTAGCAGGGTTGCGGAGTCGGAGTTAGTATTTAATAAAAAAAATTAAGTATTTTAAATGAAAAAAAATAATTTAATTTTTGTATGAATATGCAGTGACCCCCTTCTTTAGTTAAAGGCGGTAAAGAATCATTCGTGATAAATTTATTAAGTTTTTGAGTATTTTGGGTCGGGCGAATATTTTATTTAGCATGTTGAAAATAAGTAATTTTGATCACTTTCTCTAGAAGTTTAAGAGTTTTCATTAAAAACACACAGATTGTAAAAAAAATGTAATTTAGTCGACATTTCAAACACTTTCTAAAATCTAAACTTATTATTCGAGTAGTCTTCGAAATGTTAATTTAGCTATTTTACAAAAATGAGAGATTTGTTAGAAAATAGTAAAAATTTTTACCTTCAAATAAAATCTGGGCGTATCTTTTTTTATTGATTGAACATAAATGAACCGAATAAATAACATATTAACCCATTTAAGGCAAGGGCAAAGCAGACGATATCTTAAAAAAACGCAGACGATTTATATTCAAAGTCATTGAAAAAAGCAGACGAAGATGAAATTACGCCGTAAATGGGTTACTACTTTATAAAATTAACTGATTAACTAAACAAAGCATAGTAACGAGACTAACTAACTAACAAAACCATTTCAACGTATCATCACTATTTTAGAATTTATCCTAGCATGATGATAACGGCCATGTTGTTAAACTGGATAAAAAAAGAAAAATCTTTTTTGTTTTGCATGAAATGTTTGCCCTTTTTTATAGGTACTTTTTGTGTATATTTTAGAAATGCTCTCTTCCATTTTTTGATGCAAACAAGATATTGTTTTTTTTATCAATTTGGAATAAAATATTTTTATAACATTTTGATAGACTGCTTAAAAGCCAATAAAATTTGTATTAATATTTCCAAATTTTAGTTTTTTCTTAGGCAACAAATTTTTTTATTTTCGTTCTTAATTTTTTAAACAAGATGTTATTCCTATTTAATCATGGCTTCTTCAAGTAGATGCAAATGCACATATGATCTAAATTTATTTTGTTGCATATATTGTTGTTACGTGTTTGCTCATCAAAATAGAAGTATTTCAAAGTTAGTAAAAAATTCTTACAAATCTAATTTTGGTATTCCTCTTGGTGTCCAAGTCAAACCATGGATTCCACACATTTTTGCGCAATAATTGTGAAGAAAGTCTTCGTCATTGAATTAAAAATAAACAGAAAAGTTTGTCATTTCGTAATCCAATGATTTGAAGAGAGCAAAAGCCGATTGTTATTTTTGCATTGTTGATAATAAGGGTATAGGAAAAAGAAAACGACAAGAGATTTCTAATCCCAATCTGGATTAAGCTAGAAGTCCAATTCTTGATTACTCCAATTCAAAGGTTTTTGTTCTTCAGAAGAGGATATTAATTCTCAATGAAAGGAAAAGAAGTTTTTGACACAGAAAAGTCTGAATACAGTGAATAATCTTCCCAAACTTCACAATCCTTCACTCAAATTGAATTGAACGATTTAGTAAGAGATTTAACTCTTTCAAAAAAAAGCATCAGAGCGTCAAGATGATTGAAAGAAAAAAATCGTGTAGTGAAAAAGTATCATACTTTAAAAATAGAGAGCACGCTCTTGTCATTTTTTTCAGAAACAAAATTGTTGTAAGCGCTCTTTCACAAATAACGTCAATTAATTTTCCTTCCCTTTTGAAGTTTTTATTATGATGTTTAAAAGCTATCGGTACAAAATAATTCAAAAATTTATATACTTGAAATCGGTCCTGATTAAGCATCTGTATCGGCATTTTAAAGTGTATGAGATCTGTATATCACTAATAAATATGGATCATTATAATAGGTGAACAAATATAGACAAACAAGATTATGTTGGGAAAATGTGGAAACCACTAAAGCCATGCAAAATTGTCTCAATAGCTTTTCATCTTTTTATTAATAAACTGTATTGCCTTTAAATATTCAAATATTCACGAGTATGACACTCAAAACAATATTTAATTTATAAGCGCAATCTCGAATACATCACTAAAAAATTTGAAAATTTGGAGATAATATTGCCATGGTATTTACTTACTTTCCTGTTATCAATAATGGTGTGAGCCTTTGAAGACTAGAATTTTGGAGACTAATAGTCAGCTTTATTTTTAAATGCAATTTTTCATTACTTGGGTCACTGGTGTAGCACTGGTCCTCAAAGGGTTGGTATTAATCTTACCGCATGGAAAGAATGCTGTCAAAGTTAGGAAAATTCTTACTTGAAAAGAGATGATAATATTACGCGAAAGAATCATTTTGATGGGGCAACAATTTTTGAAGAAAGTGACAAAGAAGAGGAAAACTAGTAACAATTCGAAAAACGATAAAATCCACAGATCGAGCAGGGATTGCGTAAGAGTAAAGGCAGTGACTCTTGAAACGAGAGGTGTGAAGTTTGGGATGCGAATGAGGATAGCGGAAAATATTGAAAACTCCACGAGACTAAAGGCAAAGAATAGCAACACCAGCACATCCACCCTCTTCATATTGAAAGAATATCAAGAAAAATGCATTACTAAAATGTATAATTTTAAAAATATTTAAAATTCAACGATACTAATTTAAAAAAAGTAAAATTTTACATTTTAAAAGCATTGCAAGGGCAACGGTTTAAATGCAGCTCCCCTTTCCAAACATTAGCCGCTTTGTTCAGTCCCTGCCCTCAGTTGATTTTTTTTATCATTACAGAAATTTTAAATACCCATTTAAAAGGAATCTTACAAAATCGGTGACAGGCTTCAATTTAACAGTATAACGAACAGATTAATCACACGATATCTAATATAAAGCAGATTTGTATTAAAAAACATTTAATGCAGACGATTCATATTTTTATAAATCGTAGATGGTTGTCAACTCAAGTCGTAAACAGTTTAAAATTATAAGATAAGGATTCCAAGTCTCTGGAAATAAGGATTTATTCTTGCATTTTCTCGTCTGTGTTGTTGATCAATAATATTTTTCATTAATATTACATAAAGAAGTTCAGCCTATCGATCCTAGTTAGTTATTTTTGCATATTTTGATCTAAATGAAAAAAACAACTTTTAATAAGAATATAAGGAAATAATTCTTTAATGGGAGGGTGAGAAACTTGTTCAAAATCACAGATGATATGAATAGATTTCAAAATTTCTTCT
The DNA here is from genome assembly GCA_030549495.1 of Nectonema munidae. NCBI lineage: Eukaryota > Metazoa > Nematomorpha > Nectonematoida > Nectonematidae > Nectonema > Nectonema munidae. The sequence continues at coordinate 625,789 of JAUIRK010000278.1, read as the reverse complement.
TTTTAATTCTAACATTTTGACGTATGTACTACGTTGCTTGCTAGACAAAAAGTATACAGAATCAAATAAACAAATGAATAATTTTTTATCAAAATTATAAAACAAGCTTAGACAATGACGAGGTTGACTACACATTTCCTACTTTAGTAAAGTTCGATTCTCGCAAAATTTGATTGGTTAAAACAAATAAATATTCAAATAAAAATTTATCCAGCTAGATGAAAGAGTTTGCGTGCTCCTTCTTCCAGTGACAAAATAGACCAGGACTTTTTAAACATATCTTTCCATCCATACCACAAATAGTCTATCCAACGGCAAATGTGTTATGAAACAGAAGAAATATTTACACTATAGATTTATCATAAGTAGATCAAGTTCGTAAATAGTTAGTAAGTATAATCAGGTTTGTAATTTGTATATTCCATGAAAAATAAAGGTGAGCTCAATAAGAAATAAAAGTTCATGAACGGACACGGATCGAAGAAATCTAGCTTCGTGTTTCTCTAGTCGAGATGGAATGGAAATTGTACATGAGCGCTTAATTAGTAAGGCAACCAAAGTTAATATAAAGAGCCAGCAAAAGTTATATAGATTAATTAAATTTTATTTATTAATTAAAAAATCATTTTAATAACAATACATTATTTCAGTGAGTTTGTATATTTAAAATAAATTTTATCTATATCCAATGTTGATCAATTAAATTTATCAAATTCCATCTGATTAACTACACTCTTTTGTAAACTCGATTACTTGTTTATCTGTATTCACAATTTCATGGGCATAGTTAAAATTATTTTAAAGGATTTTGTTGCGTTACTTTGATGTTAATTGTAATAAAGTAAAATTTTCCTTAAATTAAATAAATTTTTTGATCATAATCCGCTTCCATAAATTAGTGATTGTTTTAGCAATTTATTTTTATTTATTTTCTTGATAAAATAATTATTTTTCCCATATAACCAATTATCATATCCATGTTATCAATAAAGATGAGATGAAATCTCTGATCAAGGGAACCTAAAATAGTATTCACATTCCTCAGAGATTATATTCTTCGTAAGCATATGAAATCGATTTCCCTTAGTCAGAGTAAGTAAAAGTTGGCTTAGAATATTTAAACATTATTAAAGTGATTTCAGAGTTCTATCTTTGGCCCCACGATATAAATATTTTTTCCCTCATCACTCATCCCGATTCCGTGCCATATGCTCACACTCTTAAGATATTTTCAGATAAATGCTCACTACTTTTCCTATTGTCAGCATTTTTCTGAAAATCTCTTAAGGGTTCGAGCAATAGTCTTATGAGGAATATGTCCACGCACCACTCTCCCAGTCATGGTTCAAATTCCCGGATATGCTACTGGGTAATGAACACATTTAAAATTAATAGTATTAAAATTTTATTAACTCTATAATAAAAAATTTTAAAAATACATACGCATTGATTTACTTTGAAAAAATAGAAAATATTCCCAGATAAAATAATATTTTACCTTTTAAAATTTAAATATCATTTTGTAAATATAATTGATTAAAAATTTTAGAAAAATATTTTTTTTATTTTTTTTACCATTTTTTATAAAAATGATTCTGAGTATCTTAGTAAAAATAAAATATTTAATTTTGCCTATGTTAAATGTATTCAACTATAAATCTTAAAGCTTGAATCACATCATGATAATAAGTCTGTTCATTTTCAGGATTTTCCTTTAATCAATTTAAACCGCAAGGCTCAATATTAGGGCCGCTACTGTTCATTATATGTATTAACTCGTTTCTAAATGAGATTGAGAGTAAAGGCATACATTGTTATGCTTATGCTGACGACGGTTCAAAAAAGATACAAATGACAAATATTCTATAAGAATAATACACTATTTCTGAATTTTGATACATGTAGTTGTAGGTGTTCTTTTGTTTTAAAGTAGGGATGTAAATTAGTATCAAGATATATCTGTTTATGAATGATGTGTTTTGTATTATTTGTACTTTTTGTATATTAGTATTAGAAAATAAAAATGAGTAAATACTCCTTTTTTTCGTCAATGAGGAAAGTTGCTAATTTCTATCTGATCGCTAGTGGTTTGTTTTCACTGCACATATATTGAATATGATTGCTCTACGCCCTCTAAATAAGATGAGTTTATTTAAAGAATTCGAAGTTTATTAACAAATATAAAGGAAAAAAACTTTATATGAAAAGCTATTTGAATCGTAAAAATAAAATATATAACTTAAGCACATCAAAGGTCATGTCCGCTTAGAGATCTATCATAAAAATATACTGACCCATAAAGAATTCACCCTTAATCAAAAAATCAAAAAATTCATGATTGAGAGATTGGCATAATAAATGATGATTTATTTTGCAAAAAATACATGTGATGATATTATTTGAACATTAAAAGCAGAGTGGACATATGATAGTTTTTTCCAGCGTTATTTTGTTGAAATTATATGTTATCACAGCAAAATGCCCAACGGACTTTTCACTCCAAACATAAAAAGGAAAATTTTAATATAAAATGTTAATTTATCTAAAAAAAACTTAATTTTAGTTGAAAAAATGAAGTAAAAATATTGTTAATAGAAAAATTGAACTTAAAAGTGTGGGCCAGTAAGTAGTTAGAAGTTAAAATTAATCAAATTTGTGTTTGGAATTTTCTATGGAAATCAGGATTCCGTTGTTCTTTAAAAATTTGCCAACATACGTACCACTCATTTACATAAACTTAATACACAAGTTTTTGGGTGGTTTTGCGGAGCTAAAAATATGTCAATATGAGGGGTTATTATTCAGGAAAAAGCAATGAAAGTTGCTGATGAAATGAATATTCAAGCATTTAAACCCTTAGTGGTTGGCACAATGTTTTCAAAAACTTATCAATATCAAATGTTCTTATTTATTTGGTGTATCGAGTTCAGTTCATCCCATAATAGTTGAATTTTGGCATAAAGATCTTGGTTCTTTATGTGAAGTATACACAATGAAAGATATCTAAGGTCAGCGAAACGGCTTTATTTTATAAAGTTCTTCCTTCAAAATCGTTAATTTTTAAAACGATGTTTGCAAGAATAGTAAAAAGTCGAAGCTTAGAATTACGGTTTTATTAGCACGTAGCGCATCTGGGAAAAAATTATTGTCTGTTATCATTGGAAAGTCTGAAAAACCTCAATTTTGAAATATGTCTACAAATTTTACCTCTATATTATTTTAATAAAAAGTCTTGGATGACTAAGTAGTTTTTCTAATTAGCTAAAATCTCTAAACAATCTTATGATAAATGAAAAACGCCCAATACTTCTTTTTATTTATTATGTTTCGTCCCAGATTTGGGCAAAATACAATTAATACAATTAAGTTTAGTTTAGTTTAAGTTTATTTAATAAATTTAAAATATACACACACACACACACATTGAGGAAATGTTTAACATTTGAGTAGGCGAATGTGATGGCTTTTATGAAGAAGGTGAAAAAGGAGGTCTCAAGGACTCATCGAGATTCCACACTCCATCGAATGAACCAGGAACAGGAGAAGCGTCAAAAAAATAGGTGTATAAAAGAAAAACAAAAGTAAGAAAGAAAACAAAAGAAAAGAATATATGTATATCTCATAACCTGTACGGTTGAACGCGGGTAGACAACTTGCGTGTTATCTCCAACCCGTATATTACGATGATTCTTCTCCAACCTGTATTCTACGATGATTCATCTCCAAACTATATACTACAATGATTCATCTCCAACCTGTATACTACGATAATTCATCTCCAACCTGTATACTACGAGCATTCATCTTCAACCTGTATACTACGATGGTTTCTATTCCATGTACAAATAACTAGGGAGACAATGTTCAACTTTCTGTTCACATTCTGCTAGATGTAAGATTTGATATACCTCATTCGGGGAGACGATGCTATATAAGTTATTACCTATATACATTATACCTGTATACTACGTTGGTTCATCTCCAACCTGTATACCGCGATAATTCATTGGTTCATCTCCAACCTGTATACCGCGATAATTCATCTCCAACCTATCAGTACATATTTTGCTATATGTAAGATTTGATATACCTCATTCGGGGAGAGGATGTTAGATAAGTTATTAATTTTTTCACGATATTAAATAATATATTTTATCAAATAATCAAAATAAAATTCTGTAATCAAAGAATCGAAAAATATTCTTTAAAAAATCAAAAAATATCAAACTTTCTGTTCATATTTTGCTACCTCATACGATGTTACAAAAGTTATTACCTATACTTTGCAATTTGCACGATTTTAAATATTATATTTGTCAAATAATCAAAATAAAATTCTGTAATCAAAGAATCGAAAAATATTCTTTAAAAAATCAAAAAATATCAAAGTTTCTGTTCATATTTTGCTACCTCATACGATGTTACAAAAGTTATTACCTATACTTTGCAATTTGAACAATTTTAAATATTATATTTGTCGAATAATCAAAGAATCGAAAAATGTTCAAATCAAAAAATATTTATTCTTTTTAAATATATCGTTGTCTCCCCTTACTTTTAAAATTGAAAGATAAACCTAGTCTTTAATAATTAATTTTTATCAAATTATGCACATACGAAACTAAAAGTAAGGGTTAATTAATGAAAGGTCGCTAAAGTTGAGAGAGAGTGCTGCATCATCAGCATAAAGAATCAGAGAAGTAGGATCTTGTATACAGGAAAAAAAATCATTGATAAATATTAAAAAGATAAGAGGTCCCAAGATTGAACCTTGAGGTACTCCCATGTTGATCTTAAACTCTCTAGAGGATTCACCTGGGAAAGAGACGTATGAAACTCGATCTAGCAAATAATTACTTAGCCAAGAATTTATTTTTCCTCTAAAGCCGATTCTAGAAAGTTTATAGAGGAGAATGGGGTGAAAAACGCTATCAAATGCCTTCTTAAAATCTAGAAAAAGAACCATGGTGGAACTTTTACCGTAAAAAGATTTGGATATGGACTGGAGTAGGGATAAAGCGGCATCCTCAGTTGATTTTTTCTTCCGAAAACCAAATTGTTTGGGGTTTATTAAATTATGTTTATCAATGAAGTCAATCATCTTAGTAAATATAATTTTTTCAAAAATTTTGGCGAAAACTGACAAAATAGAAATGGGTCTGAAATTATCGATAACGTTAGAACTTTTTTTTGATTTCAGAATTCGTATTATTCTAGAAACTTTAAGTTTTTGAGGAAATACTCCTGAATTGAGAGATAGATTAAAGATAAAAATAAGAGATGAGCTAATGTAGGGTAAAATGTCAATTATCATATTTAAAGAAAGTTCATCTTCTCCTATTGATTTCTTATTTGCTAATGATGCTGTAGCTATTAAAAGGTCATTTAATGAAATCTTCGATAAAAAGAAAGAATTTTGATTAAAGGGAATAGAATTATTAATATAACTAATAGAACAAGGATCAAGAATTTTTTCCTTAGGAAAAGAGAAAAAAGAGGCAAAGTCTTCACAAGTAAAAGAAGAATTTTCCACAGGTTTCTTGGAGGGTTTTAAAAAGCTATTTAATTTTTTCCAAATATTGCTACTTTTACAGTGCGAGAATGGATTAAAATAGTATGTTGACTTGGCTTTTTTAACTTCCTTTTTGAATTGCTTTAAAGTATTTTTATATCTTGTTATGTTTACTTTATTTAGAAAAAGTACACTAATTTTATATAATTTTTCTTTAGATTTTCTAAGGGCAATAAGAGAACTGTTAAACCAGGGCTGACTTTTAACTTTTTTTTTAAATTTGTATAGCGGAAAACTATCATTGAAAGATTTCTTTATTATTTCTAAAAAGGCATTATATGCATCGTTTGGATCTATAATATGATTTATATAAGAAAAATTTATTTGAGAAACATTTGAAATAAAAAGCAAGCGGTCCTTGGGGTAAGATTTTCGTTTCCAGTAGTAGTGGTCATCTGCGACAACTTTATCAAAAAATTTTTGTATAACAGTGCAGTTGGGAAGGTGGTCAGAAATATCAGAAATGATGTTATAAGAGGAAAAAGCTAACTCAAAATTAATAAATATGTTATCAATTAATGATGCAGAATTAAGGGTAATGCGGGAACATTTAGTAATCGTGGGAAAAAATCCAAATGAGTGCACAATACCAAGAAAATTTAAAAAATTTGGGTTATTGTTAATATTAAAAAGATTAATATTGAGGTCACCATTCAAGAAAGTGAACTTAGAAAAGGAGTTATTAGAGAAAATTCCTTGGATAAAAGAGTTAAAAGAGCAGATGTCTGTGTCAGGAGGTCTATAAACTGCTAATATATCGATAAATTTACAATTTACACGAAAGTGTAAAAATAGAAAGTCAAAAAAAAGTTCATGACTGGAAAAATCTTTCGTCGAAATTAAAGAGAACGATTTTTTGTAGAAAACTCCTACACCTCCTCCTTTTTTTATTCCTTCTTGGTAGTGGTAACTGTAACCAAGAAGTTCAAACTTTTGCGAACCAACTTCCCATATTTCACTTAGAATAATAAAATCAAAGTCAAGCGTTAGTGTGGTGAGGAGATTAACTAATAAATCAAAATTCGCGTTCATACTTCGAATATTCAAATGTAGAAGTTTTAAGTTAGAGCTAGATTTTATGTTGTTTAATTGATTAAGTTCATCTGGGGAAATATATTCAGTCAAACAAACATTCTCTCTATCAATATCATGAAAAAGATTGGAGTTTAGAATATCAGGTTGGGTGAGATTATAATTATTAGAGATAGAGCATAAGTTATTCATCAAGGATAGAGAGGTAACTATTATACACTCTATTTTTGACTATATTTAACATTTTAGAAAATGAAGGGCATCCTTTATTATAGAATTGTTTAGTACAGGTGTTATTAGGGCATTTAACGCATTTGGGTTCTTTATTTACGCTGCACTTATCAAAAGTATGATCTTGTGATAGACATATGTGACAACTAGTAGGTTTAGTACAAATTTGAGTAGAGTGCCCATATTGTACGCAGTTTACACAGTACTTAATTCTAGGAACAAATAACTCGATTCCAAAAGAGAGAGGTCCGAAAAATATAATATTTTTAATACAGATTTCTTTAAAAAATTTCTTTTCAAGTAAAATTATGAGATTAAAAGACGATTTACTATTTGACTTTATTTTGAAAATATTGTCGAACGCTTCTAGAGGTAGATCATTTTTAGTAGATAGTTCTTTTTTAAAACATTCTATATTTTCAGAATCTAAAAATTCCGGTACATTCTTTAGAATTAGATGAGGGACACGTTGTTTCTTTATAAATTTCTCATTTTCAATTTTTTTAAAATTTAATTCAGCCTCAGCTTTCTCTAGTTCAGATTTTTTATCAAACTTAACAAAGATTTTGTTATTATGCAACTTACTAGAAACAATCTTCGAATTATTAATATTTTTTTTTTTTTGTAGAAAAGAAATTTTACTAAATTTACGTTGAGCAATCAGTGTTTCAATATCCTTATTGGGTTTTATGATAAGAGTTTTTTCGTCAAACTTCGATTTACTTACAATTTTATTTTCTTTTGTATTCAGTACGTTGTTAGATGGAGTCGAGCTAACAGCATCACTGTAACTTTTTGCAATCGAAGAAATTAACAAAACAAATAGATTTTAAACTTCTAGGGCTATTGAGATTAAGCCTAGAATAGAAAGAATTGACAAAAGAGTGTTCAAGAGTGTATAAAATTTTTTAAATCTTACCCCCACCCTCTAGATCCGTTACTGTACATATCTAAATGAAAATTAAAAATACTTTAATATATAATATAAGAAATAAATATCTAAGTAAATCTCTAACAATATAATTGATCTATTATTTTATATAAATGTATATACAATAAACAAAACAAAATAGATTTTAAACTTCTAGGGCTATTGAGATTAAGCCTAGAATAAAAAGAATTGAAAATGTTCAAGAGTGTGCAAAATAATGATTTTTGAACAATTTGTTGAATATGTAATAAATAATTAGAGCTAGGAAAGTCTCCATGTATCAAGCTATTGAGAAAAAAGTTGAGAATTTATAATAAAAATTAATATATGACCGAAAGTCAATATCGTAAATATTAATATTAGAAAATCATTCAGAAAAATTTTGAAGAGTAATAATAAAAAAAAATTATTTTTGATATGATTTCAATTTATTAAAGAATAACAAGAAAGTTGAATTGAGAAATGTTTCAAAATTGCTCTCAATTTTTATTTTTGAAAAAAAAAGCTAGTTAACCATTTCAAAAAAGGCCCCTTATGGCAATTCTAAATAATACATCCTTATGATTTTTTCTTTCAAAATCCTAAACTGATTTTGATTAATTAGATTAGGTTTGTCAAGAAAAGCTGAAATCCTTGAAAATTAAAGCACAATCAAAATACTCTTTGATTAATTGATACTAATTAATATTTCAAATGTTATTAATGAGTAGATTTCGGTAGAAGAATTCTAAAGAGTTGTATCTTAATTTAGGTTCATTTAGATTTAATGAGAAATAAAATTATGATCGATGAATTTGGTTGGTTGGTTGGTTGGTTAGATGATGGTACAGCTATAAAATATAAACCGAAAGCTGGTTTGATACTATCAGAGAAACTTTAAATTAAAAAGAACTAATTATAAAATAAAATGGTGACACTTAAGGAAAGAAAACATGGAGTATAAAGTACAAATGCCGGAAAAAAGAAGGAATAGACCGAGGAGAAAAAAAGGAAATTTAATAGGGAAGGAATCGGTTTACACTGGAGTTGAGAACAAGATGTGTTCTATGGAATTAATTAGAGAGAGAGTATTTTTGAGTAAAGTCGGGTATAATAGTATATGAGAGATAGCATATAAAGAAAAGCCTTTTTGAGAGATATTACTTGAATGGAATCGATCTGTGAGGTGCTTAGTTTTGTCGCAGCTGAAGATAAGGTGATCAGGGTTTTCTGTACAATCGCAACCAAAGCGGCACGCTGTATTTATAACTTTACTTATTTTGAAGAGAAATGCTTTACAACAACAGTTGCCCACTAGCCATCTTAATATGTTTGGAGGAAAAGCTGCAATTTTTAATTTAGTGAAACTTTGGTTGAGCAATTTCACTTCTAAAATAGGAAACTTTTGATAGTATTTACATTGCCTCCAAGATTCCGTCCAAAATTCAAAAACCTTAGCTTTCAAACGGTTCTTATAGATATCTAAAGAGACAGGAAATTTTTGGTCGGAGTAGCAGAGACAATTTTTTGCAAGTTTATCTACAAATTCGTTACATCTTATTCCCGAGTGTCAAGGGAACCAAATTAATTTTTTGATTTTCGTTTCACTATTCTAACTATTGTCTTTTCCGTCTATCAATCCCTGATGAGTATTCCCAAGAACAAGTCCCAAGCGTCGTTCTCTGCTAAAACTTCTGAAGAGATTTCGGACAGATTGGACAACGTTGAAGAATTACTTGAAAGCATTACAGCACAATTAAAGGAAATCTACCCAAAACCTTCTGAATCGCAAGAATCCAAGGAAGGTCTAGTCAACAGAACTGCTGTTCTGGGCTATGCCTCACAAGACTACGACCACCCGGAAGTCTTAGCAGCATACTCGCCTCAAGAGATTGCGCAAAGAAGGATTGAGGGCTTTATAGATGCCCTACCACTGGCTACCCGGAACGCAAAAACTCCCTCCTAGTGACTCTCTTTGCAATCGTAGAAAAGAATATCATGCATTTATCACTAAAAGATGTAGCTACCGTGAACCAGTGCGCTACAACCGCATGCCTCGCTACCCAATCAACCTGGGAAGCAGCGGCAAAACAAGTAGGTTCTGCGGGACTTTCAGCGCTTAACATACCTACGCCCGATCCCAAGTTCTTTCGACAAAGGCTCGCTTTCCAAGCGCCAGGAAAGAAGGGCAAAGGCAAAGGAGGCCAGAAATAACTCCTTTATTCGGGCGTTGACAGACATAACAAACTTGTCTGTCCCTCACAAGGAAGTTCTTGAGACTACCTTGATCGAGGATCCTATTGCCTCTTTTCTACAAGAGGACCAACCCTATCCTATTCTATGCTCTACTCCTGCGTTATCACTTGGGAGTCTCTCGTCTTTATCATCGGACGAGTCCCATGAGGAGCGGTTCGAAAGAATAATTCCCACGGAGGATTGGCCAACAATGGAAATGGTAAGCAACGCTATCGACAACGATACCGAAATTACTATACCGGAATTGGAAGAAAAAGACTCGGATGTTTTAAAAAGAATTGTAAGTAAACTGAAATTGGACGTCATAGATGAAGAAGATCAAGGGCTCACCCCCGAAGATTTCATAGAATTCGTGAAGACGCATCCTGACACTCCCGAACTTGGGGAGAAAATGCAAATCCAGCTACAATACCTATTAAACAAGAAGTTTTTCTCACCAACCTCGTGGAGAGTCATTTTCTCGACCGTGCTCTCTGGAGAGATAGAAGAGGAGCCAGTCAATGAATCGCAAACCGCGGAAAATGACTCGGGCAAAGGGAAGAGGGACAGTGATGATGCCGAAAGTGACGACAGCCAATTTCTGGAGGAGATGGAGTCACCAACGGACTTCTCCATCAAGGAGGTCACTCGCAAATTTCTGGAAACGTCCCAAAACTCCCTCCGTTTACTGACAAAGTAAATTTTTCTTGCATCCATGCTAAAAGGACACCTCTTCCAAATCTCAAATCAGCTAAAGTAAAGAAAATTCTAACGTACGGGTACGCGCCTACCGTCATATCCTCACTACCGTATGGTTCCTTTTCACGCTTTACAAAGTTGCCAAAGCACCAGAAAGACTGCATCGAGAATGTAGTAATCCCAAAACTACTGGAGAATGGAGTTATCGCGGAAACGCACACAGCTAAAATCATTTCTCCGGTATTCTGCGTCCCAAAGAGTGGAGATGGAGTTAGATTTGTACAAAACTTTGCGTTTACCAAATCCCTGTTTAAACCTGAAGAATGCAAGTTATCAGCTCCCCTCAAGTTAGCGCAAATTCCAGAAGAATTCAAATATGCTATAAAATTCGATTTTTCCTCGGCCTTTTATGGCATCAAGTTGCATTGATCATACCAAGACCTCTTCTGTTTCAAAGCACGAGGAACCACCTACAAATTCCAGGTTCTACCTATGGGGGCGAACTTCAGCCCTGGAGTTCTTCAAATGGTATTATCAAAGATCGTCGCAGCATTTAAAGAAAACAAAGTGGATGACATCAAAACCTTGCTTTACCTCGATGATCTACTCATCCTGGGGAAATCCAAAGAATCACTCAGAGAAGTTGCCTCCGACTTTGTCCAATACTGCACGGACAACGGTATGGTGCTGAACATGAAGAAATCCTTCACAACACCGAAACGAATTTTCAACTTCCTCGGAGTCACAGTCAATCTTCAAGATAGATGCCTCAAGCTCAAAACTTCAACAAAGTCCAAACTCAAGGCAGCTCTTACAATACTGGCAGGAGCCTCATTTAAAGAAAACCCACCAACAAAGCCACTTCAAAAGATCCTGGGATACATCCAATATTTTCTTGGATGTGTCCCCAGGAAATTTCGTAAGTACTCTCCTTTATTCTTCTGTTTTTCTCGGGTGGAAGATATCGAATGCGCCGGAGCCAACCGAGAAAATCGAGAGTCAAATGAACCATTAGAAAAGATAAACATTCCGTTTGCCCCGAAGACGATTCTTTGGCAGAGTTTGATAGCGTGATCCTTTGAAGAGCATATGGTTGAATTTACTTGTAAGTTAATTATAGAAGGATTGTAGATAGGTGCAAATGATACGGGGGATAATTCGAGAGTGAAGTCCTTAGAGAAGAATTTGAGAAAAAGTTTATGAAAAACAGCAACGTTAATAAGGGGGCTGCCAGACGGAGTAGGACAGCCGTAACAGTAATAAGAACAGTCTTTAGCAATGAATGACAACTTCTTGGAGACAATAGCCTTTTCCATTGAGATGAGGAACGGAGGAAAACATGAAGCAAGAAATATAAGAGGCTTTGGCGTGGAGATACTGCATTTGACCGCTTTATGTAGAAATGACTAGAATAATGAATTAACTCTGTTTTGATATTTTGAATATAACAAGATAGGACACCAAGAAGCGATGCCATAGTTGAAAAGTAGAAGGATTACATTCTAGAGCACAGTTTTAAAAAATATGAAGTGATTAGGCCATTGGAAGTTCTTCAGTGATTTTATTCTAGAAAAGGTAGTGAAGCATGACATATGTTTTTTTTCAAAGTTCAATTTCTATTTTAGTTTGCAGTCAAAGTGAATGCCTAAGTATTTAAAAGTAGAAGCAGGAGTGAAGTTATTTTTGTTGAAGCATAATTGGAATTTTTTGAGAAGTGCGGCTGAAATTGATGAGGCTGCTTTTTTTTAATTTATTTTGAGATTGAGCAATTTTGCAATCTATTTTACTTTGCTTAGGGCATAGTCAAGCTTGATAACATTGCTAGTGGAGTTCAGTCCTGCTATTCCAAACATTAAGTCATCAGAGTAGTATTGATAAAAGGAACAGTAATTTTTTAACATATCTAGAATCGGATCGATGAGAATGATAAAAAGGAGATCTGAGATACAACCTCCTTGTGGTGTTGAACTGTAGAGCTTTTTAATTATATTGGGTTCTCCTTTCATGAAAATAGTTCTATCTTTCAAATATGATGTTATAAATTTCACAATATATTCAGGAAATTTCATTCTTGTCATATTTCGGATGATACACGGTGACAAGCAGAATTAAACGCTCCCGAAAAATCTATAAAGAAGCATGTAAAATTCAATTTTTGATTAAATCAACTGTATATATATATGAGGTGAGTTGATCGATACCTATTTCTGCAGATCTTTGGTGTACATAAGCAAATTGATAGTTGTTGATGCACTTCGTTAAATTAATATGGTTGAGCATTCTATATTTAATAATTTTTTCATATAACTTACCGATACACGGCAAAAGAGTTATTGGCCTCCAGTCTTCTATTTTTCCAGCTGTTGCTTTACTTTTTGGTAAGAGAATAACTTGCCCAATTTTGAATCGTTGAGGCAAGTAGCTACAGGAAGAAATCGAGTTAAAGTGTTAGGAGGTATTTAGAAAGAAAAGGCAAAGCAGTTTTAATTAAGCTAAAGTTGATATTGTCATAACCTGGGGATGATTTCATTGAGCAATGTTTAAAGCAAAACACAAGTTCATCAATATAAATTTCGGTTGGGTTAATTTGAAATGAGAATATAGGGCTTGGAATATCACAATTTGACTCTGAAGAGAAAAAATACTCTAAGATATATCGTGAGTTTGATTGGCTGTTTAAGCCTTTTCCAGAGACAAAGTTTGGTAAAGAGAGCCTTGTTGTGGGTTTGGAGAGCGCATTAATTATTTTCCATATTGTGTTTTTATCAAAATCTTTGCGTTTTGAAGTAACTGTTTTTCTTGCGGTAAAACTTTTTGATATTTTTATATATTGTCAAGTCTTCTTCGCTATGGGAAGAGCCAAACTTTTAATGTGCAAATCTTAGTTTTTTTCTTAAGCTGTGTAGAGCCGGAGTCCAGAAGTTCTTTTTCGTTTCAATGACAAAAGATGAGCAGGTAAAGGCAATGTAAATCGAGTCACAAAGACTGTTAGCATATGTATCTATCTGATGAGAGTTTGAGGGAGTAGAATCAAATAATGAACAATTTTTTTGAATAGAACCGCTTAAACTGTCGATGAACAAACTTTCGTTGATGACTTGTTTTGATTTTGTTGTTGAGCTTTATAGACATGGGAGTTTGAGTATGATTTCAACAAAGAGGTGATCTGATAATGAAGGTTCTGATAAAATCTTCCAGGAACATATATCTTTTCATTCCATCATTGCATAAGATTAAGTCTATGTGTGATTGGAGACATATGTCGTACCCGAGAGAAATAAAGGTAGGTAACTTATTTTCATCAATCAATTGTAAATTGTTGGAGGTGCTTGTTTTCAAGCGTTTCCGCGTTGGTGTCACAGAAACTTCTCCCATTAGAAAATAAGTAAAAAAAAATTCTACTTGGAAGAATACAATCAGTACAGGAAAAAAGAGAAACTTAAGAAATAGAGGAAAATAAAGGGTAAAAAGAATTTTAAGTGTCGCCATTTTATTTTAACGGAGAGTCTAAATTAGAATTCGATCGATGAATTTGATATAACACTTAGAAATATTTAATTATTAAAATATTATTTTTGTTTTAAACTTTTTTGTATAACTTTTTTTCAATTCCAAACATTTATCCAATGAAAATTGAACAAGTATTTAACTATTATTTTTTCTTTTAAAAGAAAGTATTTGAAGATTTGAGGCTAGTTTATTTTAGTCTTATACAATGTTACAATTTTATTTTTTAATATTTATTTTACAAACTCTAAGAATTTATTCAAAAGATAATTGTGAAGGTAATTCTCTCCTTGGTTATTTCTCTTTCTATTCATTTATTTCTACGTCTATTTTGATGTTTTGATTTTAATCTTTACAAAGATCATTACTTAAATTATTTTTTAAATTAGCCAATTTTTCACCTGAATTTAAATATCCTCTTCATATCTTAATTGTTACTAACTTGAGTTTGTGCGAAGAATTTTACTTCTAATACCCACAATAAAACGTATATGGTTAAAAATGTCTAGATCATTTATAAATTAATGCAATTTGAGCATTGTTTATATATATTTTTTTTGAAAGTTCTATTCTATGATTTTTTTGTTTTATAATTTAGTTAAATGTCTTGTTTTCTCTATTTTGGTTTTTAACAACTCTCATTTCAAGTGCCTAACATAAAATGGCTACTGCCTTTTGAGTTCCATAATAAAAATATCAAGCGTGTATCCTCCCTGGTGCAATTTTCCTACATCACTGGGCTTTTTGTTATTAAAATGGGCTTTAAACATCATAAAAGTTTATAATTTCTAATATTTTTTAAACACTTTTCGAAAATGTTTATATTATATATGTATCGCATCATGGGGTGTTTCATGGAGAATGCAGACCGCTTGTATCGAACTATGAGGAAAGGAAGCTTGATTTGAGTTATACAAACCCAGTATCTAACCAACTTTACTCACACCGCTATCGTGATTTACCATTCCACATAATAGTGTTTTATTAGAATGATATTAAAGCTTGGTGTTTTTTAGTATCTCTAACAGGCTTTGAACACTTGGAACAAATATTTTATTAGCTTATTAATTAAAGTTTTGAAATGATAACTATCAAAACAAGAATCAGTATGATTCAGAATTGTTTAATGGAAATTTTACATCTATTATTTGAATAACAAAGTGTATAGCTTGTTGTGTCGTAAAGACCTTGTTTTTAACGAGACAATATACACGGCTTCATGTGAATTGTGGACCCAACCCATACTTATTGAATTTAATAAGCTAATTTTTTTATTCATGTTATCCTTCATTTTAACGTCATTTTTGTAATTTTTTAGTTTGCACTTCACTGTTTTCTCAAATCAAAAAAGATCTCTCATCTGTAACAGATAAAAAAGATATCAAAGAGAAAATAGAAAATTTTTGTCAAACAAAAGTTGAAGATAAGAAAGAAAATAAAATCGTATGTATCATCATCATTATATATTATAAATTAAAATCAAAAGATTGAAACTTCTTCTTTTAACTATTTGTGATAACAGGTTAAATCATTAACGAATAAAGATGTTTTGAAAGGATGATATTGCACAACATTTTTGACTGTTTTTTACCACTATACATAGTAAATGTAAAAATTAAAATTTGTTTTTTAGTGTTATAGAATAGGAGCTTTAAAGATTTCTGCAACGTCAATCCTCAATGAAATTTCCGACGCACTTGTGAGTGGACTTCCCCCTGATAGGATTTGCCAACGGGTCAGCAAAAAGGATCCAGAGATCTGTAAATTCCAATACGGTACGTGAGTTTAAATTCTCTTTACGTCTCTTTATGGTTCATCTTTTTTCTTTGCTTTCAGATAAGAAAATAGATATAAATGAAGTGGACATTAAAAGCCTGAGGATTAAGGAGTTGCGGAAACTGATTGCGCAATACAAGAAAGAGTGCAAGAATTGTGTGGAAAAGTCTGAGTTTATCAAAGTAGCCGAAAAGATTAAAGAGGAGGAGAGCAAGAAGAAAAAAGAACTTTAATAAATTTTTACTGCACCCCATTTTTTTTTAATAGACAACGTTTAAATTGTGTTAAAAGTATCTTGCATTAGACCTTCTAGGATTCAAAAAGTAAGGAGTCAGAGTCAACTAAATATCAGTGACTCCTTGACTCTTTTCATTCAGCCTATGCTCTGAGAATGCTTATAAGTGTATGCAGCATTTATAAGCAAAGCCATCATCTATCTGATATATCTATACGATGAGAATTCCTCTTTTTTGCTACATACATTTATCACCTGCTCGCTTTGCATATCTTAAGCCAGAGTGAATGTGATGTTAGTATGAGTGGTATGCAAGCACCATACTAGTGGTAGCGTTATTAGCTGCAAAGAGTTAACACTGAATATTTCCCAGATGCCTAAATTATACTATTTCATTATCCATCATCTTTCTTTTCCTAATCTTCTAAATTGACAAGTTTAAAAGTAGAAAACTTTATTGAAGAATACACAAATATTTAATCAAGATGTTATATTGCGCCTCCTCAAGTCTTCTTCATATCTATTATTTTAATGCAGAAGCCTCGATGAGGCGATATATCACATCCTGATTAAGTATTTGTTTTTCATCAGTAAAGTTTTCTACTTAAACTTGTTTACTATATTCCCCTATAACTTTTTAATGGCTTGTCAGCACCACTGTTTATATTTATTCTAAATTAACCTTAAATTTTAGTTGAAGCTTATGTATACCATTTTTAGTTCTAAACGGTCTTTTTTAAATTCTAAAGTGTCTTTTTTGATTTTACTTTTCTCAATAAGCTTTGAAGTCTTGTTTCTAATAAATGCGCGTAATATTATGTGCGATTGCCAGGTTATGTAGCGCGTTGAAAGATACACGGATAATTTTCTATTTGACCACTTTATCTAGCATTAAAGAAAGTGTTGTGTCTAAATAAAAGTTTTTAAAACATGTTTTATAAATATTGAAGCAAACCTTACTTAATTTCTGTTTTGCAAAATTTTTGATTTTTGAAAATGCCAGCTCAATTGGATTCAGCATGTAACTATAAGGAGACAAAAACTTCAAAATTTGTCCATCTGAAGTTATTAAGTTTTCGATAGTTTCAGTTTGGTGGATCTTTGCGTTATCCACAATTAGCCAGCAGTTTTTTAGCTTACTTATTTTAGATAGCAGTTCGATCAAAAATTCTGCAAACTTTTTTGAATGACAGGTACCAGCATTGATAATTTTGTAATGAACTCATCCGCTTTTGCTCATTGCTGTTATCAATGTTACATTTTTTCAAAAAAAATAGAAGAATTTTTGATCCAACTGTTATCTAAAATAAGTAACATAAAAAACTGCTGGCTAATTTTTATGGATAACACAAAGAAGCTATCTATATGAATATAGATAGCAAAAAATACGGCCTGCTTAAAATATACTTCTGAAATCCCCTAAAGTGGCATCCTGCATTCTTCAGCATAAAAAAATCGTACTAAAATCTCACTTCTTCGAAATTCGGTTTGTATGTTTGACTGTAAAACTAAATAATAAACTTTTGTCTAATTCATTATTTTTATATAAAATTTGGAAAATTGAATTTCGATGAATACTATTCAGTTCATTAGTTCATATATTGAAGATCAGTCTTTTCGTGTCTAGAGCCAATGATCTGGTTAAGCATTAAAATTAATTATAAGGTTGAAACCAATAACGTTCATATTCTTTACAAATTTTTCATGAAAATGGACAAAAGATTTGAAGCTAAAAAGATAGTTATCTCCCTCTTCCACCCCCTCTCCGGTTGATTCCAATTTTTAATAAAGAAAAATTTCTTTCTTCCCAAGCTTGATATGCAAAATCGTAAAGGATTCAAAACTTCTTCGCAAGCTTTGTTTTTTACTTGAAGGTGTTCCTAATACAATCACATTTCACAAATTTATCGAGAATCCACGATCACTCTCTAATTGCCACTTCTTAAGGGTCAGCAAAGTCGAGCGTTTTCGGTGAGTGTGAGAAATAATGCGATATTAAATTACATTTTTTAATCATTATTTAGAGTTGAATATAACTAAAAATTGCACATAAAGCAGTGATTCTCTCAACCTTTTTTCTCTTATGAACCCTTTTCAAAATGGAATTTTTCTGTGAACCCTCTATTCTTCATTGCTGCCAATTTTATTTATCAAAGATATAAGAATAAGTAAACTTTTATATCGTACATACTTTTAACTCTGCTTATCTTTCGAAAATTATATAAAAAAGTGAAAAGAGTATACTGTTTAGTGTGTGAGTTGAACTTGATGCTTTGAGTCTTATGTTTAGTTCCAATGACAATCTCAAATCTCCTTTATCAATAACATTTACTCGGTTTACATTTTTTGAATGCAGATGAAGAAATTGAATTTTAATCACTTATCAAATCTGATTCAACAAGATATGAAGATGGGAAAGCAATCATATATAAGTCAGCTTCTTACCATAATATATCATTTTTTCAGTTTCATAACTTTTCCTCAAAAAATGATTATATGGAGCCTTCTAAAAATATTGTAGACCGCTTGGACCACGCTGAGAAACACTGCACTAAAGCTTTTTCTTTTATTCTGCTGTAAGCGAATTTAAAAAAGAAAGGAAAAATAGGAGAAAATTTTTTGGAAATTATACGAAGAAATATCATGCTTTAATAAATAAAAAACAAAGTAACGAAAAGGGAATATTTTAGAGGAACGCGGTTTTGGAGCAGAGGGATACATAAAATAAAAAAAGACGATTTTTGGAAAAAGGATTAATTCTTCAACATCAGCATATAATTGAAAAAGATTTGAATATGAAATAGTCTTGCACTACCCCGTCATCAAATTTGTATGCCTTGAAAGATGCTGGATCTATGATTAGGTTTGTTATTTACAATGAGCAGCAACGAAATCCTCTATAGCTTCATTCGTATAAACACATTTTGGTGATCTATGGAGCCCGAACCACGAACTACGAACTTTAATTAATCTAAACAAATCCATCTTCAAATGGGCAAATCTAATTCTTCTTAGGTGGTATAACTCTATCTAAAGTTGATAAACTGAATGCCCTAGAATTGATAAATCGATTCAGAGTTTAATTTTAATACAAATGTTTCATCTGTAGTGAAAAAAGCATATTCTACGAAACATATGTTGAAAAACACCTTTGTATTGATGTCACTGTCTATCTTTTCAAATCTTTGGTGAGAATTTTTGCGTATTTTAAAATTTATAATAAGTATTTTTTATATAAAATAGTTTTAAAATTGGTAAATAATTTGATGGACGTCATGGTGAAGGTTTTCTTCTGCCACTTCGTTTATTTCTTCTTTCAAGCTTCTCATGACTTTCCAATTTTGTCAAAGATGTTTTAGAAATTAAATTGCTTAGATACTGATATACTCTAGAAAGACTTTTTCTTTTCGTGATGTATATATTAACATCGGATAACATTGATTTTATTCAATTTCTAACAATGTTGATTGAGATCTAGAATTTTCATTTTACATATCGATTTCTTCAAGAAAACCATTTTGTACATTTTATAAAATTCTTTTATAAAATACCAAAACATTTCTTTTTTTGACTGATATCGTAAAAAATAACTAAATTATTTTTTCCATGTCTTTTCATTTTTAATACGAAAATATAATTTCAAATTTCAAAAATTTATCGATTATAACTAATGAAAAAATTGAATTGTATACTTTAAATAAGGAGCATGCGAATAATATCAGCTTCTTATTTTCGAATATTACTCTTTCAAAATAAGCCATTTTTAGGGATCTGAAAAAGAAGTAATTTAGTTGACTTGTTAGGATCTAAATAAACCTTGTTAAAAAATGTCAATTGATACAAATTGAAGTAAAAAGGGGAGATGGACTTCACAAAACGTGACGTAAGCAGAGATGCAAAAAGAAGTTGAATAAAATTTTATTGCATCAAGAATTTGGTTGCACATGTCTATATATATATGTATGTGTATGTAAGCAGTAGGAGTAGAAAGCGGGTAGGGTAAGGTAGATTATGTTTGGGGGGAAGAGTCTTGGGTGGCTGGGTGCGTCGCACGCCAATACGACTCGAAGACTTCTGCCAAATGTTTGCACGCGTCCTCCAAGTTATTTTCTTCGATTATCACATCAAACATTTCCTAGAGAAGAAAAGGGAGAGAGTTGTTCAACGAAAAAAAAAGAAAGGGTATTACGGGTGGACATTGAGCAAGTTTTTCAGCGGCAACCAATTGAACGTTCAGGTGTCTTGCTTGCGATTTGCCCCTCGACTTGATCAGTCTCGTGAGCACCTAAATAGTTGGAAAGATTTCTTAAGCAAGTTCTATTATTATATGCATTCAAATTGAGGAAAGCGAAATCTTATGAAAAGTCATCGATTTACTCTTCTTTTTATTCCTAGTATATATCAGAGGTCTGGCAAGACCCCCGGGGAGACAACTTGCCAGACCTTATTATATATTTAAATGTGTGAATCGTAAAATGCTAAAAAAAAAAAAATATACAGTCACCCTTGGGACCAGACAAAAGCGACTGTTTTATGCAGGTGGCGGTTTTATCAAGGTTCACCTTCAGTATCTGAAAAATTTATCATAGAAAATTGAATTAACACAATTTCGAAAAAATTTATCAATAAAAACATTTATTAGAATATAACAGGAAAAACGCATAAAAACATTTAATTCATTATGTATAAAAAAATTCACTTTCTTTTAAAAAAGTTCGTGATGGTTGTTTGCTTTGTATATTTTTTCATTCTTATGTTAATGGTAATATCTTGCATGTCGAAACAATGTTTTAACATGTGACTGTTTCCTGTTTGCAAAGCAAATTGCTTACATATTTCTATGCAGTCTTGGACGTGAGAGGAAGGTGGCCATCTGAGTCCTTTTCGTTATCATGAAGAATATCTGAAGCGGAGCGATCCCAGCCAATAGCATAATTTGAGGTAGGAAGGTCATTATTAATGTGGTGAAGATTGTTGAATTGTAATCCAAATAATTCTTTGGAAAGACATAAAACTGATGAAAAAACATCATTGGTTTCTCCGTGCTTTCCATATCTGATGTGTTTACATTCGTGGAAACATCTGCAGTAAATCCAGCTCGAGCAAAACACTTATGAATAGTGGAAGAGGTCACTTCATTCCAAGCTTTATGGACCCAGTTGATAGTATCCAAAAGAGAAATTTTTCGGACCAGTGATGGACTCATCATTCGCAATGTTGTCACAAACAAACTGTAGCTGTCTGTCTCTGTATTTTAGCTTCATGGCATGTATGATGCCTTGATCCATGGGCTGAATAATTGATGTTGTGTTTGGTGGCATAAAAACTAATTTAACGCTAGTAAGTGTCACATTAAGGTGCGCAGGAGAATTGTCCAACAATAACAAGACTTCTCGCTTTTGATTTTTCATTTGACAATCAAACCTTTTTACCCAATTATCAAAGATTTCACCTGTCATCCACGACTTTTTGTTTGACTTATATTTAACAGGAAGTGAATGTTTATCAATGTTTTTAAAACAACGAGGATTTTCCGATCACATGTAAAGAAAATTTCTCTCCAGTCATTGAAGCACATAAAGCAACGGTACTGCGGTCTTTAGACTGTTTACCGCCATGTGTGTTATGCCATTTAACATGAAATGATTTGTTTCGCTGATTGTTTCTGTAGAACAAGCCGGTTTCATCCATGTTAAAAATGTTTTTAGCTCATACCCAGCACACATGGTAGAAAGCTTTTGTTTCCAATTACAAACAACACTTTTTTCTACATCACCACTTTCCCCAGACAAAGATCCAAACACAATATTAGGACGCCTTACAAACGCAGCCAACCAACCATTCGAAGCACTAAATGAGTCGATACCATGTTCCAAAGCAAATTTTAAAGCCTGCTTTTGTAACAATGGTCCACTGACTTGTACTCGTCTAGTTGTAGAGTCTTGAAACCACGTCCAACTTAGTTCATTAACTTTTTCATTTCCTGTTTTTCGCATTTTACGTTTACGATCGTTTGGAGCATTGCTTTGAAAATCTGAATGCCACTTTACGCGAACTTTCAATTTTTTCGTACATTTCAATCACATTAACTTTATCTACAAGGGACAGAGTTTTTTTAATTTACTTTATACATTTTGATAGCTTTCTTTCTCAATGGAATTTTATATATTCAAAGCAGGCGATTTTCATTTCTTGGATCACTGGTGACCCACTGCTCCTCAAAGGGTTAAAAGTGTCAAGATGTACGCGTGCCAGTCATATGATAAATTACATTTCAAGTTTAGTTGTAATTCACGCAACATCATTAGAAAGTTTCTTTTTGTCATCTCAATAGTCAACTGATGCAAGATTTCATTTTCTATTAATGTAGATAATAAATAAGGACGGCTAACAAAATAATATACTACTCTAGTATGGTGCGTGGCGTTCTTGTGCAAGTTTTTATTAAGATTCGGACTGCAATGTAGTGGCGCCTGTCGCCGTTACAGAGGTGGTGGTCTTTTACAGGGTATTTTTAATGTAAATTTGATCGGGACTGTAAGAAAGTGGCGCTCTTAAAGAAGTGGCGGTCTTATAGAGGTGGCGTTTAGAGCAGGTTTGACTGTACTTAAAATAAAAATTTTCAAAAAATATTTCACATACATATTGAAAGCCACATTTCAAAAATTCTAGCTAAAAGTTAAAAACACTTAATTTTGAAATTGCAGTTTTATTTCATAAAAACTTAGTTAGAGTTTTTTTTATAATGATTGGTTGAAATGTTTATGTGCTTCTGCGTTTGATGGTGATAGTGGCGTGACCCAAAATTAAGGTCAATGACCCGAGTTAGAAAATGAAATTTTGCGATTTTCGTGTTAGGACTTTTTTAATAAAAAATTTTTTAATGCAATTAAAGTAGACATATGTATCAATATTAATTGTCAAAAAAATTTCAGAAATTTTTTTTAAATTTCCCAGAATTGTCTCTCAAAAATCCGAATTTCAACATTTTTGATCAAATTTTGCTAAAAAACTAAAATTTATTTTTTTCTAATATTTTTATGAAAGGATGCAGATTGAGCTATATTTTATTCTAATATTTAAAATTTTTGAAAAATATTTAATTTTCATATGTTTTTTCCCAATTTTCACTTTTTGGTGTTAAAAATGACGTCAATTTTACCCCATGAAAATTTTGATCCAATTTGGCAAAAAATTGGAGCCCTAAAATAAAAATGATATCCTTTTTTATTTTTTTGCCCAACTCTTTCTCTACAAGTTGATGTAAAAAAATCTATATTTGTTGCATAAAATTTTCAGCAAAATGACTCCAAACAAGGTAACTTTGACAAATTTGTCCATTTTTTTTAATTTGGTTAAAAATATTAAAAAAAAATATTTTTTTTTAAAAATAAATTACATAATCGTGTTCTAAATATACGAAAATATATTTAAATGCTGAAAAAATCTATATATATAAATGCTGAAATAGACTTTTCACATCACCTCTCTTGTTTTAACCCATTTACGACCAATGTTCTTATTTTGGAACATAAGTAATTTCATCTCCGTCTGCTTTTTTCAATGACTTTGAATATAAATCGTCTGCGTTTTTTTAGATATCGTCTGCTTTGCTTGGTCTTAAATGGGTTAATGCAAACAAAGTCTTTCAAAAAATATTTAAAATTGATTTTTTTTTTAATTTCCGGTTTATTTTACATAAAAATTCAGGAATTTAAAGAAGAGCCCGAAAATTTTTCGAGCACAAAACTAAATAAAAGGTTTATACTTATTAATTATTGTTGTTATTGAAAGAGTTAGATTAAGATAATAGAATAGACAAGTTAGAATAAATAAACAATTCTTTTATTCCAAAATTCAAATTTATAGCCTAAAATATCGCTTTAAAACGGTCAATGACCTCGATTCTTTGTGCAGTTTACTTAACCGGTTATCGACCACAGTCGACTTAACAAAAATGCGAATCGTCTGCGTTTATTAATGCTTTTTAATACAAATCTTCTGCTTTATACTAGATATCGTCTGATTATTCTGGTCGTTAATGGGTTAATAAAAATATCTATGTAAACAGATTCATGGACATTATCCTTTATCGTTTACATAGGTTTTAAAGCCTACAATTTTTCTATCTTTGTACTTGCAAAGTTTTAATAGGGTTGTTGTTGATAAAATATTTGATAAATCTAAGTTTATATCAAATCTTAGCTCAATGGGTGGATCAATACTGGGACCTCTTCTCTTTATTTTATGTGTAGATAACCTTTTTCTATTGCAATATGATGATTTCAGGTTATATATGTATGCAGATGACTATGTGATTCTTTTTCGTGATAAAAATCTTATAAATGAAGAAAAAATCAATTCAAATGAATGAAAAATTTGAAGTGAATTTAAATGTAAATATGTTGTTTTTGGTAGCTACATGAACCCTTTTTATCTACAGAAATTCGATAATTATAAGTACTTGGGTATAAAACTTGACTCACGACTGACTTTCTCCAAACATTATGATCGCTTGTTAAAGGATTTATCTATTATCATGGGTGCTTTGTATAGAATAAGGAACTTAATTGATATTAATAGTGTATAATAATGCCCTACTAAAATCTAAATTTCTTTACTGTAACTGAATTGGTGTTTTACTGATTTATCGTAGTATTCTGTGTTACAAAAGATAAAAAGAGAGCATTTAAACGTTTATTCAATAGTGATCCTCGCGTTATTAGAAAAAAATATAATATCATTGATCTTAAAGAAGGTAATCATTTTCAATTAGCCTTTTTCGTACATAAAAGTTTGAGTTCTGATAATGAATTGAATAGTAAATATATAGTGAATAATAATACGCGTAATCCGTTCGATATTTTCAATCTTTGGCAAGCTAAGATGAGTTCCTTACTATAATACCACTAAGCAGAGATTTCTGCTTAGTATGTGAACGTACAGCATTCTTATTTGATTTTGTAATATAGGTATAAAAAAAGGAAAAGTTCCCGAAATTATTTCAGCCACCCTCTTGCTCAAGCAAGTTGGTAGATGATGCTTGCATGAGTATACCAGAAAGGTGTTATAGTTACTGAGATTGTGTTCTGCAAATCATTATGAAGTCTGTTGCTGAAAAAGCGAAGTTGTTATACTCTGTAAAAAGAAGGAATACCTTAGGACAAGACACTTTTACATAAACGATGATGGGAGAAAGGGATGTTTTGGAAATTTGGGAAGGATGATTAATTGTGTCACAATCCAAAACAATTAAATTGAGAGAACGGGCCAACTCAAAAATCCTCTCAATCTCAGACTGAACCTCAGCTAAAGTAAAAAAAAGGGAAATTTATGTGATGCTCATTTTGAGAGGGGTGATGAGCAAAGCTTTTCAATGTCAGCTGCACTTACCCAGTGTGGAGGATCTGTTGCTATTCTTCTCAATCAATGCTCTTTTGTGCGGATTGTTGAGAATGGAGCGTTTAGCGAGTGAAATGTCAATCGTCACGCGAGTTATGATGATTCTGAAAAAGAAACATGAAACAAGGCTGCAAAAAAATAGTGTTAACATTTTTGCAAATATTTTCTTTTCAGATTTTTTACAGGCGTGTTCTATTAATATCGAATTTTCGAAAAAATGAAACTTTCGATAACTGTGGACCCCTGCGAAATTCGTGACGATTTGGCGCGGTCGTTCTGGCGCAACAGATTTTGGCGTGGACTTTTTTGGTGAAAGCATTGGCGTGGACCTTTTTGGCACCTTCTTCTTTTTTAATTAAGGCTTTAAAAAGGAACATTACATGTTATTTGACTATTTTTATTTGTAAATTTGAACAATGATAACAGCTATAAAGAAATTTTTATATAATAGTTTGTTTTTTTCTTTAGACTTTGCTTTGATCCTTAAGACTTAGGTTCATTTATTTAGTTGTTTCGTTTGTTCAATAGCTAGCTGGTTAATTTGTTTAGTTAGATTAATTATTCAGCCAGTTAATGATTTAATTAGTTAGTTTTCGAAACGTTTAAAATAATCGTCGTAAGATAGTGAGAAAACATTGTGTTATATAACTCAAGATTCCTCGTCACTTTCTTCAGATAATAAAGATTTCTTAAATTTAACTATTTTCATAACATTATCAAATGAAGTATCGAAATTTTATAACAAATCAAACATTTGATCGATGAGATTCGCATCGCTATCGGCAAATTTTTCGGTGTTCATCATTGATTTTATCAGCCAAAATTTTTACTATAGATAAAAGGAGTAAAAGAACTTTTGTAGTTTATGCATAGTGCTCTGTACATATAATAGAATGGAAGCTGCCTTTTTCCTGCGAATTTAATGTGAAAGTATACTCAACTAATAATTAATTATAGTTAGGGATCGTTCATAATAATGTCAACGCATTTTTCTTCATCTTTGAACTTTCTTCTCAACGCATTTTTGAATATCTTTTAAATTTTTGCTTTACTACATCGTATGTTAATATTGTTTTACCTCCCCCTCCCCTCCCTAGTTTTAGCTGACCTTTAGTTGAGGCGGACACGCTTACTCCCCTAGAAGGAACCATGGAAGAAAACTCATGCTTTTACATTTCAATTTAACTTCAATTTTACACATTGAAGTTTTTTACTTTTAATGAATGTTATGTTTAAAAGATATTAGTACAAAATAATTTTGGTGTCGGTATCGTTCGTATCGGAATCGTTGGGAAATTGAGATCGGTACATCACTAACAATAATATACCGTGGAGTACCACCTTAATTTTATCTTCAAAAATCGGTCTAGCCTTATAACACATAGAACATAAGATAGGCACTTTCAAAAATTAAGGAAACTTGAATACTCTGCCTACGCTATAGATATGAATGCAGCGTTTGCAAAATAAAATAATTTTTTTGTTTTGTACGAATGCATCTTCTATTGTTTCAAGTCAAATACCTACACAACATTTTATTCAAAAACTTACCTGTTTAAAAGAGAGATCCATTTATACAGCGAGCGGGATTTCACATTTAGAAAAAAACATATGGCGCCGGAGCAAACATATTTCAGTGTCTGGCTCTGGCTCCGGGGTTTCCAATTTTTTTCTCAAGTTATTAAAAGTTTGTTGTAACATTACTTAGCACATAACCAATAAATAATATTTAAAATTTCAATAGACCATAATTTTTGGTAAAAGAGGCTCGTTTATTGAAGGGTTTTGTATTATGCAAATAAAACAATACAATTGTTTTATAAAGCAAGTTGATAAATTAATAAGCCCTTGGACAGGAAAGGCATACAAATAATTTTTAAAATGGCTTAGTGTATTCATGAAACAAATCTCTTAGCATTCTTAGCAATAAAAATGAAAAACAAGATAACTCATTCTTTTTTATGTAAGCAAAATTTATATACATAAATCTTCTATAATCTCAACAGGTGGGAGACGGGAGACAACCCCCTATAATTTTTGCCCATTATCTTCTAAGCTCACAAAAGAATGGAGAATTCTTATAATTTTATCTAGTATACTCTAGATAGCGCTAAAAAGGATAAAGACATCCACTACCGTATCATCATTTTATTCACTATAATAAATGACATATTACTATCATTAAGGATAAAATTTGCTACACCTATGATTTGATATAACAACAAAGGGGAGACAACTGTATATAATAAAGTTTGCTCCGTGCTTGTTTTGAAATAATAAAAATGGGGAGACAACGGGTTTGAAGTCATTCTGCTTTTGAATATTCTTTCGATTACTTAGATTTTGCTGTGCTTTTAATTTAATGCTTTCCATAATTGCTCCTTGTTTGATTTGAAGTAATAAAAATGGGAAGACAAATTGGTAAAAATTATTGTGTTTTTGAAAAGGAATAGGGAGGCCATTTTTAATGATCTCTATGTTATAGTGATAGCATAACGAAGTATTAAAAAAACAATAAGAGATTTTAAGCGTTCAATTAGTATTATCCTGGATCTGAAGATTACAAAAGTTTTTGGCATTAAACATTAAAAATACAAATCATGGCATAGCAAAGTTTCCATTTGAAGCACTCTTATAAAGTAAAGGTACCGTGGGGTGTTTTAATCGAGAAGGCACAATTGCGCCGCTTGTATCGAACTATGAGAAGTAGGCTTGATGCGGGATTGAACCCAAAACCTTGAGTTATTGAAACCCAGTACCTAACCAACCTTACTCACGCCCCCTATATTCTTAATATAATATTGAACAGTAAGAGGCACAGATTCAAAAAACAATGAATGAGCAACTATATTTAAAATGTTTAATTAAATTTTGTATTCAGATATAGTGTTAACGTTTATATCAAATGAATAGCCTTTAACAAAGTGTTTTTCACATTTTTAGACACTTCGATAATAAGCTTATTAAGTAAAATAAAAAATTGCACTGAATAAAACGGTTAGCAAAAACATAAGAAAGAATTTTGGAATGAAAGTGCAGCAGCATAATAATTAAAATGATTAACCCATTTAGACCTGAATTATTTTTTTTCTAAATTATACTTTTCCTTTAACAAAGTAATAAATATGTTATAAAAGTTACTGAAGTATTTAGAAAAACGAAATGAAAAATGGTATATATTCGGCGGAAAGAAATCACCCATTAGATTAACTAGTAGATACCAGGCTAGAAAACTTGGGTGAATTAAAATGTTTTAAAGCGATGTGAAAATAGTTTAAAAACGAAGGTGATCTTCGTACCTGCCTTCAAAGTGTCTTTTTAGAAAGTCAAACAAAGACTTTTGCAGCATATCTGTGATTTCATAGCCTTTGAGGGATGGACCGACGAATATGATTGGACGCATAGACGGAACAACGTCATACGGGGGAAGGTTATCAGCCTAAAATGTGGAAGAAAGTTATGTTTGAAAGGAGAGCACGTAGCGAAAAGAAGAGTGGAATGCCTTTTTGAAAAATGGCTTTCGTTTTTCTTTTTGGGAAGAGATGGTCTGTTGCTTGTTATTGGGTGGAGTTAGGTTGGCAGATTTGTTCAAAGAGTCTGAATCACCTCCACCAGGCTTCATATCAAAACTTTGCTCATTATCTTAACGAGAGAAAGACAAATTATACAAGGTAAAGAAATGTATAGAAAATCGTGTCTTCATTGCTTCCATACCACTTATTGTTTTATCATTTATTTAAGTGTAATGTATTTTTAAATATGGTGACCGTTATCTACATTGTTAATGATAAAGTAACTAGTGATATACTTTTAAATTTTGTATTAGACACACTTTGTTAAAAAGATTTTAAAGTATCATAGCTACAGGTACAGCTAACTGAAGAAATTTTAGTTCAGCGGGTCAAATACTAAATGAAAGATTGAATCCGGTGTTCGGAAGTCAACGGAAAAATAAGCGACTCCGGGTACTTAAAAACAAAATAAATTTAACACAAACTCTTCACTTTCGACATCTACTAAAATTTTATTAGATACCGACTTCGACTGCTTTTTCTTTAAAATCTCCAACTCTCGACTCCCAGCCCTGTTTAAAGCCTTTTCTTGTGAACAATAACTTATTGATAAATATTTAATTAAAAAAGAACGATACAAAATTTTTTTTACCTATTCTAATATTTTTATTTCCGGTTAAACATTTTGAATTTGATTAAAATTTCAAGCATTGAAGAAGGTAATAAATAACTTACATTTTGGTGTTTGTTTATCATTTTAATAAAAAATTAAAACTAATATTAATTGCAAAAGCATATATGTTCGGTAGTTTTGCGGGTAAAAAATTAAAGCGAGCACCCATTATAAATATTTTTGCGGGTGCGAGCAAGAATTTTTCTTCTTCCAGTACTCCATTAGAGCAGCACACACAAACACAAACAAGTGAATCCATTTTACATCAAGTTGGTCCCTTTTCATTTTCTAACACAAATTTATTTATTATTTAGCTATAACGCCCCTGGTGCGCAGATACAATCGTTGTGATCGGATTCCACAAATAGCCAGTTTCACAAAACTTAAAAACACCAAAATAATTGCTACCCAGAATTGGTACAACAAAAAAAGGAAAATCAAGATTTACCAAGAGTGGGAGAAGGAGGTGTTGCATTGTATGAATTTGCTGTTGTATTATTTCTAAATGCAAAAAATTGGATAAACATTCTTGGTAGGGAGAAAATCCGTTGGCGTTTGGGGACGATAGTAACACAAGTGTGCCAAGAATGAAAGTCGTCTGTCTCACAAAATGATTTTTCTTCTACCCGTTAGCGACCAGAATAATCAGACGATATCTAATGTAAAGCAGAAGATTTGCATTAAAAAGCATTTATAAACGCAGACGATTTTATTCTTCTGAAGTCAACATATGTCGATAACCGGTTTAAAAAAAAGCAGTAGTTTGAAGACTAGTCCTTTTTATTTTGTATACTAGGGTAGAGGCGAAAACGGTGGCGGACGGTAAAATGACCGAATCCAATGGAAAGTAATTACGAAAATCCGAATCCAAATACTTAGAAACTCTTACTTCCGGTTTGCAGTAAAGTAGACGGTTATTCCATTGGCTTACAAAAATTCGAAATATTTTTAATGCTTTATAACAGGGGTAGGCAACCTACGGCACGCGTCAGTGGCACGCAAAAATTCTAAGGTTTACAATCAAAATTTTTCATTTACACATAAAGTAAAATAAATGTTTAAACAGTTTTTATAATAGATCTTAAAGGCAATCAAATGTGCTTTTAACTATGCGCAACCATTTTTATTTAGTATTGTGCCGATATTGAAAAGTTGGCTAAAGTTATCAAAGAGTCAAGCACTAATTACTTATAATTGTATATTTATGTAAATGTGTAGTATATAAAAATTAAATAACTTATAAAACAATTATGTTAATTTTGGTTTGGATAAATATACATATGAGGTTGGCGGCACTCGAGATGATTTGAGAAGTGTTAAGTTGGCACGCCCTTAGCATAAGGTTGCCAACCCCTGCTTTATAAGCTCACATTACTGCCTGTCTAACATATCCGAATTGCAACTTAAACTACGCAAGCCTTGTTTTATATTTTAAATAAAAATTATATATTCTTAGACAGGGTTGTGCAAATTTGGGCCACATTTTCGAAGCATATCGGGAGTGTAAAAAGAACATTGCTGCGGCAAGATTAATGAAAACTTTAGAACTACAATGAGTAGAAAGAGTTTCATCTCTTC
This sequence comes from Nectonema munidae, assembly GCA_030549495.1. Taxonomy (NCBI): domain Eukaryota; kingdom Metazoa; phylum Nematomorpha; class Nectonematoida; family Nectonematidae; genus Nectonema; species Nectonema munidae. Next base: position 594,427 of record JAUIRK010000278.1, on the reverse strand, counting down.
TATGTAATATTCACTTGCAAAAAGCATCCCTATCGATCTCAAACGCATTGCAAAAACTCTACAGAAATCTTCCCAATATATTATAAGAATAAATCAATTTTTGAAAAGTTAGCACAATTTATAAAATAGGATTCTTTTAAGGGATTCCGGTTTGTACACGTCATCTCACTTTTAACATTAGTTCTAGATTGAAAGCTAATTAGTGAGTCCGTAATTTATAGCTGATGTTTCTAAAGCAATCTTACGCAACTTAAAGTAGGAGACTTATAATATTTGAGACAGAAAAGTTAAATTTCGACTATTCGTTGATAATATTAATGGAGACACTTTTTTTTACAATTTTTATACACTTGAAGGTATAATCAGAAATGTTTTTATAATGATCTATAAATCTAAAGATATCACCTCTCCGAATTACGCAGCATTTTTTATAAATAGTCAATATTAATATAATTTTAAACTTACCAAAAAAGCTAAATATGTCTCCCTTAATTTCAAATATCTAAGATTCAAGCTAGTTTTAAAATACATAATGTTACAACCTGATTGTGCCTGGGTACCAAAATGGATCATTAATTCACATGTAAATTTATAAAAGAATTGTGTTGTATTAATTAGATAGTGCAAAACTTTTTGAATGAAACAGAATCTTTTGTCAAATACAAAGTAGCAGCCTGTAAAATTAAATATCAGCAGATTTAATTAGTGCAGATTAGCTAAGAGAAACTAATTAAGCTTCTCCCAGTTTCCTTTTCCATTGCCCAATATCAAATTAAAATTTGGGTAGTCTCTATCAAGCTTATAATAAAATAATTAGATAGTTATACACAGTCAACCTTCATTAATCCGAACTTCGTCAAACCGAATCCTTCAATATCTGTATAAAAGATTTTCTTAAAGCTTTTCCTTCGCTTTCACCTTTGAATGCAGGAAGGCTAAAAAGATTAACAATTAGTTGAGCATTTGGCGTTTTTGTTAAAATATTTGAGTAATATTTTGGTATTTATTTATATATAAACTCCGTAAAATTTGACGGAAAGATGCTAATTTTTCATAATCCTATTAATTTCATTATCCTATTTTTTAAAAATATTCTGTTCGGATTAACGAGGGATGATTGTATATATTATATAAGTAAGTAAAGCTACAATCAATTTTTTATATCTTAACCGGTTATCGACCACAGTCTACGTTACAAAAATAAAATCGTCGCGTGTATCAATGCTCTTTAATACAAATCTTCTGCTTTACATTAGATATCGTCTGATTATTCTGGTCGTTAACTTGTTAACCCATTTAAGACCAAGCAAAGCAGACGATATTTAAAAAAACGCAGACGATTTATATTCAAAGTCATTGAAAAAAGCAGACGAAGATGAAATTACTTATGTTCCAAAATAGGAACATTGGTCGTAAATGGGTTAAGAAAAAAAGTTGAAGGAACAGGCGCTGGACCCAAACACTAAAATATTTCTGACAGGGAGCCGGAACCAAAGGATTTTTCGCGCTCCGATAAGTTATGAATAAAGGTATAACCCAAACCGAGTTTATTAGAAATTAAATCGGAATAGCAAAATTAACAGCAGTCGAAGTCGGTGTTCTTTGTTCAGACTTGACAGCTTTGCAAACTTCTTAATAAATTTCATAGATTACTTGTTGTTTTTGCTGGATTTGTTTGAAGAAGAAGCTGCACCCCCTCCTGGCATGGAACCAGAAGAAAATGATGCATTCTGAAGATGTTCAAGTTTTATGGGAGAAGGAATGAATCCAACATCGGAATCTTCCTTCACGATTCGCCCAATCCACCATTCATTATTATACTTCTAAATAATAAGAGCAGAAGATGTAAATTCTCAAAGATAAGTGAAAATTGCTTTAAACACTACCCTCTCGGGATTACTTAAGTTCCCGCGTAGATAATAAAAAGTAACTACACATGGCCACTATACGCGAAACACCTCCCAAGAAAATATTTTGTACACTTTGAAAATATTTTTAACAAAAATATCTTTAAAAGCAATTTTATAAAATCCTAAATTATTTACTTTCTTTTCAATCTTACATTTTAACTCCTTCCTATTCTATACACAATAAATACATTGGCAAGAAGCATCGCCTCCCTAACCCTTTACCTCATAATCAAATGTTAGGGATTTTTGGAATTTATGATTTCAACTCTACAAGATCAATAATAATAATAATAGCACAAAATTTATATCGGTTCCCCCTCCCAATAATTTTAAGGATGTGCGCCCCCGCAATAAAAGGTTCATTATATAAAGGTCACATTCGTTTACAAGAATAAATTTAGAATTTAAAAAGCACTCAATGTTTAAAGGGTATCAATGACTATATGTGTTTACCATCTGTATACGTTTTTTTGTAGAACAGACTAGGAATATTTGTTGGCTGAATCTAACTTTGCACACATATATGTTTACTGTTTCATACGCTAAGCCCACTACTATATTTTATTATCGTGGATACGCGTTGTTATTTGATTTTCAATAGTTTCTCTAGTTTTTTAACTAATCGCAAAAATAAAATTCAGATGGGCGAAAATATATTTCGCACATAGCTTTATTGTAAATAAATAAATCAGATTCAGACGAAAATATTTAGGATCTATAAATTTGCCTTCAAATTTTATTGCTAAATTTACCTTCTTCATAAAAAATTTATTGTTAGCAATTTTTTTAAAAAAAAATTATATCTAGACCAATGTTCACACATTTAAAAAAATTAATAGTAGTGGCTCTTAGTGGACCATGGCAACAAATGGGTTTAAAGACCTTGTATAGACAATCAGACATCAGGTTATCAGATGGTACCAAACTATCCTAATGCCAATTTATTCAATAAGGAATATCCTTATTTTTAGGAAGGAAATGATTCCAAATGAATTGTACAGTAACCAAATCTTAGAAAACCGTATTGTCCTAACATATGTACTGCAATATTTTGTCTATAAAAAAGTAGGAGCATTGGATGTAGTCAGTGGTTACGCGAGAATCAGCGATGGGGTTTTCCATCGTATATTACCAACTTTTGCAAGCACTCGGTGATATCAATGCTTTTTTATATCGGCTTTTAGAAAAAACATAAAAATCAGCTTGAATTTAAATTTAAAAACATATTAAAAACAGTTATAGAATCTTTTCTGTCAAAATAGTACTTTTGTTGGACGGATCTAAAAAATCGGTTCCCTTCTCAGACTTACTATTTTTCAACATTGGATATCACTAGTATGGCGGAAACAGTGAATGCAAGGCAAAGTTGAAGTAAAAGTACCTCTTTTATATGAAGAAATTCTCTAACTTGAAAGGAAATGGCGGAACCAAGTAAAGGACAATCATCATCAGATGTACCGTCATAAGAAACGTTTGTTCTGACGGAAAAAGCCACACACTTATGCTGAAAAATAAAAGAGCATTTGAGAAGGTATGGAAAGGGGGGTAAAGGATTAAAAGGTGATACGCGCGCATTCTCAAGTTTTTGTAATGCATGCTGTTCCTTTTCTTTGCGCGAAAACTCCTTTTCGTCGTCAAATGATAAATCGGAAGATGCCTGACTATAAATTGAGTCTCTGGATTCCTAAAAAGGTTTTTACTGCATATTAGTATTATCATATATTTATACTATACTATCATTTTATATGAAGGAAACAAATGTCAATGATTGATACAATGAACTAAAAAACAAAGGGCAATATTTAATTATAGAAACAAAAATTAGAAAAACCGCTATTCAAAATATTTTAGCTTTAAATCTAAAATAAAAATTTGATTTTAATTTTTATAAAAATTTTACACCTTATTTCTTTGAAATTGGATCAGAAGAAAGCGATCATCAGATTGAACAGTTAGAGATGTGGATAGCATTAACACGATATCTTTTGGACATTTTTAACGTGTTTATTTTTTTAAATTGCTTAGAACTATTTCAGACACATTAAGGAATAAGACACCCATAGAATAAGAATATTGTGCCTTAAGTATATGAAAACTCATTGCAAAAAGAAGGCAGACAGACCATACATTTTGGAAAACCAATGTCTGAAAGAGTTTTATTAACTGGCATCATCATTTATTTTCAAGCATAAAAAACAAAATATTACAAAAATAACTCCTTTTAAACTTGCTTTAGTCATTTCAAATTTAGTATGCGCGTTGTTTATTAATGAAACAAATGATCTCGTTCATTGGCTATTCATCAGACCAGTGATTGATTCAATATTATATTAGCTTGCGCGAAGCAATATATATGGGCTCTAATTTTTATATAACAAGATGAGTAATTGTTATCTAATGAAATGATAGGTTGAATGAATTATACAAAGAGCTTTTTGCACAAGAGATCATTCAACAAAGCTTGCATATATCTCCAAATGAAATAAAGAGTAAGCCAGAAGAATTTCAATGATTTTGAGCGATGATATGTTTAGAGAATGAATGCTTCAACTCCTAATCTGTGTAAGAAGACTGGAACTCCGTTTAAACTACCTCAACTCAATACAAATCAAGGTAATTCACCCAAATATTACCGATACTAATCGATAGTTTACTAGAACTCATTTACAATTTACAAAACTAAGTCATTCCTTTACTTCTTTAAGTTAAATGTGAAGTTCTTTAAAAGTATTTCATTACTAAGAAAGGTTTGCAAAAAATATGCCTACTCTGTCTAAGAAGACTGGAACTCCGTTTAAACTACCTCAACTCAATACAAATCAAGGTAATTCACCCAAATATCACCGATACTGATTGATAGTTTACTAGAACTCATTTACAATTTACAAAACTAAGTCATTCCTTTACTTCTTTAAGTTAAATGTGAAGTTCTTTAAAAGTATTTCATTACTAAGAAAGGTTTGCAAAAAATATGCCTACTCTGTGTAAGAAGACTGGAACTCCGTTTAAACTACCTCAACTCAATACAAATCAAGGTAATTCACTCAAATATCACCGATACTGATTGATAGTTTACTAGAACTCATTTACAATTTACAGAACTAAGTCATTCCTCTACTTCTTTAAGTTAAATCTGAAGTTCTTTAAAAGTATTTCATTACTAAGAAAGGTTTGCAAAAAATATGCCTACTCTGTGTAAGAAGACTGGAACTCCGTTTAAACTACCTCAACTCAATACAAATCAAGGTAACTCACCCAAATATCACCGATACTGATTGATAGTTTACTAGAACTCATTTACAATTTACAGAACTAAGTCATTCCTCTACTTCTTTAAGTTAAATCTGAAGTTCTTTAAAAGTATTTCATTACTAAAAAAAGTGTGCAAAAAATATGCCTACTCTGTGTAAGAAGACTGGAACTCCGTATAAACTACCTCAACTCAATACAAATCAAAGTAATTCACCCAAATACTACTTCTTTAAGTTAAATCTGAAGTTCTTTAAAAGTATTTCATTACTAAGAAAGGTTTGCAAAAAATATGCCTACTCTGTGTAAGAAGACTGGAACTCCGTTTAAACTACCTCAACTCAATACAAATCAAGGTAATTCACCCAAATATCACCGATACTGATTGATAGTTTACTAGAACTCATTTACAATTTACAGAACTAAGTCATTCCTCTACTTCTTTAAGTTAAATCTGAAGTTCTTTAAAAGTATTTCATTACTAAGAAAGGTTTGCAAAAAATATGCCTACTCTGTGTAAGAAGACTGGAACTCCGTATAAACTACCTCAACTCAATACAAATCAAAGTAATTCACCCAAATACTACTTCTTTAAGTTAAATGTGAAGTTCTTTAAAAGTATTTCATTACTAAGAAAGGTTTGCAAAAAATATGCCTACTCTGTGTAAGAAGACTGGAACTCCGTTTAAACTACCTCAACTCAATACAAATCAAGGTAATTCACCCAAATATCACCGATACTGATTGATAGTTTACTAGAACTCATTTACAATTTACAAAACTAAATCATTCCTTTACTTCTTTAAGTTAAATGTGAAGTTCTTTAAAAGTATTTCATTACTAAGAAAGGTTTGCAAAAAATATGCCTACTCTGTGTAAGAAGACTGGAACTCCGTTTAAACTACCTCAACTCAATACAAATCAAGGTAATTCACTCAAATATCACCGATACTGATTGATAGTTTACTAGAACTCATTTACAATTTACAGAACTAAGTCATTCCTCTACTTCTTTAAGTTAAATCTGAAGTTCTTTAAAAGTATTTCATTACTAAGAAAGGTTTGCAAAAAATATGCCTACTCTGTGTAAGAAGACTGGAACTCCGTTTAAACTACCTCAACTCAATACATATCAAGGTAATTCACCCAAATATCACCGATACTGATTGATAGTTTACTAGAACTCATTTACAATTTACAGAACTAAGTCATTCCTCTACTTCTTTAAGTTAAATCTGAAGTTCTTTAAAAGTATTTCATTACTAAAAAAAGTGTGCAAAAAATATGCCTACTCTGTGTAAGAAGACTGGAACTCCGTATAAACTACCTCAACTCAATACAAATCAAAGTAATTCACCCAAATACTACTTCTTTAAGTTAAATGTGAAGTTCTTTAAAAGTATTTCATTACTAAGAAAGGTTTGCAAAAAATATGCCTACTCTGTGTAAGAAGACTGGAACTCCGTTTAAACTACCTCAACTCAATACAAATCAAGGTAATTCACCCAAATATCACCGATACTGATTGATAGTTTACTAGAACTCATTTACAATTTACAGAACTAAGTCATTCCTCTACTTCTTTAAGTTAAATCTGAAGTTCTTTAAAAGTATTTCATTACTAAGAAAGGTTTGCAAAAAATATGCCTACTCTGTGTAAGAAGACTGGAACTCCGTATAAACTACCTCAACTCAATACAAATCAAAGTAATTCACCCAAATACTACTTCTTTAAGTTAAATGTGAAGTTCTTTAAAAGTATTTCATTACTAAGAAAGGTTTGCAAAAAATATGCCTACTCTGTGTAAGAAGACTGGAACTCCGTTTAAACTACCTCAACTCAATACAAATCAAGGTAATTCACCCAAATATCACCGATACTGATTGATAGTTTACTAGAACTCATTTACAATTTACAGAACTAAGTCATTCCTCTACTTCTTTAAGTTAAATCTGAAGTTCTTTAAAAGTATTTCATTACTAAGAAAGGTTTGCAAAAAATATGCCTACTCTGTGTAAGAAGACTGGAACTCCGTTTAAACTACCTCAACTCAATACAAATCAAGGTAATTCACCCAAATATCACCGATACTGATTGATAGTTTACTAGAACTCATTTACAATTTACAGAACTAAGTCATTCCTCTACTTCTTTAAGTTAAATCTGAAGTTCTTTAAAAGTATTTCATTACTAAGAAAGGTTTGCAAAAAATATGCCTACTCTGTGTAAGAAGACTGGAACTCCGTATAAACTACCTCAACTCAATACAAATCAAAGTAATTCACCCAAATACTACTTCTTTAAGTTAAATCTGAAGTTCTTTAAAAGTATTTCATTACTAAGAAAGGTTTGCAAAAAATATGCCTACTCTGTGTAAGAAGACTGGAACTCCGTATAAACTACCTCAACTCAATACAAATCAAAGTAATTCACCCAAATACTACTTCTTTAAGTTAAATCTGAAGTTCTTTAACCTTCGCAAGACGGAACGGGAGTTTTACGTCAATGGTAATTTTCAAACTAAATTTACGTCGACTATCTTATATAAAACCTATGTTAAAATTATAATGTAAATTTTCAAAAAACAACAAATTTTTCAAAAATAAAAACTGATAGTGAATAACTGTATATTTTTTTCTTCTGTAGATCTTTAACGCCATCTAAAGAAAGTAACTAAATTTCTTTTCACATTATGAACTTTATTCATGAATAAAAAGCAATAATAAAAATTAATTGAGCAAAAAACTTAAAAATATTTAATTTTGATTAGTTAGCATAAAAAAAGAGCAAAATTAAATTCCACAACTTTGACAAATGTACTTTGTGTGTGCTTTACATATAGGCCTTTTGCATGTTGCGCACTTTCTTGTTCCTCTCTTTTTTGGTCTACAAGTAGAAACAAAGCAATATCCACGAGAAGAGGAAGCAATCTCAGGTATATCTTGTTGGATCCCGTAAAATGAAATAAGTTCCTTTGTGATTCTGTGGGTGAGAGGATCATTACATCTGTTCATCATTGAAAGGTGACTAAGTCTTAGACACAGATCTCTTATGAAGTACTTTCTCCCACCTTTTTGTACCGATGGAAATTTTTCTGGAGCGTTGCTCTTGATGATGACCCAACTGTTATAAGCTGATATGTCTAAATAATTACAAAACAAAAGAAAAGGCCATCTCCTTGAAGCTTTGTAAGAAGTAAAGTCTCTTAGCATTCGATTACAACTATCAACGCCCGATTTAAATTTATTGTAATCGACAACAGTCTCCGGTTTACGTCTTGGACCTAACAAGTTGATGCTTCCCAAATGTTGAGACGACATTATATAAACTACTTTGAAGTCTCTTTGTGAATGCTTGTGAGGAATGTAAGCAGTCAAGGATGCAAATTCTGTGTAAAGGAATTTACTCTCACAATCTTGTAAGGCGAGACTTTTTAGATGATCTGGTCTGAAAAGGTAAGGTATAAAGCGGCGATTAGCTCTTGCAGTGCCACAGACTGTGAGGTTTTGTTCTCGTGCCCATTTGCAAAGTTCATGAGAGGTAAAGAACCTGTCCATGAATATGCCGCAACCTTTTGGCAACTCACAACTTGCCACAAGTCTTTTTACAATTTCTTCAGAAGAAAAATAAGTTTTATCTAGGAGACCAGGGACATAAATTTCGGGTTTGAGCACATAATAAGTTCTTGCGTCATTGCAGTGGTAGCATTTTATGCCATAGCGTCCTGGCTTGGATCGATCATAGATTCGTAAAGCCGTTCTTCCTCTAAATTTTATTAACTGTTCATCAACAGTTACGCAATCTTGCGGAGTATAGTACCTGCTGAATATTTTATAAAAATGGTCGTGTAATTCTCTTATTGCTCCCAATTTATCTTCCTGATTTCTTTCACTTTTTTTGTCAAAGCGTATAAAACGATGGATAAGAAAAAACATATCTCGATTTATAGAAGCTTTTAAAAATGGCTCTCCATGCTTTTGAGAAAAGAGGTATTTTACATCTAATTTTTGATTTTTTGCCTGTCCAATGTGTAGTAAACATGCAAAATAAGATAGTATGTCAGCAATACTGAACTTTTCAAAACAAAATTTAGTCTTTTGGAAAGTTTCAGGCATATTTCTAAAACACAAAAAAGATAATAAAATTACGAACAATATTTTTAAATAAATACTTTTCTCGGAGAGTCATCTTTTCATCATAAAAATAAAGTATAATAGCTTTTATATTTTGGTATTACAAATAAAGATAATTTATTTAAATGTTTCTACCAAAATACATAAGCAATAAAAAGTTTTTTGAATGTCCAAGTAGTGTACTAAGCAAAAAATTGAAAAATATAGCCCGAGAATTTAGACTAAAGTTTTAAAAGAAATTAAAAAATTTAAAATAAATTGTGTTTAAAATAAATTTTTTCATAGTTGACGTCAACCGATTAGATGAACAAAAAAGTAGCATCTATTTGCACAAAAGTTTTAATAAGCAAAATAGTTACATTGATGTCAACTGTGACTAAAACTATTTAAAATTAAATTTGACTCACGCATATGCCTCATCCATCTTTAATTTGGTACAGCGATAAATATGGGATATTGTTTCAACAGTAAAAAAAAGTTGAAAAATTTTCAAAGGATCAACTAAAGATTTAGCATCTCCTTTAGGACCATATGGTTCGGCGACAGTATCTCTAATATTAAAAGTTCCAGGTCTTCCAACATTCGTAGAAAAAGGATCCCATTGATAACGTGTACCGTCTGGAGCAAGTAAGAAATCTGAAACCGTTTCAGAAATATCTGACTCCTCAGATGAAGACGAAGTAAAACTTTCAGAAGAAGAAGTTATAGTGTTATAAGAAGAAACACTTGAAGACGACTGCATGACGGAGATAATAATCACACAGATTAGAAAACTGAGAAAATAAAATGAAAGTTTTTGATTTGAGTGCAAAATGTATTTTATACACAAATGATTAGTGATGACATATTTGAAAAAATTCTCTGTGTGACATCACACAACACAGCTTTAATTTTGTTTATATTCTACCTTCAATATGCTCGGATACAAAAATTAATCATGAAGATTATCCTACATTATATCAAGGTTAAAAACGACATCTCATGATAAACCAGCACATATATTGATCATTATCCTTCTTGTAAATTTTTCTCATTTCTCAACGTAATCTGTAGAATAAAATGCCTAATATACCGTACACAATCATACAGTGTAAAATTAGAAAACTGAGAAAATAGAATAAAAGTTTTCGTTTTGAGTGCAAAGTGTATTTTATACACAAATGATTAGTGATGACATATTTGAAAAAAATTCTGTGTGACATCACACAACACAGCTTTAATTTTGTTTATACTCTACCTTCAATGTGCTCGGATTCGAAAATTACTCATGAAGATAAAGCTATCCTACATTATATCAAGGTTGAAAACGACATCTCATGATAAACCAGCACATATATCGATCATTATCCTTCTCGTAAATTCTTCTCATTTGTTAACGTAATCAGTATAATATAATGCCTAATAAACCGTACACATACAGCATTATCATTCATCTATTCATGAAATAAAATTTGTTTTGTTTCTATGTCTAACACAACTGTATATAAGATATTGCAAAAAATATTTCAGTAATGCAGATGGCGTTAACTTTTTATTACGCACACATGAATAAATTTTTTCATTTACTAGTTTTTGTGCTTTAAAATGCTATTTTTTGTGATTTTACATAAAATTTATGCAAGAAATGCAATATATGGCATAAACAATCTTTTTTTGATGTATGGGAGTTTTACGGCATATATCCGTCCTTCGTGTATGGTATAAAATGGACCGTCTTGCGAAGGTTAAAAGTATTTCATTACTAAGAAAGGTTTGCAAAAAATATGCCTACTCTGTGTAAGAAGACTGGAACTCCGTTTAAACTACCTCAACTCAATACAAATCAAGGTAATTCACCCAAATATCACCGATACTGATTGATAGTTTACTAGAACTCATTTACAATTTACAGAACTAAGTCATTCCTCTACTTCTTTAAGTTAAATCTGAAGTTCTTTAAAAGTATTTCATTACTAAGAAAGGTTTGCAAAAAATATGCCTACTCTGTGTAAGAAGACTGGAACTCCGTTTAAACTACCTCAACTATATACAAATCAAGGTAACTCACCCAAATATCACCGATACTGATTGATAGTTTACTAGAACTCATTTACAATTTACAGAACTAAGTCATTCCTCTACTTCTTTAAGTTAAATCTGAAGTTCTTTAAAAGTATTTCATTACTAAAAAAAGTGTGCAAAAAATATGCCTACTCTGTGTAAGAAGACTGGAACTCCGTATAAACTACCTCAACTCAATACAAATCAAAGTAATTCACCCAAATATCACCTCTATTATTTTCATCATTTACAATTTACAAACTACTTCTTTACTTCTTTAAGTTAAATGTGAAGTTCTTTAAAAGTATTTCATTACTAAGAAAGGTTTGCAAAAAATATGCCTACTCTGTGTAAGAAGACTGGAACTCCGTTTAAACTACCTCAACTCAATACAAATCAAGGTAATTCACCCAAATATCACCGATACTGATTGATAGTTTACTAGAACTCATTTACAATTTACAGAACTAAGTCATTCCTCTACTTCTTTAAGTTAAATCTGAAGTTCTTTAAAAGTATTTCATTACTAAGAAAGGTTTGCAAAAAATATGCCTACTCTGTGTAAGAAGACTGGAACTCCGTATAAACTACCTCAACTCAATACAAATCAAAGTAATTCACCCAAATACTACTTCTTTAAGTTAAATCTGAAGTTCTTTAAAAGTATTTCATTACTAAGAAAGGTTTGCAAAAAATATGCCTACTCTGTGTAAGAAGACTGGAACTCCGTATAAACTACCTCAACTCAATACAAATCAAAGTAATTCCTCAGAACCCAATTACAATTTACAAACTAATCATTCCTCTACTTCTTTAAGTTAAATCTGAAGTTCTTTAAAAGTATTTCATTACTAAGAAAGGTTTGCAAAAAATATGCCTACTCTGTGTAAGAAGACTGGAACTCCGTTTAAACTACCTCAACTCAATACAAATCAAGGTAATTCACCCAAATATCACCGATACTGATTGATAGTTTACTAGAACTCATTTACAATTTACAAAACTAAGTCATTCCTCTACTTCTTTAAGTTAAATCTGAAGTTCTTTAAAAGTATTTCATTACTAAGAAAGGTTTGCAAAAAATATGCCTACTCTGTGTAAAAAGACTGGAACTCCGTTTAAACTACCTCAACTCAATACAAATCAAGGTAATTCACCCAAATATCACCGATACTGATTGATAGTTTACTAGAACTCATTTACAATTTACAGAACTAAGTCATTCCTCTACTTCTTTAAGTTAAATCTGAAGTTCTTTAAAAGTATTTCATTACTAAAAAAAGTGTGCAAAAAATATGCCTACTCTGTGTAAGAAGACTGGAACTCCGTATAAACTACCTCAACTCAATACAAATCAAAGTAATTCACCCAAATACTACTTCTTTAAGTTAAATCTGAAGTTCTTTAAAAGTATTTCATTACTAAGAAAGGTTTGCAAAAAATATGCCTACTCTGTGTAAGAAGACTGGAACTCCGTTTAAACTACCTCAACTCAATACAAATCAAGGTAATTCACCCAAATATCACCGATACTGATTGATAGTTTACTAGAACTCATTTACAATTTACAGAACTAAGTCATTCCTCTACTTCTTTAAGTTAAATCTGAAGTTCTTTAAAAGTATTTCATTACTAAGAAAGGTTTGCAAAAAATATGCCTACTCTGTGTAAGAAGACTGGAACTCCGTTTAAACTACCTCAACTCAATACAAATCAAGGTAATTCACCCAAATATCACCGATACTGATTGATAGTTTACTAGAACTCATTTACAATTTACAGAACTAAGTCATTCCTCTACTTCTTTAAGTTAAATCTGAAGTTCTTTAAAAGTATTTCATTACTAAGAAAGGTTTGCAAAAAATATGCCTACTCTGTGTAAGAAGACTGGAACTCCGTTTAAACTACCTCAACTCAATACAAATCAAGGTAATTCACCCAAATATCACCGATACTGATTGATAGTTTACTAGAACTCATTTACAATTTACAGAACTAAGTCATTCCTCTACTTCTTTAAGTTAAATCTGAAGTTCTTTAAAAGTATTTCATTACTAAGAAAGGTTTGCAAAAAATATGCCTACTCTGTGTAAGAAGACTGGAACTCCGTATAAACTACCTCAACTCAATACAAATCAAGGAATCCCCAAATATCCCATACTGTTTAGTTTACTGACTCATTACAATTACAACTAAGTCATCTCTACTTCTTTAAGTTAAATCTGAAGTTCTTTAAAAGTATTTCATTACTAAAAAAGGTGTTGCAAAAAATATGCCTACTCTGTGTAAGAAGACTGGAACTCCGTATAAACTACCTCAACTCAATACAAATCAAAGTAATTCACCCAAATACTACTTCTTTAAGTTAAATCTGAAGTTCTTTAAAAGTATTTCATTACTAAGAAAGGTTTGCAAAAAATATGCCTACTCTGTGTAAGAAGACTGGAACTCCGTTTAAACTACCTCAACTCAATACAAATCAAGGTAATTCACCCAAATATCACCGATACTGATCGATAGTTTACTAGAACTCATTTACAATTTACAGAACTAAGTCATTCCTCTACTTCTTTAAGTTAAATCTGAAGTTCTTTAAAAGTATTTCATTACTAAGAAAGGTTTGCAAAAAATATGCCTACTCTGTGTAAGAAGACTGGAACTCCGTATAAACTACCTCAACTCAATACAAATCAAAGTAATTCACCCAAATACTACTCAATTTACAAACTAAGTCTTCCTCTCTTTAAGTTAAATCTGAAGTTCTTTAAAAGTATTTCATTACTAAGAAAGGTTTGCAAAAAATATGCCTACTCTGTGTAAGAAGACTGGAACTCCGTTTAAACTACCTCAACTCAATACAAATCAAGGTAATTCACCCAAATATCACCGATACTGATCGATAGTTTACTAGAACTCATTTACTGCAGGTCTTTCCTCGAAAGATAAGCGAGGATTAACAACCTTGTAATTGATATGTACCTATTTAGCATTTCGGTAGAAATCGATGTACGACAAAAATTCTGGACCGTGAATGCATATCATCCATTATAAATCGAATTTATTTAGTCAAGAATTTGTGAAATCAAATTTAAAATGAACAAATTCAAAAAAATTAAACACACATTACTACTTAATATAAATAAAAGGAAAATAAGCAATTAAAGCAATTAAAATCATGATTCAAGAAGCTATGCTGATGGAAAATCAGTACCAATTCTGGAATAATAAGTGAGTTTTGGATGAAGAACATAAATTATCATATTATAATATATCAGGCTTTTCGAACCTTTAAAAAATTTAAAAATCTCATGGACCCATAACCACAAGACTTAATAAGTTCATTAAGCTTGTAAAAAAGATATGTTATTAGTAAAGATGTGAAATTAAAAACTGGAACAGTCAAGCAGCGATAATTGATTTAATGAGAAATTTTAGTGAAAATTTACATTTTTATTTATAAAATTAATTTTACTAACGGCCAAACTACTAAATTAGGTGAATACTAATGACAACTTTGAGTTTGTTCTTTATCAACAGAAATATTATTCGCGAAGTAAATGAGTGAGGCAAAGATAAACTATTTTCCAACTGCAAGCGTTTTCTCTGTTGACTGATTGAATGAAGAAGCAATTTAATCTTCAAATAAATTAGGATTTCTAACTAAATTTCAGAGCCAAGCAAGCTCGCATCTAATCATTATTGGCATATTGTAAAAATTTATCATTAGCCAAAAAGTTACACAATTCTATCTATACACCTCCAGCTTCGCATGGTGCCGCTTCCACGAAGGCGTTCTCTTTCACAACATTGGTACTAAATTTGTTGGGTCAAAAAGTTGGGGACGTCCACTAATGTGATTTCAACGGGGAGGTTGAAAAAGCCCTTTTCTCTACCAATAATTTTGAATTTTTCCAATTTTATATCCTTTGACTTTTTGGAATGTGGGTAGAATTTTGTTACTACTTTACTTGTTTTACAGATGAGTTTCAGACACAAATTCTTTTAAAATAAATATAAAAAAAGTTTGTCCATTCCAAATTTTAAGGATGTGATTGTGCACTCCTGGTATGTCTGCATACTACAACATATGATAAGCGAACAAAAGAATAACTGTCTTCATCCATAACCATGTGTATTTTCATATATAGATTTGAAGCAAATGTTTATATTTTCTCTGACAGCCATAACATATACAGCATACTTATAAAATATATAAAACCTAAGATTATTATGAGACATTTGCTTGCTGTTTGCAAGTTTGTCGACAAATCAAAAGCTGCTTTCATGATATCTAAATTCAATTTCGTCTGCGTGCTGGAATTCATAGACTTACACAAGTTTTCTCTTACTATTACAGCATAGAGAAGGCACAATTGCGCTGCTTGTATCGAACTATCAGGAAAGTAGGCTTAATGCGGGATCGAACCCCAGCATCTCTTCAAAATGGACAAGGATGTCAGGAAGGGAAATCAAACCCGGAATGATTGGGTCAAAAGTTTACGCTTCCACCACTAGACCATGAGGCGCGGAATTATAGAGTAAGCTTGTAATTTCCAAGGAGCCCGATTATAAGATACTAATAAGATACCTGTTTGCGAAGTTTGGGTCTGTTGCTTTTGTGCTGATGCATTTGGAATTAAAAGGAAGTCATTCTCTGGTGGATGTGTCTGTGTGTGTGTGTGTGTATTGTTTTAGGTATTGTTAGTTAGATTAAAGCATCGTTTCGTCTACTGCTAATGCTTCTGCGATGCCATAACTAAAAAGTGATTTGCGATAAAATGAAATAGTAACAGTGAAAATGCGACACATACACCACTGCTCCTACTACTAATAATGATATATATATATAATTGATTACACGATAAGATTTGTTTTCCTCCTTTTCCTCTCATTCTCATAAAAATTGCGAACGCGTACAACACAAAACACTTTTCTCACATCTCACTCACTTCCAATGAAATGATCTCAGCATGCGGTGGCGAGAATGCAAGTGCTGGTTAGTCTGTGTGTAGGCATCCATTTTGAATTATTGAATCGTCAAAATTAATTTTCAACGATAAAAATATATCTACTTTAAACGAGTGAAAATCATGGTACACAAAGCAAAGCTTCGTTTTTAGTTAGCAATTTTAAAAGTCATATTAACCCGTTAACGCCCATGTCGACTTTACAAAAATAAAATTGTCTGCGTTTATCAAAGATCTTTAATACAAATCTTCTGCTTTACATTAGATATCGTCTGATTATTCTAGTCGTTAACGGGTCAAGACATTTCGCTGTTTAAAACAAAAGTTTGTATTATTTCTTCTTTTTTTTCTTATAAGAAACCGAGTTTCTAAGGGTTAAGGTCTTTAATCAGGTCAAAAATAAGGCAACTTGTTTAGCAACCCTCAGGGCTCAAAGGGATCTTTCGCTAAATTTTTGCAATTGTTAACATCGCATTCATTTCTGCCTTTCCCAAGAAATAAGACAACTCATTTTGAGTATGTTCAATTATTTTTAATATAATGAATAAAACTTTTTTTAATTTAATGAAAAAATAATGCCAAGCAAGGTGAGGCCTGAAAAGGCCCTCCACCCTTAACAACACTGAGGCATGATAAAGAAAATGGAGTTGATTATAAATAATAAATGAAAGGTACAATTTTTTTAACACTAATAGGCATTTTGGTCATTTAGGATAAGTATGTTGATAAAATGAAAAATTATTCGTATCATTTACAAAAAGTTGTCTTTATTTGTGTGTTTCTTATGAATAAATTTTACATTTATATAAAATGTAAAAAATAACTATATATGCTTTTTAACACTGATAATTATAAAAATAAAATTTTATCAATTCACGAAAAGGTGTGCCTGTTGATTAATAGCTTAAAAATCTATGTTGATGGCTGAAATCTCTTTAAAGATATCTTAAAAATGAGTTTGTTTTAGCAAGTTATGCATAAAAGAACATCTATATGTGATAGAGTAAATTATATCATTACAACTTCAAGTGAAAAGTTTTCAAGTGAAATTTTTTCAAATTTTAGTCACAATTATTGAGGGGCGGGGTGATAGATGGGAGATTCGTTCAAAATTATCATGAAAATGTGTACATTTATACTCCAACGCGGATATTTTGACGAGAAAACTTCCAAGTTACCATAATAATAATAATAATAATAAGAGTAAGATGAATTACATATACGAAAATATCAAAAACAAATTCCACAAAGAATAATAGATATTGTGCATAAGATATTGAAATTCAAAATCACGGCAATGCCTGCAATGCCCCACTTTTGCTCTTACGTCATCAAGTATGCCCTTTTTATCTCTATGAAATTTCAGTTTTGACCGCTGTAATAAAATATAAATGAAAAGAATATCACAATTAATCAACATACAATGCTGTGTGTATATATATATATATCATGAAATCTAATAGCGTCTTAGCATATTCTTCAATTAAGTCTAAGCGAGATTTATACTTTGTACCAGGATTGGATTAAATAGATGTGTACTTGTTTTGTATTGCGTAAAATGTAATGATAAATATAAGACTATGATATATCATATCACACATGACAGGGTATCGATAAAAGACACTCAAAATTCACTCCGGAGAATTTCCGTTTATCAGTAAAGCTGGGCTATAGCTATTGTGCATATTGAATAGATTGAAATGCGAATAATCTGTCAATTTGAAACATTGAGGCGTAGGGAGGGAGCCCAGGCCTCCTTGAAATAATTCTTGCCCCCCCCCCCCGAGATTCAATTTTTATCTTTACCGCAAAGGGTATGCTGTGTTAAAATATTGATGTTATTGGGGGAGGGGCCTTTTTATTTATAATTATCAAAATTTATTATAAAAGAAGGAAAAAAAAAGATTTTAAATATTCATTCTAAGACTTAACGTTAAAACAAGAAAAGTAATATCGATCGAAAATCTATCCAGGAGCAAGTCTAATAAATACTATAAAAAGATATATAATTCAGATATGCGTCCCTCCCCCCTCGTCCCCGAGATGTGCGCCCCTGCTATACATTAATATTCTCAAAAAATAAAGGAAAGGAGTTTGCAGGTTCGCAGTCTGTCTAAATCAGTGATTCTCAAACAAAGGCCCAAATTAACCCATTTACGACCAATGTTCCTATTTTGGAACATAAGTAATTTCATCTTCGTCTGCTTTTTTCAATGACTTTGAATATAAATCGTCTGCGTTTTTTTGATATCGTCTGCTTTGCTTGGCCTTAAATGGGTTAAGAATCAACGTTGCACTAGAGGGACGTACCAAAAGCCAAAAATTTGTTTTTATAAAAATTATTCTAGATGACAACTGAATCCGATTAGAATCTGCCATTAGCTGTACAATCTTTGATTCTTTTACAATTGGACATTTTATCTAAAAAACAATATTCTAATTTTTACTTACTATACAAAAGAACCAATGGGGTTGAGGTAATCGGAGCGGGTAGGAAACCCCCCCCCCCCTCCCCCCTCCTTCCTCACTCGCTCAGAAAATCAAATGAAGAAGGAGCTTCTCTTCTGTAGGCCACAGAAAACTAAAAAGGCGCAAGTTATCATAAACATCGCGTCCAACTACTTTTAAGAGGTAAAGCTCTTGTGGGCAAAGTTGGTTGGTGTCTGAAAGGACAAATTCCTAGCATGCTCAGCCCTTAGGATTTGTGACTCTGGTCAAGAACATGGAAGTGATGTTTCACCCAGAAAATATGGGGTACTCAAGACCGGGCTGTTTTTTAAGTTATCCCAGGCATCGATTCTGTCCCACAAAAATCTTTATTACGCATCTGTTCGTTTGCTGTCAAAGGCTCGTGTATTTGAACTCTTTGAACTAAATTGCAGATATTTCAGGCAGCTCAAGGGAAGTGGGCGGACAGTTGTTAAAGAACATTCAAGAACCATTTAAATGTAATCTTGCAAACTTGGAAGACATGTTGCTTTGAATGAACTCAACCGGTAGCTATAGGACCCTGATAACACCATCAAAATGCATACATTCTGCGATCAAGGCATTCCTCTGCAAGCTAGTTGTTTGGGAGAAGAAAGTCAAGAGGGGAAATATAGCGCCCTTCCAACGTCTGACTGAGGTCGTTGGAGAAGAAGGACTGTGAGAGGATCTGCAACAAGAGATCAAAGAACCCTTTTCAAGCTTCCAAGTTGAGTTTAGAAAATATTTCCTTCCTAATGACATACATGAGAAATTCTTGGAGCTGATCAACAAGAGCTCAGCCAAAGATGAGTTTCAGGAACTGGGGGAAAATGATTTTGGGTTTCCCAAAACATGCAAATTGGCATCGAAGGTTTTAACTCCCTTCTAATCGACTTTTAAATGTATCTGAGCTATTGAAAATGAGCATTTCAGAAAGCTTATAAAGGTGAGGATCATGGTAGGTTTGGTACTGCCGAAAAGAGTCATATTCTAGAAACGTTTGGGAACGACATTATTCATTTTGTAAAAGAATTTGCAAAATTTTAAATGAAAAAAGAAAAATTTTAAGTGAAAAATGACAAAAACAGTGAAAATAGTATATTAAGATTTAATGAAAATTAAAACTTTGCATTTTAGCTTTAACTTCATCATTATCAAAGTTCATATAAAAAACGCGCGTATAGATTTATGTATATTGAAACGATTAGCTTCGTTGTTTATTAAAAATATATGGAATCAAAATGTGATGTTTTAATTGGTATGGAAATCGAAAAAAAATTTCATAGCCCATAGTCACTAGTCACTTTCTTTAGGAGATTTTTAAAGCTTTAAAAATGGCTTTCTCTAACAACTATTGTGTGTAAAACGAGATGTTTGCTAATGCAAAGAAGACAGATTAAATTTCTAACTAAATATCTAAGGAAACATCAGAGTCTGAGTCTTTTAAAGACTTTGCTAAAATTTGTGAAATTTGGCAAAATTCCATAATTGCAATAATGATATCCATGTGCAACTTTGTTCTGAAAAGGATTTAAAAAAATATGAAGCGTTTAGTTCCATAGTAAAAGCGCAGATATCATATTTCCTAAGGTTTAAAGAAACGACCCATCACAATAAAAGTGAGAAAATGAATAACTTTGATTTCTATAGCTTTTACTAGATTCAAATGTTTCAGCAATTAGCATTTTGGAGCACTAAGCATAGCATAAGCCTTCTACAAAGCAAAAAGTTAGACATGGTGGGAGCAAAGGACACAAAAAAAGAGCAAGACTTCTTTGTAATTGTATTCATTATTATTAAAAACAAGTGCGATTAATCGATCATGGAAAATAAAGATAAAAATCGAAAGAGGTCATAAGCATCATCCACACACACACACAAGGTTACTTGCACGCATAACCTTGAAAATATTAGTGCATAAAAATATATTATAAATGTGGATATAAAATATTATAAATAAGTACATGATGAAAGTTATTATGGAGGAAAAGAAAGCTAAGATCAAAGTAAAATCGAAATTATAAATGCATAGTAAACTTGATTCTCCATTTTAAAACATCATGCCGGCCACCCTTATAGGCGCAGAAGTACAGACATTTTTACGTAAACTAAAATGTCTATGTTATAGACAAACTAATAAATATATGAACTAATTCCTTAATAAGCTCATATTCTTTAGCTTTACATGTTTCAAGCTGCATAACTAAAAACTTATAAAAGCGTTAGAAACTAGCCAAAGGCGCACATCTGGCAGGGGAGTGGTTGGAATGGAAATTTGATAATTACAACTATTTTTCAATCAACTCTTTCTTCAAAATGGACATGTTTTTGGTTAATAAGGACAAAAATGCTCCTATAACACATATAGAAGCTATATATATAACTCCATATACATTTACATATTAAGCATATTCTTGTAATACATTTGCCTTTACTATTTATTTTGTATTTTTAACTATTTGTCTTTGATACAAGACAGAAAAAAAATTAGTGTTTTCTGAGTTGTTTAACAAATGAATCACTAGAAAATTTGTTCCAATGACTTGATTTTTATACTTATAAATTAACAAAACAAAAGCTGAAGCCAAAAGTGTTTGCAGCTGGAATAAATATGTTGCTGTGTTTGCTTATCTAAAAAAAAGTTTCAAACAGGGCCAGAGCCAAAAAGAGGCAAGAGAGTGCTCTCCTCTCGCCTCTATCATAAAATTTTCAAATTAATAATATTTTTTAAAAGAATTATAAAAAAACATTTTTTTTTTAATTTAAAAAAAAACTCCGCACTATTAGGATTGTATCGATCATTAGCTAGAAACATATATTTGAAACATTCTTCTAAAATAATACTTATCAAGGTATAATAATGGTGTACAAGGGGCCGTTCTTAGATTTTTAGTGGGTTGGAAAGCCCACGTAGATTCTGTACTCAGCATTCGGGGCGAGACCACGTTATCTGTAAGAATGGATACTAACGTCACAAACAATTATTAAGTTAACTCGACTCGATCAATATATTTTACATTATAAACTTTTTATATTTTCTTCATTCTGTGTGAAAGAAATTATATTCTGTTAAAATGCATTTTCTAAGGTAAGTAGAAACAGATTGAGAAGCCATATGATATTTAGATACTAACCAATCCTAAGGCTAAGAATTCTGTTCATGGATGCCCGATTATTTGTAAATTCTAGAGACCAATTATCGACTTGGAGTTTTAAAAGACAAAAGACTACAGGAAAGGATGTGTTGAATGCTGCACTAAATAAGTTTCGAAATCATCTTTGGTATTTGAGCGAAGATTTAGCCGGATCAGCCCTGTTTTTGTCAAAAGTGACGAAAAAAATATTAATCATATCAAATAGTTTTCATATCAAAAAGAAAAAAGTAAAATCTTTAATCGACTTGAAGTAAAAGATCGTGCAAATTTGAACTCCTCACTCGTATTTAGCTACTACAAAGCTTCAAATTTTATTTCGTTGTTTAAAACTTCTTTGATAATGGATTTTAAAGGGGATAAATTATCTTTAAAATGTCTGAATGCTGCTGATGCGAAAAGAGCAGTAAAACGTGTAGACGATTATAAATTATCATCAGCAAAAAATTACAAAAAAGACAGTTACACTTTACCAAATTGTGAGTATCATTGAAAAAAATTTCTTTCATCAAATAAAAATTCATTTATTTCTTGAATCAGATTTTTTTAAATGTTATGTTGTATCATAATCAATTGTTTCATTTATCCAGTTGAAAAATAAAATTAGATGTTATTAAAAATTTCTTTACTGTACTTTTTATTATTAAATTGAGGGAGCGTGAGTAAGGTTGGTTAGATACTCGGTTTCGATAACTCAAGGTCTTAGGTTGGATCCCCCATCAAGCCTACTTTCCTCATAGTTCGATAAAAGCAGCGCAATTGTGCCTTCTCGATAAAAACACCCCAGGGTATCTTATTGAACTTTTAGAAAAATTTCTAGTGATAGTAATCTTTATTAGGTAAAGATTTAGAATCGTTTACTTTCCGATTTTTCAAAAAAAAATTACCTACGTTTTTTTTTATTAATTGAAATTAATTTAACCAGTTAACGACCACAGTCGACTTAACAAAAATATGAATCGTCTGCATTTATTAATGCTTTTTAATACAAATCTTCTGCTTTATACTAGATATCGTCTGGTTATTCTGGTCGTTAACGAGTTAAGGAGTATTTTTACATCTATTTCGAGCATTTTAAATAGGAAAAAAAATTTGTACAAAAGTTGAAACACTCTACTATACACATATGTGATATAATGTATTTTTAAACATTTTACTTCCATAACATACTATTCGAGCATCAATGATTGTTAGGGTGTACGTCTCAGCTTAACAGTTGAAGGTCAGGGGTTCGATCCCCAAGGCTCCCAACTCTTAAGAACAAAATTGCAAAAACTGTGATTAACCGCCTCAAACATAATGCGAACGTATGGCCTTACGGCTGAAAGTGCTTTGATATCTTCAACCAACCAACCATACCATTTATCCATATATTGCCTTCATCTGTTTTTTCCTATGTCCATGTATTGAAATTAGGTTTTTTCAATGTTAGTTTACTCTAGAATATCCATTGAAGCTCACCATAACAAAACATTACTGTCTTTACATTCCATTTTATCAATTGATTATTTGAAAAGAGAATATAAAATCTTTGTTTTTGGCGTTATAAATTCACTTTTTAATTGTAAAATATATTTGCCAACTTTTTGCAAGTCTCGTTACGTCTTATCTCTGCACACAATAGTCAACTGAAAGTGATTTGAAAACAGATTTGTTACATCCAATATATATTTCAAAGGGATGTGCAGAATTGGTATAAAAAAGATTTATCACTTTCCTCGTCTCCGATAAATGAATTAGTATTTTTGATGATTTAGACATGCTGATTGTTATTCTATCTACAAGTACCATGCATTACAAATTGCAAGATTATAAAATTATTTCATATTTAATGCCCCTTTTGGAGACAGTAAAAGGTTTAAAAGGTTTGAAGCGATTTTTCATTTAAAACACTTTTATATAATATCTATTCATTATAAGAAGGAAATGTTAAAGTAGCATGCCTATATTACTTACGTGAATCGTTTATTGTCTGGCACTTATGCTTTTTCATCTGATGCAACACAGTTTGAAAACAGTGTAAATTGAAAAAGATATAATAATGACGCCGATTTTAAGAACAAGACATTTGAATTAATTGATCTAAATTTTACTCTGTCACTTTACAAGCATTTAAAAATTTAAATAAATATTCTTTTAAACGTTAAAAATTGAAAAATATATAATGAATAAATTGATTGGCTTAATTTTATTATTATATTTACAATAACGTAGTTTTTTATTATTATTAATTATTGAAATTAGTTGGTAGGTATTTCATTTATCGAAAAGACATAACAGAAAATCATTTTACGTCGAGAGACATGCTGAGCATCGCACCAACGCGCAGACGGTAACTTCTATACCTTGATATATATGTATATTAACTCAACAAAATTTTATATTTAATAAGGAAAATCGTTAAGTGAAAATTTCGTAAAGTGAGGTATCAATCATTGCTTGTCAAATGGAAAACTCATACTCTCCGAAAATACCAGCTTACTAGTAGTTATTTTAACTTTTTTATGTTATTTATATAAAATATTAAAAAAACATATATTAAATATTTTATTTAAAAAAGTTTTTTATTTTTGTTCACACATGTATCTTTTATCAGATTTTTGAAATGATATTAATAACCCATTTGAAATTTCTTCCTCAATTCACAATCTATATGACGGTAACAACCATAAGCTTTTGAAATATCTTCAACAACTCTCTAACTTGGTTCTAAGTTAGCATCTTGTTCTTAAAAATGCCAATTGCTTTAAAAAAAGAATTCGTAAAACGAGGTATGCCCCTATTTATGAACTCAGTGCTCATTTTTCTTTGGTATTAAATATGAAAATTTGAGGACTTTATGATTTTTTCAAAAGTTTCTCTGACAAATTTTTTAGTTTTTTTATTGAATCAATGTGATTTACTGTATAGAATAACAATCTGACATTTATTTTAGATAAAATGTCAAACGCTCATGCTAATAAATACGAAAATGTAAGGCTTTAAAGTTGGAAATCTAAACAAAATAAAACACCAGGTTAAAACAAGTTTCGTATATTTGTATTAAAACATTAGAATAGAAATCATCGTAGTATACAGGTTGGAGATGATAAAAAAAGTTGTCTGCCCGCGTTGAATCGTACACGTTATGAAATATATATTATATCTTGTTTTCCAATAAAGTATACTACACCTTAAGTTTTTGTAAAAAAATTTAAGGCGTCTGCAACCTTTATTTTAGATCACACAGACAATTAAGAAAAGTTCAAGAATTAATAGCATATGCAGTTAAAACATATAAACTAAATTCTCAATAAAAATTTGTTTTAAAATGTTCCTGTAATGATTTTTAGGGCAATGCCACATATAAGAAAGAATGAGAATCCAAAATATCTTCAATGCAAAATTTGTCCTAAGTGACACGCAATAATCTTTTGACTTCGTTATTGCTAAGAGTAGAAAACACGCAACATAAACAAAAAATAGGTAACTGAAGACATGCTTGGATTGGAGTTGCACTAAGAGTGAAAACAATTTTTAGAAAATAGCCACACGTTGATCATTTCAAATATATTTTGAGTGCCTACTTACTTTAATTTTGTAGTGACGTATTTGCATACATTGACTATGTCATGTTCTTGATAGATTTATGTGTGTACATAAAAAAGATGAATATGTATAATAAAAATAATAAAAGCAATATTAGTGAATTTCAAAAAAGGGATTTACGTTCTATTCTGAGATGATGATGATGATGACGATGACGACGATGACATGATTGTTAAAGTAGTAGAAAAGAATAATAGTAGAATGAAAAGGCAAAACACGCACACAGCTACTATTGCTATCTGCTACGTTATATGAGTGTATGTGTATTTATTTAACATCCAGTGCAAATTTAAAGGCAATTTATTGATCAACATCAACTTCGGATAATGAATGAATAATCTCGTATTCATCCTATTCTCTAATTCCCATAACTGTGCAATGGCGCAACATCATTAATCGTCGAGAGATTCTCAAGAATCAAAGTTTTAAATACAAACAAAAGCGAATCAAGTCAAAGAATCATAATTCCTATAAAATCGGCACACAACAAAAATCTTCTTCTTTCATATCGAGTATAGTTATTATTCAACATACGGTCATGCATAGATCCTGAAACAAGAAAAATGTCGACTGATAGCGAAAGAAGCCAAAATAAAAATATCTAAAAAAAAATACGAATGCATAAACACAACGGACACACATATAAATACTAGTAAAACAAAGAAACAAAAAAACTGCAAAGCAATGAGATAAATGACAAAAGGAGCACATTCAGGGGCAAGGTGGCGATAGTTCCTCTAATCCCATTCCAATGGGCCTAAATGCTTCTTTTACCCCTAATAATTTTACCCTAACACAGATCAATAGTTCTTAACTTTTATTTTCATTTTATCTTTCGCTATTGTATAGATATCTTAATATTTTGACTTTTATTTATTTCGTATAACGTGACTTTTTATTCAACATTCTTAGATTAGTCAAAACAAAATCTGCTAATTTTCAAAATTATAATTCAAAGATAAAATATAACTTTCCCTTTATAAATTTGTTTATGTAAAAAAGGAAAAACATACTTTCAAAAAGAGAAACAAATATGTTTAATCACCTAAGATGTAAAAAAGCTCTCTTTCTATCTCTGTAAAGTTATTAAAAGTATTCTGACTTATTGAGGAAGAACCTACTTTCAAAAAAAGAAACAAATAAATATGTTTAATCACCTAAACAGTTAAGAATTACTAATTAACTAGTGCTAAACCAGGCTTAGTAGCTACCTCTAAAGAACGATCAATTCGATGACAATCGTATTAGATTTAATGTGCATAACCCTCCATAGAAGGGCTATTATGTTCAGTGGGTTGAATGTCCCCTATAGAGTTTTGAAAGGGAAAATATATACACAAATAAAATACTAGAAATAAAATAGGAGGAAAGATTAAATTACTAACAATTAGTTTTATACTGTTATATCATTAATTAAATTTTATTTGAAGTTTTATTGTGGGTCTTGATAAAATTAAAAGGTTTTCCAGGTTTAACTTAAAATATTATCCCATATCTCAAATATAATTATGAATCGGGTAAATTTAAAATATATAGGATGTATTACAACTAAAATTTGAGTATTTTATTAGCAAATTTTTATAAATATATTTAAAAGGACATCAGATAAGCATTCACGTGAACAATACTATTTTATTTTATTTCAATTAATAAATAGGAAAAATTAAATAATTAAAAAAGTTTATGAGGAAAAAGGAAAATAAATTAAAAATTATACCTATATGTGCAGCTCTGGATGAGGAAACAATAGGTAAAACATATGTTTAAATTTTTTATGCAACATAGTAATAGAAGCATTTATATTGTTCTAATATTTTAAAAATTCTAAAATGAAAAAAGAAAGCTCTTAATAATGACAAAATAGAATCTTTAAAATTTCCTTCTTTAGATATCTTATAAATAAGAAAGGAATACTATATTTTATAAAAATCGGGACATATCAGAATTAAAAAGGACATTTCTAATATTTAATAAAAACAGGGGAAAAATTGTGATTAAAATAAAAGTTTAAACTATATTTATAAATCTTAGATAAGCTTCAAATCAAATGAAAAATAATTTTGTGAAGATATATATGGTATATCAATAGCTAATAGCAAACTTGTTTTATCATCTTTGGCCAAATACTTATTAATTGGTCTCAACTCTTGAATATCAAATTGTACTTTTCCATTATTTTTAAGTATACCAAAGTTATTCCTATATTTAAAAAGGGTAATAAACTTGATGCTTCTAATTTTAGACATATTACCATTATTTCCTCATTGTCTAAAATATTCAAAAAACTTTTGCATTGGCAAATTTACAAATATTTTCAGCAGAACAATATTATTTATGAGAAACAATTTTGGTTTCGAAAGCATCACTCAACTACTTTACTTCATTCCATTTCTCACTATTTCGATAATGGGTTATTTCTAGTTACAATTTTTTTGGATCTTTCTATCACTTTTGATACAATACTTGATTGTAATCTCATTCATAAGTTTAGTCTCTATAGATTTGATTCTTCCTCTTGTAAACTGCTCAAATCTTATCTCGAATCAAGATATCAGTCTGTTTTTATTAATCATACACCATCTGATTTGAAATTAGTTTAATGTGGTCGTTTTCCAGGGCTCAATCCTTGGGCCCTTATTGTTCTTGACTTACTTGAATGATATTTCCGATGTCTGCTCTAACAATTATTTGCTCATGTACGCAGATGACATAACTCTTTTAATTCCATTTAAAGAAGACATCTCATTTGATTGCTTTAATTCAGTCCTCAAATGGTTACATCGCAATTCTATGAAAATAAATCTTTATAAATGCAAGGCTATGTACTTTTCTAATAGTCATAAAACTACTAAGCCAAATCTAATGATTAAGTATGTTGATCAATTCAATATTCTAGGTTTTGTTGTTGATAATAAATTAAATTTGAATGCTCATCACCAGTTTGTTGTTTCCACATTGAATTCTGTTTTAGGTAGACTTAGAGTTGTTAAAAATATTTTCCCTCTTAAAATAATACTTATTCTATATAAAGCACTTTTTCTTCCTCACTTATAGTATCGAAAATTGGGGGTATATAAATAATGATATTGTTTACATTACTCAAAAAAAGCTATGAGGATTATTTTTAATAAACCTTATATCTTTCATTCATCAATTCTCTTTTATTATGCAAAATTTATAAAATTTCTTTATAAACTTAGAGTTTCACTATTTATATGCAAATATTTTAATAATAGAAATAGATGTTCATTTGTAATGCCTAGATTTAGATTGCACAAATCAAATTTTTGCTTGAGATTCAGAGTTTGTAAATTATGGAATACAGTACTTGCAAAAATTTTTGATCGTAAAGATTCTTTGCTTATAGTTAAAATGAAATTAATAGAATTCTTCCTTAATGAATATAATATGAAAATTGAAATGTAATATTCATAATTGTTATTCTTGCTCGTATTCATGAATGTATATATTTTGCATCTTTTTATTACCTGTGAATTATTATTTGCTTTACATATCTATTAAAAATGTTATTCTTGCTTTTATTAATGAATAAATATATTAAGTATTTAGTTATTTGATTATGCATTTATTGCTTATCTCTTTACTAAATTCCGAATATTTTAAAATTTATATTGTGTATCTACCTTTTTTTGAAATGTACTAGATGATTGTGATTCAGAGCCCGCGCTAACCGAATTTTGAGCGAGGGGGGGGGGGGGGCTCAAAGGGGTTGGAATTATACATTATAAAATATACACTCTAAAATTTTCCTTTCTAGAAGCAAATTCGATCAACATCGGAAACAAGAGCTAAAGAAGGTCATAAAACTAAGGTGATTAGGATTGAGGAGTATAATTAACTATTATAAAACAAAAGTGAAAGAAGAAAATCATTTTATTAACAATATATCATTTTTAGACAAATAAAGCAATTTACATAGAAGTTTCGGTATTTATTACATGAAAACTTTACAGTTAACTACTTCAAAAAATTTATCTTGCAATGAGAATCTTTTTCATTGCATATTGTTGTTCTTTAAAATCGAAAACAAAATATTTAGCTTGCTATCAATATACAGACCTCCTAGATCTGATGTGTTAGCTTTCAACAATTTTATGAATGATATTTTTGCTAAACATTCACTATCAAAATTCACAATTATCTGTGGTGATTTTAATTTAAATTTGTTTGATTTTGGCAAAAATATTAATATACTAAACTTTATTAATATCTTTCATCGAAATGGATTTTTTCCTTCAATAACTAAAAGCACTCGTGTCAGCACTGTCATATCCACATTGATAGACAATATTTTTTTTTAATTTCGACCACTCCTATTCTTCATTCAACGTTATTTCAGATATTTCTAATCATTTCCCGAATTGTATCTTTATAAATGAATTTTTCAAATATCCAATCAAATCTTCTTTTAAATCTAAAAAAAATTTTAGTCGTAAACAATGCTCTATTTTGTTGCTGAAGTAGCAAAAATTGACTTCTCACCCATTTTTCAAGCGTCTAATCCCAATGATGCATATAATATTTTTATTACGAAGTTTCCCTTAATTAAATTAATAAGCCTTGGTTTTTCCCTTTTTAAATTCTCTTAGAAGATTAAAAGTAAAACAATACAAAATTAAACTTTTTAATCCTAATTCATTGAATCAGATTAAGTATAAGAATGTTCTAAAACAATACAAGATTGAAGTTAAAAAGGCGAAATCGAAGGACTATTTCAACCAGCTTTCATCGTGTAAAAAAAATAACATATGGAAAAGTCTAAACAAAGTTTTGAAAAATTCTATTATGAAATCTTATAATTCATCTTTTAACAGTAATGACTTTGCTGATAGCTTATCCACTTCCGATAACACTTGCATTGTTGATGTTTCCTTGGAATTTATTGATTTCAATTTCAATGAGTTTGTTTCATTTTATTTGCCTGAAATAAATTTCAATGATATTGTGATAGCTTTAGCATCTTTATCAAAAAAAAAGTGATATGGTGATGATGAAATAACAATTCAGCAGATAATTGATATACTTCCTAGTATTGGTTTTATTTTAGTTCACATATTTAATATATCTCCTCAAATGTGAGAGTTTCCTGAATATCTCAAACTTGCCCGCATCGTTCCTATTTTAAAAAACGGCAAACCTCCGACTTCATTGGACAACTTTAGACCAATATCTATACTCTCGAACTTTTCAAAAATATTCGAAAAAATTATATTGTACAAAAGAATAGCTTTTCTTGATAAACACGGTATAATCAGTCCTTATCAGTTTGGTTTTTCTAAGAATAAATCAACTGAAGATGCTATATTATTTTTGTGTTGTTGCATTTCAAATCATTTTTACGGTAAAAGCTTTAGTATTGTTTTATTTCTTGATTTGGCAAAGGCTTTCGTTAATGTTTCCCATCAATTGCTACTTCATAAATTATTTCGTATAGGCACCCGAGGTCTAGTTTTAAGATGGTTTAAGAGATTTTTGAACTGAAAGAAAATTTTACGTCGCTTTAAACAATGATAAGTCTGATATAAAGTACATAGAAAAAAATGTGCCACAAGGATCTATCCTTGGCCCACTTCTTTTTGTGATTTTTATTAACGATATTTTCAAAAATGTAAGCAAGCAGGATTCTCTAATTTTGTATGCTGACCATGCAACTATCGTGTTAAACTTTGATGATTGAACGGAAGTCGCAAGTAGAATCAATGCTTGTCTGGAATCCGTTTCAAATTGGTGTCAGTTAAATCTGCTTTCTTTCAATTTAGGTAAATGTATGTATACGATTTTTTCTAAGAAAACAATTAAAGAAAATTTTAGTTTAGTTCTTAATGGTAATCAATTAACTAGAATAAGTCTTTTTAATTACTTAGGCCTCACTTTCAATGAAAATTTGTCTTGGTTCAGACACATCTCATCTGTACATATTAAAGTCTCTCGTCTTCTTCGTACTTTTCGCAAAATAGAAATGTATTTAACATTTCAATGTAAAAAATTATTTTATAATGCTTTTTATTTTTCCCCACTTCCTGTATTACAATTTAATTTGGGGATCATCTTGCTTATCAATGCTACATAAATTATATTCTTGTTGAAAATTTTTTTTCATTTTCATTAATCTTTCTCGTAGTTTTAATGATTCTTTTTCTTGTATCAATATTTATAATATTAAGAAGCTATTTCATTTTAATTTTTTTTATAAATCCTGTATCTAATGTGGATTTTTCATCCAGTTTTTCATTCGAAATGACTATACCTCACTCGCTCCAGCCATCTTCTTCACATTTCTCAAATAGTACAAAAGTCCCTCTTTCGTTCAATTCTCCTAAGAACATTCTCTCTTGTCAATTCCTCCATTCCTAATCTTGACTTCAGAAACCCTAGTAACTGCTCTTTTTTATTTTCAATATTTTTCTCAATTTTTTTCGTTCTTGAAAATTATTATGTTTTTTTTCATGCCTATCTATCTGGGTATGAAGAAATCACGATGAAGCAACGAAGCTTCCTTTTTCTCTCCCAATGGCAGGCCACATTAAAAGATTTCATTTTGATTTATTTCATCTGATATGTTTTTTTTTCTTTAATATATTTCTTCTTCTTTTTCTACATGTCAAACATTCAGCCTTTTTGACTTTTCGTTGAAATAGTTCGAAAACTCTTTTAAGGGTTGAAAAACTTGTCTCACAGGATGCAGTGCTGATTCCTATTGTTAGAGCAGCTTGATACTCAAAAAATACTCTAGACAATTTTATGATATATTTATTGAAACTACCAATGTACAAAGAAAAGACTTTTAACAAGCGCACTTTATCGGATGTATTTCATTTAAAACTTATTTAAGCTTGAAAAATTGAGTGGAGAGGCTTGGATCAAGCACCCAAAATAAATAGGGAGCGCGGGCCCTGTTGTCATTTAGGCGGTTCCTGGGAACTTTATTTCAAACATTTATACATATATATGTTTTGTATTCTCATATATGCCATTTGATTTTTATTGTTTCGAGGTATGTTTTATTGTTTTTGAAGTTGTTATCCCTTTTTATTTACATTTGTATAATAAAGGCTTCTTCTTCTTCTTATATCTCAATATTTAAATCTAGCAAAACAGGACACTTGGAAAAAACTAACTTCTTTTTTGAAACAAGAAACTGATTAGTCTTTTTCAATAAAACATAATGTTTTTCAAATTACTGATGACTCTAAATTATTTTTCTTCAACCTTAACTTGTTCAAACATAGATGAGAATTTTACAAAGTATTCTCAATCTTTATTTTACAAGTAAAAATTAAAAAATTACATATAGTATTAATATACTTGGCAGATGGCCTAGTGGTAGGAGCGTAGGGTCTTAATTTAGATGGTTTGGGTTCGATACCCGATCGTGAGTATCCTTACCATCTGTCCACCTATAGAAGATTATTCTTCCCTATGGATGCGATACAAACAACTAAAAATATGTATTAGTGGTGTGGGGAGACAACAAGGGAGACATTATTTTGATATTTTGTGTTTATTTGGGTAAAAAGAAACAAAGCACCTGCTTTTGACTACTAATTTATAACTTCATATGAATACATCTAACAGCATCATAAGAGAACAATCTTTGGCTCACTAAACTCAAAACTCCTAAAAATTAATTGTCCTCATTACAATCCCTTTTATACGCAACATCCAACGATCCAGCCACATTACCTCAAATGACGATGTTTCACATTCCATTTTATCATTAACTTCAATCAATTCGATTCTAAAAAGAACACATTCTTATTTTTGTATATCCTATCTAAACTTATTAAAGAGAAAACTAAATCGCTAACTCTTCACTAACTCTGAGAAAATCCCCCATAACTTTTAACCTCTAATCACTCAGCCCGAAAAAATTGCATGAACAGGCAACACTTCGTTCCAAGAAAGACTCATTTGGGAAATTTTACAAGCAGGACTCATTCAAGGAAAACATCAACAATCTAACAAAAAAGAAAAGAATTTCTACACTTATTGATTCCATACTTCCTAGCTCATTAGAATAAACTCTCTACTACCACCTTACCTTCTGTGATCCAAGATCTTCTATCCATAATCAATCTCTTCTTACTTAGGTTTCGAAAATCAATCTGAGAACAGTAAAAAATAACATATACTTAATTCAAAATCCGACTATTCCTCCTATACGAACTAAATTCCCAAAATCGTTATCCAGCCCTCGAATAATCTCATCCAAAATAATTAAGAAATAGCTCCAAATTCTTAAAAATCATTTACTTCTTATCTACAATGCATGTCTTAACCTTAAATATTTTCCTAATGTAAAGCGTAAAGCTATTATACTTATTTTTAAACCAATTGAAGATAAGTTAAGTCTTGTCTATGAAGTTCGCACTAATCCTTTCGAATATCGTGATCCAACCCAGAATGCTGAGTTAAGGTCTACCTGGACTTTCCATCCCACTAAACGTCTAATACAGCCTTCGTTATTGTATAACTATACTTTTATATCAGTGGCATAGCTATAAAAATTGCCACGGAGGCGGTTCATGAATTTGACGCCTCTCTTTTATTTTAAAAACAAATAAAATCTTGCTAAGAACGCGTAATACTCATTTTATTTGAGCCTCAATGGTTGTTAGGCTGTACCTCTCTGCTTAAAAGTTGAAGGTCAGGGGTTCGATCCCCAAGTCTCCCAACCCTCTTATGATAGGCCAAGTGCAGCTTTTAAGTTTCGACAACTTACAAGCTCCGTCAATTCAACAAACAACAATAATATCTCATTTTATTTATAATTTAATTTTGAAAATATAAATGTTTAAAATTGGAAAGTAAAATTTTAATATAAAAATAAAAAATGTAAAGGTTTATTAATTATATATACATATTCATTCCTGAATTTTTTTACAGGTTAACTTTTCTAGCTTTTTTGTTCCCAAACTCTTCAATAAATTTGTCAAAAACAATCTTCTTTGTCAGCTTTCTTTCTATAGATAATATAACAAGATTTTTTTTAGCCTCAATGTACTCATAGAAGATCTTAAGTAATTTTTAATTAGTTTTAGTTTCGAAAAACTTTTTTCACAAGTCTCAATACTTAAGCTATCGTCAGAAAAATTCTTTGCATTATTAAGATATTTGGAACCGAATCTCAAAGATTATATTTTTAGATGAAAAGTAAAAATTCAAAAAAACTTTCCATTGACGTATGTTTTTCATTTTCAATTATAGCAACCGAATAAAAATTCTCAAGTCTTTTTCTTTCAATAAAAAAACTATTTTTTATCAATGTCGTCATAATTTTCTTTCAATTAGAGTTCATATTTATTACAAAGTAGGTTTGACGGAGTAAGAAAATAATATCTTTCAGCAATTTCATGAATTTATTTGAATCTTGAATTATTTCTTCAACTATTCTATCGAGATATTCAAACATTTCTCTTCTTAATTCAATATCGTAGGATAAATCATCATCATCATTAAGCCTTTAAAAAGGGTATTTTCTTTCTTCTTTTGAGTCGACGACGTTCCATGTTTATTCCAAAATCGTTGCAAATTTCTTTAGCAAAGTTAATTCTATCATTAACTAACGTCTCTCGATTCTCTAACAGAATGCTTTTTAGCGCTTTTATTTTTTGATTACATTGTTGTATGTTTATTCCTTTTTTTACAGATACAACTGTACATCATTTATTTCTCAAAGAATTGGTTCCCAGAAACGAAGAAAGCACAAAAAAGAAAATAAGTTTAGAGCAGAAATTAAAGCAAGGCATTCTGCTCTTGTGGCTGTATTTTCTTCTTCATCAGTAAACTTTTCTAAAGCATCAAAATTTATTGGAAATTCTTTTTTACGGCTTCTTTTCTTGCACACCATCGCGTTTCTATTAGGCGTTTCACACTTTTACTAGTTATTGAAGTCAATATATCCCACGATGGGTTGATGAAGTGAAATATACAAATAAACGTTCCAAGCATCCAAAAAACGTAACCGAAGTAACAGCAGCTGAGGCTGCGTGAACACATGCTATATTCAGTGAGTGGTCTGAACAGGCAACAAATTTTGCTTTAGGATTTATTTGTTTGATACGTTTTTGAACACCGCTATGCACACCAGCCATACTAGGTTTTAAACCCGGGAGAGAGGGGAGCGGCAAAGCAGATCCATACATTAACTGAATCCAACG
This sequence comes from Nectonema munidae, assembly GCA_030549495.1. Lineage (NCBI taxonomy): Eukaryota > Metazoa > Nematomorpha > Nectonematoida > Nectonematidae > Nectonema > Nectonema munidae. Next base: position 558,737 of record JAUIRK010000278.1, on the reverse strand, counting down.
GAATATATGTCTTTACTTACACACATAAAGAATAAACTTTAATTTGTAATAGAGACACTACAAAAAGATAGATTTTGCATTTTTCCTTAAACATTTAACTCATATCAAAAGATTACTTACCTGAACAAAATTGCCGAATTTAAAATACTTGTAAGTTGAAACTTGCGACAGTTAGATTTCAGATGAAGTAAAAAGAAATATACAGAAAATGGCAAGACTTTAAATGAATCAATTTGATCTGTTGTTGTAAACACAATGTTAACTGATCAATGCAAAATATATACAAATAGGCAATATTTTGTGTTTCAAACAAAGCGCTACTCTAACTGTTCAACTCAATAAATTACTTTTGACAGCTTTCCTCATCTCTTCCTCTCTGCCTGTCTCTCTTACTTATGTGAGATTAGATATTAGCTTTTTTCAGATGTAAGCTCTCAAATGTGCTTTATATGTGTCTTCTATTTTTTTTGTGTTTTTCAATTAAGAATCTCCTATAACCCAAATTGTTATGAAAATCTTAACCCTATTAGTGCTGGGCTAAATGTGTCTGCTCAAGTGCTGGGGCGTAAAGTGCCCTCCACATTTTTCTCAGATATTTATAAGTTTTTATAAATATTTTTAATATTTCAACTATGCTGAATTCAGTGGTGATGTCCATTTTTTATCAAAATTAATCAAACCTGTCAAAAAATTGATTTATATTTGACAGCTCATCTCAAAAAGAAACTTTTTATTTAAATAATTATATAAAGTTTTTTACACATATATACCGAAATTGAGTGTGATATTCATTTTTTATGAAAACCAATTAAACCTATAAAAAAAATAATCTAAATGTGACAGTTCATCTCAAAAAGAAGCTTTTTATCTAAATAATTATATAAAGTTTTTTACACATGTATACCCATTTTCAAATATGCTGAATTCAGTGGTGATATTCATTTTTTATGAAAATCAACCAAACCTGTCAAAAAATTGATCTAAATGTGACAGCTCATCTAAAAAAAAGCATTTTATCTAAATAATTATATAATGTTTTTTACACATATATACCCATTTTCAAGCATGCTGAATTGAGTGATTATTTTCATTTTTTATGGAAATCATTCAAACTTGTCAAAAAAGTGATTTACTTATGACAGCTCATCTCAAAAAAGAAACTTTTTATCTAAATAATTATATAATGCTTTTTACACATATATACCCATTTTCAAGCATGCGTAATTCAGTTGAGATATTCATTTTTTTTTATGAAAATCAATCAAAACTGTCAAAAAATTGATTTATCCGAAAAAGAAACATCTTATCCGAATAATTATATAAAGTTTTTTACACACATATACCCATTTTCAAGTAGGCTGTGATTACTGGTTATATTTCCTTTTTTTTTTATATAAAAATTAGTCAAACCTGACAAAATAATTTAAATATGACAGCCCATGTCAAAATTAAAATTTTATTCTTATAAAAAGTTTTTTATACTTTTCAAGTATGTAGAATTTAATGGTAATGTTCATTTTTTATGAAATCAATAAAACCTGTCAAAAAAATCGATTAAACCTGTAAATCAATGTCAAATATATAAACATAAAAATAACTTCTACTTGCAATATTTCTCTAGTAATTATTTTCTTAATTTATTTAATAACTTTACGTGTTTAATTCACTCAAAATATTTCATTCTACAGTAACTTATGTAACTCGATAGGACCTCCATCTTTTTCGCTACAAATTCGTTTCAGCTCGTAGTCTCTACGCAGTGCCCGCGCTACCTATATAATTTTGGGGCACGTGCCCCCCCCTTGTATTAATCTTTGCCCCTCCTAAAATTTTTGGTTTTGCCCCATTCACTTTTTAAAGGAAAAATAAATAAGCAAAAATTGTACACAATAATCATATATAAATGCTGGTGTATGTGTATGTATAATATGAGATTTCTATAGGTTTTTATACAGAAGTACTTCATGTTTTCAGCAAAGTAATATAGGATATAAAGTAATATAGGAAATAAATTTTTTGCAAATGTGTTTCTTTGCCCCATTTCAGCCCCCCTTGAAATTTAGCTTTAGCGCGGGCACTGTCTCTACGTCATATTATAATTTACAGTATGTAATTTGCTATTCATTCTATGATGATCCTTTCTTGGTAGCTCTTTTTTCATTAGAAATTTATATTCTTCAATGTGTGTTCGAAAATATTTTTATAAGGATAAAATTACATTTTTCCTCTCTCAAAGCATTCTGATTAAAGAATCTTCTTGATGATCTTAGACTTTTTTTTATCAGTATCGTGTATTTTATTATCAGGCCTGAATATTTGTCAACTAATCTCATTTCAAAGGTTTTTTTCTGATGAAACATTCGTGATGTTCATTGTTCAATTACAAAATTTGTCCACGTTCTTCATCTAAAAAATTATCTTTTTGACGCAAAAGGAAAAATATGGACAAATTCAATTTAAATTAAAAATACCTTGATAGTGACTAAATTCTCACATATTGGCATCTGTGCCATTTTTGATAATTCTGACCTATTCTAAATTTTCAGCTTTCCTACCCATCTTAGCTAAATGTTAATTGTAATCCAAGATGATAAACTACAAAGAAAATACACGGGGCGCTCTCCTCCTCTTCTTCCTAGACTCATACAATCTTTACAGAGTCGATACATATAAAGCCCCCACTTTCTTGAAATTTACTAACATCAAAACCGCGCCCTCTCATTTTGACCTGACCATAGCTACAAAAAAACACATTATAATTAATTACATATTGGCACATCTCAAGCACACCATCTGCTTCCGACCATCTTTTTATAACTTATCAAGTTAATATAAAACCTTTCACAAGAGTATCAAATCAAAACACACCTAAAACTCACTGAACCACCTTCCTAAATCAATTAAAGTCACAACTTCCCTCAACTATTCCCCATATAAATTTTCCCGGTGATCTTGACTCTGCAGCCCTTACCCTCAACAACACAATTAAACTTTCCATCACACTATCAACCCCAGCCAAACCATATTTACGTAGAAAACACATATACTTCTGGACTCCCTTTCTCACTTCGCTTATAAAATTCCTAAAACATTCTCTTAAAACACTTCGTAAAAACCATAGCCCTAACAATATAGAACACTACTTCAATATAAAAAATAGATATATGGCAGAAATAAATTCTGCAAAAAAAGAATCTTGGAAAAAATTCTGCTCCTCCTCTCTTAAAAATCAATGGAAGGTGATTAATTCCGTCCGTAAAAATCGCAAAGTTTCTCAACTCAATCCACTTCTACAGAACACAATTTCCAACGACCCATTAATAAACCCATCCTTTCTTTTAACGCTTTTCCCTCAAGATTCTCATACATCCGATAACATAGTAAACCACTCTATGCGCGAACATGTCTCTTTCTTCTCATCCCTAAACTCATCCCAAACTTTTCTTCCAATAAATCTAGCGGAATTAGCCTCAGTTATAAATAACCTAAATCCTAAATCATCCCCAAGCTTTGATCTTATACCCACAAAACATATCTTACAATTATACAACAGTTGCCTAAAATTCTCCTTTTTCCCATCTATCTGGAAAATAGGTAAGCTTATTTTACTTCCCAAACCTAACAAAGACTTAGGCCTCATAACCAACTGGCGACCAATCACCATCCTTCTTACTTTAGAAAAAATCTTAGAAAAATTCTACGCAAAAGGTTTCTCTTTCACATCACCACATCTAACAAAATTAGCCCCTTCCAATTTGCATATCTCCCACACAAAAGTCCAGAATCCGCTCTATATAGACTCTCCTCCTAACAAAACTATCTTCCAAATTAACATCATCTGCCTTCTTTCTAGACATCAACAACGCCTTAAATTTAGCATGGCATCTTGCTATCATTTTCAATATGATCCGACAAAAAAACCCCAATTATCTCATAAAATTCATTCAAAATTACCTTTCAAATCGGTGCCTTATATTCAGACACAATTCCCTAATTGCCACTCATTCCCTCTCACTATCCACGCTACAATGTGGGTGCCTCTCCGATATCCTCTGGATTATACTTATAAACCCCCTATTAGATATATTAGCTAACAATTCAGATTTCTTTCAATGCTATTCAGATGATCTAACCTTCATCTTTACCTCAAATTCTCAAAAAGAAAACATAATGAACATCATCTCTCTCTATAACACGCTAACTTTTGCAGCCAATTCATTAAAAGTAAAATTTAACGGAACAAAATCAACTCTTATACACCTTTTCATTATTACTATCACTATTCTATATCATCATTTTTTTTTAATTTTAAAAATAATTTTTTTTTTTTTAATTAAAATTTATTTTTATTATTTATTTTTTTTTTTTTTTTTATTTTTTTTTTTTTATCTTTCTCTCCACCACAACCTTCCTTTTTTTTTTATATTAATTTTTTTTTTTTTATTAAAAAATTTTTTATTTATATATATATATATTTATTTTTTTTTTTCCCCCCTTTTTTTTTAAAAAAACCCCCAGCCTTTCAGATTCTTTCTATTCATCACATACACTTCACACGAACACATTCCCCTCACCTCCCACTATTAACATCCAGCGATAACCTCATCCAACCATCTTTCTCCATGAAATATTTAGGGCTCACCTTTCAATCAAACCTCAAATGGTCATCCCACTTCAAAAACCTATACCACAAACTATCTTCAACTCTTTTCTCTCTTAGTAATATTATATCTTATAAATGGGGTCTAAGTATTCAACACTCATCTTTTATATAGAAATCAATCATCCTACCTACGCTTGAGTATAGCATTCTTTCATGGGGGGCCTATCATTAAACTACCCCTCATCACTCACTTATCTAAATAAAATCCACCGCCTTTGCCTCATCACAATAACCAGGGCCTACAAAACCTCCCCTACCAGAATCCTAGAATTCTTCACGAACTGCCTTCCTCTAACCCTTCATGTCAAACAAACTGTTACCAAAAAATATATCATGACACGCATCGAACCAAATTCTTATCTTAAGTCCTTCTATTTCCATAACACTCAAATTACACCCTCTCAAACTTACTAAAAATCCTTACTCCAACAATTTTCGTCTTCTCCCAACAACATTTTTATCCAACCCAAAATCAATCCACTACCTTTATTTCACCCTTCCTCACCATTACCTTTCTCTCTTCACAACTGTTTCATCAAATCCATCGATAAACTTCTAATTACGACCCGCTCTAACTTTACCTCAACTTCATTAAGAATATTCCTGGATAGCTCAAAAACCGCAAATAAATCTTCCTATGCTTTTGCACTCTTCAAAGGCCCTTGTCCCTTCCCTGTTTACTCAAAAACGTCTGCCATTGATCCCTCTCTTCTAATATATAGTGGTGAATGCTATGCCCTTCTACATGCTTGCGATTACATAAGCCAAAATAAGTTTTCCTTTAAACATTACAACACACTACACTTCTTTACAGACTCACAAAACATCAACAAAGACCTAAGCCTCAAACACAACATCCCTTTCTTAACATACAACCTTGTTTCTAAACTCACCTACTTATCAAATTACTTTAAAATACACATCTAGTGGTGCCCAGCTCACTCAAACATTCTAGAAAACACTTATGTAGATAAGCTAGCTAAAAAAGTACCCCCAAATACACCTTACATCCCGATTACCTCATTTCCCCTAGAAACCTATACCCCTCTACTTAGATCTAACATTCAATACCTTAGACAAGAACTCATCCAATCCTCACCCTCTATTTTCTTCCAAAATATAAATAATCCAAACCAAATTCTTCACATTTGGTCAAAAATGAAATTCTTCCCACCACGACCGCTAATCAGATGGCTATCCGGACATTGCCCCTGCAACTCCAATCTCTACCGCATTAAAAATCAATAAGCAATCTAAGTAAATTCAACTGCAATCAACAAGAAATACCTCATCATCTTCTACTTTCCTGCTGCCAATACAACCACGCAAGAACTTCATTTCTTTCACTATCCGTCAAAACTCTCAATCGCCCACCATCTAATTTCTTCGAACTACTTTTATATCCGAACCTCCTGAATGCCCTAAACTCTCTCATTATCTTCATAGAGTCAAACTTGCAATCTCCGAACCCAGAGACTTCTTATATCAAATAAACTCAGATTAAAAAAAATAAAAAATCTACAAAAATAACTACATTATTTTCTTTTATTTAAGACCTATATTCTTTAACACACACCGACTACCGTTGCTCAATCAATCATCCTTCAATGACCACCTCAAAAATCCAGCTTTCTACACTTCAAACTCCCTCAACAACTAACCAATTTCTCCAAAGTCCCTCATTCCTAATCAATTCACAAGCCAAATCTATACATTTCTTTCGAACTTCAACTTTATACCTCAAGCATTTCGCAAGCATATGGAGAAGTCCGATAGTGCTTAGATATTTCTTCCTACCTACCTACCTAACTACTCTGATAGAGTTTGATACCATGATTCCAAATATGTAATCAATTTAAAATTAATCGAATGACTTCAGTATTTTTTTGCGGTCAAATTTTCAATTTTTGTTATTTATCAATTTCAAAAGCTAAAAGAAATATTAAGGAAAATAAAACTTTAAATATTTATACATTTTTGTGATCAGTATAAAATTTCCTTTAACCCTAGGCGCCCAGATTTATATACAGTAAAACTTCTAATTAAAGGACATTGATGGGATTGAAAAAAATGTCCGTATATGAGAAGTGTCCTTACTACAGAAATAAAAAAAAAATATAAAAACTAAAATCTTTATTTAAATTTTTCAAACTAAATATGCGTTAATTCTTTCGAAAGTATGAAGTAATCGCAACTTGCTTAAGCTTTTTCAAGTTCGCTTGAATTGCTTTTTTGCTTAAACTATCTTCAAGAGAATTAATTTGTTCAAATTCTTTTGTGTAGTTGTTTTTCACGCAAAAAATTGAAATTTGTCTAACATACTTGAGAGCTTTTTTCATGTCAATTGTTTCTTCTATTTCAGGAGCTTGGTAATCATTTTCTTGATTGCAATCTTTTTCATCTAAAATTCCGTTCGAATTTTCTAAAACTTCTTCAAACAGTTTTTCTTCCCAATTCTCTGGTAGTTTTTCATGAACGGAGTCTTGGTTGTCAAGGCTAAGATATTCTTCTCTAGCTAAAACTGGTTCCTTTGCTTTTTCTTTTGTTAAAAATATAAGTTCGTCTAGTTCATCGCCAATTTCAGTTTGTTCAACTTCATTAAAACTATTCATATTAACTTTTATGCCACAAGCCTTAAAGCATTTAGCTACACTTGAAGAAGAAATATCTTTTAAGGATGCATGAATCCATTTGCAGGCGTCTAAAACAGTTACAGACTTTATTAATTCTTTAATTTCAGCTTCTTTTTCTTCAATAGTTAAAATAATTTTTCTTAGAAGTTTTGTTTTATAGGAGGTTTTAAAGATTTTTATAATACCCGCATCTAAGGGTTGTAAAAGTGAAGTAGTGTTAGGTGGTAAAAAAATCAACCTGACATTACTATAAGTTTCAGCAGGATGAGAAGGGGCATTGTCTAACAAAAGAGCTACCTTTCTTTTTTGAACTTGCATTTTTTTATTAAAATCTTTGATCCAATCATTGAAAATCAAGGAAGTCATCCAGGCCTTTTTATTTGCGATCCATTTTATAGAAAGGCTCTTGGTATTGATTTGTTGAAAACAACGTGGTTTCCAGCACTTGCCTATAACCAGCGGAGTTTCAAAATCACCTACCATATTCACGCATAGAGCCACTGTTAATCTCTCCTTGTAGACTTTGTTTCCACTACATTCTTGGCTTTTGAAATTCAAGGTTTTTAGTGGTAAGCATCTATAGTTTAGACCCGTTTCATCAAAGTTGAAAATATCATTTGGCGCGAAGTCTTTTAACAAATGAGGCAGTTTTGCTTTCCAGTCAGCTACATCTTTAACATCAACGTCATTTTTTTCACCACTTATAACCTTGAAAGTTATATTATTTCTTTTTCTGAATTTATCTAACCATCCTGTAGATGCTTTGAAGTCCAATATGTTTAGCTTTTCTGCTGTAGCTATAGCTTTTTCTTGAAGCATTGGACCAGAAACAGGTATGTGTAGTGATCTGCACTTTTTGAACCACTCCCAAACAAATTTTTCTAATTCTTCACTTTTTAAATTTGTGCAAACTCTTTTCTACTAGAAAGCGTATTGTTTAGATATGCATTCTTGTATTCTTCTTTTCTTTTTATTGTTTGTTGTATTTGTGTTTTTCCGACTTTGAAATCTTCTGCTAACTTCCTATAGCTAGAATTTGTCTTTTCGTATGCAGAGATTATTTTTATTTTTTCAGAAAGATTTAAATCTTTTCTTTTAATTTTAGACATTTTAAGTTGGATTTATTCGGGAAAAAAAAGTAAAATTCAATAAAAGACTTGGAAATAGTAATTTATTTTCACAAGTAGTAGAAAGAAAATATTAAAAGCTTTAAATGCAAATCAAATATTTTAAACAAACAAACAACGTACAAGCATATTTTAATCTGACATAAATCTCATACAGACACAAACATATACACATACACGTAATGATATAGTAATGAAGTTGCTTTATCCGGACCAAGTATTGTTAGTTACACTTCAATAAAGATTACTTTTGTCATCTGTTATCATTTAAAACAGTGCTGCCTTCTTGATTCTTCTATACGTTTCTAGTGTTCGTATTATATACATCATAAAAGCCCCAAACTTGTCCTTAAATCGGATTATAGAAGTGATCGCATTATAGAAAAATTTTATCAATAAAATGTATATGTTTTCTTTATATAAAAGCCCCCAACTTGTCCTTAAATCGGATTATAGAAATAATCGCATTATAGAAAAATTTTATCAATAAAATGTATATGTTTTCTTTATTATATCAATATATTGTCCTCAATTCAGACGTGTACGGATTAGGGAGGTGTCCGCAGGAAGAACTTAAAATGTGTTGAAGAACTTAAAATACTCAATTTCAAAAATGGCGAATTTCTTCAACTCGAAGTTTGTCTGAAGATAAGCTCATCAACTCAATTACTAACACTATTTTCCTGCCAACCCCCCTCCTGAAGTTATCCTCTCTATCTCAGCCTCTTATTCTCTTCATTCTTTTACTTTACATCTCATCACCACAACTTTCCCAAACCTCATGCACACCCCTCATCACACCATCTTTCCACTTTCGCCATGAATCCGCAAACAAAACGCATAACACAAGATGATACATCACACCTTACATCCTCCCAAGTTATCTGCGACCTTTTCGATAGATTCATTTCCAACATTACACTTCCTGCGGAACATCTAATCAGCTACAACAAATTAAAAACCGAAGTTTTTCTTACACACTCCGATAAGATCGAAAAGCTAACCAACTTTCTGCATTCTCACTCTTCACACACAAACCCCCCACCTACAAAAACTTACTCACAAACAACCATCACTACATCGCCCTCATTCCCTACATCCACAATTTCCAATACCCCACAATCAAATTCCTCCGTCATCACAACTCAACCACTTCACTCACTACCCAAACAGAAAAAACTCCTAGACCCAAAACTCTCAATAATGATCTCACCAACTACTCCCTCTGAAAACAGATCTCAAAAAGCTTCTTTCAAAAAAGATATTATAAAGAATATGGACACAAGCACTCAACCAATAGTAATAAAAAATACCCGAAGCTCCTCCTCTGGATCCCTCCTTTTTCAATTTGAGAATAATCATCAGAAAAACTTGGCCATCAACTCACTATCGAAAAAGGGCATCACCGCTAAAGAAATTCCACCCATCCTCCCTCGTTTTGTTCTCTCTGGCATTCATGCAGACCTCCTCATAGAAGACATTCCCACACAATTCACTCAAGAAAACTGCTTCCTTAAAGACCTAGGAACAATCACGTCAGTAAGGCAACTCGGAAAAAAGGGCCTTTACTCATACACCATAACCTTCGAAACATCCACCAACACTCTTTTCAAACACTTCTGTGAAAATCCTAAAATTATTATCCCCCACACAATACATTTTCAAACCACGGCTCTCTCAATGCGCAAACTGCCTGAAATACAATCACTCCACTTCAAAATGCAAAGCAGAATCCCCACATTGTAATCACTGCGGAGACAGAGGGCACTCGATTGAGTCATGCATTTTTGCTAAAGATCCCTCAAAAATCTCTTGCTACAACTGTCACCAAAAACACTCTTCCACTTCCGACACATGCCCTCACCGCATACAACATACAAAAAACATGCATGACTTACACTCTAACATAATCAAAAATTTCATATGCTGAACTTCCTACACATAAATACTAATCACTCATCCACCAGCTGGGCAAACCTTACGCACATACTACACAGCTTCATTCACGATATAATTTCAATCAACGAGCCATACGCACTCAATCTCTCTCTACCCTCCATTCCCAGCACATATTCCTCTCTCTACATATCACCACCCACCTACTACTCCGCTTGCATTTTACTAAAATCATCACTCATTTTCACGTTCCTCAAGCAATTTTCCTCACAACAATACGCTTTTGCGATAATTTTTTCATCCAACACTCCCCTCCTTTTTCGCGCTTACTATTCCCCACCCTCCAATACAAAAGCTTTCACTGATGCCTTCACTCTCGATCTCAACCGCGCCAAAGCGCACATATTAACGATTTCCAAATCTTTTTACCTCATCATTTGCACCGACTGCCACGCGCGATCCTTCCTTTGGGACCAAAAAGAAAACTTACGCGGCATCGAGGCGACATCCTTCATCGCCCAACACAATCTACACATTTGCGACAACACAACAGAGCAAACCTTCCTGAGAATTATAAACAACATTGTCACCTCATCACATATTGACATAACTCTCTCTTCAGCAAACACGTACGATCTCATCTCAAACTGGGCCATCTCCGATCAACCCTCCGCATCTGATCATCACTATATCACTTTTCAACTCAACATCAACGCGAAAGCACACACCCGCACCCCCACGAAATCTCCAAAATACACACACTGGAACACCTTCCTCCGTACTCTATCCACCAATTTACCGCACTGCACACCCGCACTTCACTCAACTACCACCACAGAAGAAGCCGCTCGCAACATAAACAACGCTCTAACTACTTCGATAAACTCGTCCACTCCTTCAAAGCCCTATCCCCAAAGAAAAAATGCTTATTTTTGGACACCAGCCCTGAGCCAACAAATGAAAACACTACGCCGGGCCCTCAAAAACTTGAAGAAAAACCCCTCACCCTTGAACATCACATTTTACACACACACTCGACAACTCTACCTCAGCTCAATAAAAACTGCAAAGCGAAATGCATGGATTAGTTTTACCTCATCCACATCATCCAATCGATGGTCCACCATCAAATAAATCATCAAGTTAAAAAAGCCTACGGCCGATTTCCACAAACTACTTCCAGACCCAAACGCCGATTCAATTCAAATAAATCCACCTTTTCTCTCTTCCTTTTTTCCTGCCGACAACCCCCTCTCTGACGATCCATATCAAGTCGCATTACGCTCCTCCTCACTCACACTCACAACATCGCTAACGATCCATCACTTCCCAGCCATGACATCATCTGAACTCTCACACGCAGTAAACTCGCTCCGACCCAGCTCAGCCACAAGCCTCGATTTAATCTCCACAAATCACATTAAAAAGTCAATCCATCTCTTAGAAAAACACTTAATCAACATATACAACGCTTGTATAACCCTCTCCTTTTTTCCTTCATTATGGAAAATAGGAAAAGTTATTTTTCTACCAAAACCCCACAAAGATCTATCAGAACTCAAAAACTGGAGACCTATTACCATTCTTCCCGTCCTCAGCAAAATCCTAGAAAAAATCCTTCGAAGAAGGCTCGTCCACTACATTACTCAAAACAACCTCATCCATCCCTCCCAGTTTGCCTATCTTCCTCATCGAAACACCGAGTCAGCCTTATCAAAACTAACTGAACACCTTCAACACTCCATCACATCCCACAAAACCGCTACAGTCCTATTTCTAGACATTGATAATGCATTTAACAGCGCCTGGCACCCCGCAATCCTTCTGAACATGCATCTCAAAAATATCCACCCTACATGATTAAATTCATACACAACTATCTACAAAATCGAGTTTAGTTTTTTGCGAAAAATCAACACGTGCAGTTCACTTGCTATCACTCTCTACCCCTCAAGGAGGATGCCTCTCCGACCTTCTCTGGCTTATCTTGTTAAACCCTCTTCTCGACATCTTCGACTCAAACGCACACTTCTCACAATGCTTCTCAGATGACCTGCTATTTTCCTTTTCCTCGAACACACAACCCGAAAACATTCAGCGCATCTCATCCCTTTTCAACGCTTTAAACTTCACCGCTAATTCACTCAAAATCACCTTTAACACATCCAAAACCACACTGATGCATTTTACGCGCAAACATTCTCCGCATCTACCCCTACGCATCAACAACACAACTCTCATACAACCCGCAAGAACCACTAAATACTTGGGTCTCACCTTTCAAACCAATTTGAAATGGTCTACACCCTTCAAATACATTTACACAAAACTCACCAAGACCTTATTTCAATTAAGAGCAGCCATTTCATACAAATGGGGCCTCAGTATCCACCACTCTCTTTTTATTTACAAATCACTCATACTTCCATCACTTCAATATGGCTTCTATCTTGGGGGTCATCACTCGATCATCCCAAAACCCTGACTTTTCTTTTTAAAATCCATCGCCTTAGTCTTTTAACAATTTCAAAAGCTTTCCGCACAACTTCCACTTCTTCTTTAGAGTTCATGTTAAAATGCCCGCCCCTTCTCATTCATTTGAAAAGCACACTCATCAAACATTACGTCAAGATATACAAATCCTTACTACCTCCCTCTACAGCTTCCATGCTCCACCTACCCTTCAACGCTATACACCCATACACAATCCTTCTCCTTACAGCACTCCCACACCTGCAAAAAAACCTCCTACACCAAAAAGTTCATCCAGCCACACTAACACACCCATCGTTATCTCTTCCATACAACATCACAATTTATCCCAATAAGGACACCGCAATTACCCACATAAAAGAGATCAGACAACTCTCAAACCTCTCTACACTCAGAATTTTCACAGACGCGGCCAAATCAATAAACAGATGCGCTTTCGCATACGCTCTCCACGCAGGCGACTCTCTAATTCCCTTCCATTCCTCAAATTCTCCATTAAACCACTTGATCACGACATATGATGCTGAATGCACAGACTTAATCGCCTCCTGCTATCACATTACCCATAACATTCACCTGTTCAAACAGTTCACCCACATCCATTTCTACACAGACTCAAAGAAAATTACACGTGACCTATATCTTCACAGAAACATTCCTTTCCACACCTCAATCCTATTCTCAAAACTGCGTTCTCTCTCTTCTCTTTTCACGATTTCTATTCTCTGGTGCCCTGCTCATTCCAACATACAAGAAAACATACGCGTAGACTTGCTCGCTAAACAAGCCCTTTCCAAAACACACACACATCACACCTAACTTCCATAAACCCTGACGTTCTCACTCAAAATCTCACTTTACACACATTTAATCAATGGCAACAAATTATCACCAAGTCCTCCAACACCACGCTCTCAGATATACCGGATATAAAAGCAATTCACCAAACTTGGGCCATCAACAATTTCACCCCATCGCGATCCATAATAAGATGGTTTTCAGGTCACTGCCACTGTAAATCATATCTATATCACATCAAACTCACCGGCAATCAAACCTGCCGTTTCTGCAACGACCCTTTAGAAACACCTTATCATCTATTATTCATATGCCCTTTTTTCATCTCCTATCGACACACAATGATAAACTCGTGCATCAAAACTCTAGGCCATTTTCCAACCAACTTCAGCCAAATCCTCTTCCACCCCAATTTATTAAACGCACTATCTTCTTCGATTAAAACCATCGAACCCATCCTACTAACGCATCCTCATTAAGCACACTTTGTTTCTTTTACTTACATTTCAGAAATCTCTCACTTTATTGCCATCAGCCTTGCCAAGCTTAAACCGTCTTCAAGCTTTCAACAACGCTCTCGAACGATCTTCAACTAATCTTTAACAAGCAGTTTGCAAGCATATCAATTGATTTTGGAAAGTGCTTTGACATCCTTACCAATCCAATCCTAGGCGCCCAGAATTTTTTTTATACCTTTAAGGTCCATGCCGGTAAATGTTTTAGTGTTTAATATCTTTAATATAAACACAATTATATTATCAATAACATCAAATAATATTTAAAAGAAAAAATATTAAATAATATTTATATATATTAAGATGGTTAATCACAGTTTTTGTGAATTTGATTTTAAGAGTTGGGAGCCTTGCGGATCGAACCCCTGACATTCAAATGTTAAGCTGAGAGGTACACCCTACGAACCATTTGAGCAGAGAGTTTGGCTTTTTTTAACTTTTCAGTTTCAATTTATAAAATGGGGTAAATTTAATTCATTTACTTAAATTTTATAAATAATAGGAAAATTAAACAATGTTTTAAAGAAACGATGTTTAGGTTTTTTAAACACTTATGGAAATTTGACCGGAATATTCTACACGATTTAGACTTTAAATCTAATGTTTTCGTACATCATAATGATACAATGAAATAATTTAATAATACTTTTTGTTGCAAAATATAAATTCTAGGAAGTTTTTAAGATTATTACTATAACGAATAATACAAAAAAGCTATTTATTTGTGATTATCTTATAAAATTCCTATGCTCGTGTTGAACCGATGCTGATGCTTAGAATATTTATAAAATTTGTTTATTTTAAGTCTGATAAACTCACATACTCTTGAATGAATACAGAATGCGCTAATTAAGTCTGAATTTTCAAAAGTGAATTTTTTAAATTCAATCAATCCCTACATCACTATTATTTAATGTAAATCATTGAATTTTCGCAATATTCTTATTTTCTCGAAATTTGCTTAACCCTTACAAAAACAAATCGTCTGCATTTATCGATGCTTTTTAATACAAATTTTCTGCTTTGCATTAGATATCGTCTGATTATTTTGTCGTTAACGGGTTAAAGCTGATATTTTGCGAAAATATAACTCGTGAATATATTAATCAGAAACTTTTTTCATAAAATTATATGGAAAATATAAGATTGCTACCAAAAAAACACTAAGTGAACTTTTTTTTAACTCTTCTCTGAAAATTCTTGATTTACAGTATATTATTTTGAAGTTGTTACTCATGTCCCTTGGAACATGATAAAGATATATAAATTTATGTTTGAACTTTTTGAAGAATTAATAATACGAATTTAAAAGAAAAAAAAATTTTTTTTTAGGAAATCAACATTTCCTAAAATAGAGTAATTTATAATTGCATATGGACATTTTACTTTATTTAGAGCTTGATTTATGGCTTAATATTTAAAGGAAAATTTTCATTCAAATTGTATCTTTATTTTTTTATTTCAGAAATAGTGCTTAAAATACTTTTTTAATCTCTATTTTTTATCTAAGAAATAACCCATTGCTTTATATTTTTGAATTTTCTACAGGCCAGACGTCAAATCTTCTGCTTTAAGAATTAATCTTTGGAAATTTTCTATCACGCATTTGAGTCCGAATTCATATTTAAATATATGTTTAGCTTTCTTATTGACTGTTAGGAGTTCTTGTCTTCTTGACAAGATTAGCAGAAGTTCTAAAAGATCATTTTCAGCCATCACCTTTGATTTAATATTTTTCCGAACTGTCGTAGTCTATCATACCTTGTTTTAGTTTGCATACATTTCTTGCAAATATTCCTTTATCTTTACCCTCGTTTATACGCTTTATATTGTGCCAAAGTATCGCCCATATTATCTACATGGTAGAAATAATGATATGTTTTCAAGTTTCTTTTAGTGTATATATTTCTAAAGAATGCATACGTTTGGTATTGAAGGTTTAAATGAACAGTTGGTTTCAATATTCAATAAAATTATCCATATGTGTTTACGTAACCATTTATTACTGTCACAATTTTTGCTATTTTTGTTGAACCATGGGACTAATATAATCAATGCTAAATTTAACATGACTCCAGGTCAATCTATGTTAGTTATTGCTAGGGGCGATATTCGCTACTGGTAGAGGCCAACTGGGCTAGGGGTGGTCATCGCTCACTCTTCACCTTAAAAACTTCCTTTTTAAAACTTCATATTGTTAAAAAATCATACTGTATTCTCCGTAAAATGATACTTTATAAGTTTTGACATTTTAGTATAATTAATTGGCGTTTTTCTTGCAACCACATTAACGTAATTTATTCCATTGCATAAATATATAAATTTATACAGTGCAAGCGTTTTTACGTAGTCTTTTGAATGTTACTACTTTCAGGTAGGAAGTGTTTTGTGTGAATGCATTTGGATTCCATAAATTACTTGCGCATAAGCGAGGATCTTCCACGCAAGCATTGGCGAGGCCTTCTTCCTAAAGACATTTCCATATCCTGCGCGTGTGCCAGTTCTCAATTCTTGGTCTTAGGAAGCGACTGTGGATACCTTTTTTTGATCTCACTTCAAACTCAAAAAATCCTTCAAAAATTTTGTCTCAAGGTAAGCCTACTCTATGTACCATTTTATGCACCGCTTTTTTGAAGAATAAGAACATGTCTATTTCTCTTCAATATATTATATATTAATGCCTATTAATTTACAACAATAAAATAAATACGAGGTCACGCGTGCTATATTGACTTGAGTTTATACTTTTCAAGTTGAATTTACAACATAAACGACAAATTTTTTCTTGGTGTTATTATCCAGTTAATGAATACATTCCTTATTTAGCTGTTTTTCTGGGTTATCCTGCTAATAAGTTATTTTTTTCGATTAACGAAAGATCCTTTCCTTTCTATTTTTTACTTTAAATTTTAAACAAGGACGGAATCATCTGAGTACAATATTTTTTCATTTTTTTATGAATGAAAATTAAAAAAAAGGTGGATACTTTAATCAAAATTAAAATAAAAAATGAATAAATTGATATGAAATTTTTAGAGTACATACAATTTAAAAACTCACAATAGCGAAATGGTCTCTCAAAAATTAAGCTTGCTCTTTTTTCAAAGTTATACAATTGGCTCCACTTCATAAAAAGGTTTTTATATGATTTTTGTTAGATGAGATCAATAACGAAAGAGTCGACAGCATACACAAACACGCTTTTCACGATAACTTATGAAATAAGCGACCTCCTTGATCTTTGAGATATTGTGTTGCCATTTCTAGAGATTGGGCTAAAATTTTGAAAAATATTTTTTATTAGAGTGTTTTTTAAGGAATATTAAGGGATAATAATCTGAGCGAAATTTTCTGGCAATTTTCTAACTAAAATATGGAAGTTTTATTAAAAATATTTTATTGAAAGTAATCTGGAGCTTTACTAGCTATAGAACTAGGAAACTTGTTTTAAAATCGTCTTCCAAGTATAAACTTCAAAGAATTGAAACAACAAATTATGGAAAATTTGAAATTTAGTAACGTGTAATTGTTCCATGCCTGTGAAGATTGAATTTTAGCGAATCAGTATTGAGATTTTTGCGCATTTTATTTCAATAGTCTAAATGCATTCAATTATTGCTCAAAATAATTGGTTCTATTCGATCTTAATTATATTGGCTATTACTAAAAAAATTCAAAGAGTTTTATTCAATCTGATCAAAATTTTGTGTAATTCTTCCTCGTATTTTGAAAAAAGGCCTAGACTTGTTAGATATATAATATAGATCAACAAGAGTTCATTTGTTGTTGAAAAAATGAACGCATTTTTTACATTCATATAACTCAAAAATAATTTTGCTACTTTCCCTTTCTTCTTTGTCTCACTTTATTTTCTCTCGTTCCGCCTTTGAGAGTAATAAATATAAATCCTTTTCTTCATTTTTTTACCCTCTGAGGATCAATGAGATACATGTTTCGCAAGAAATGAAAATAATCTGCTTTCAACATAAAAAATTACATTAAAAAAGAAAGCAGGCGAATAGTCTTCAAAATTCTGGTCCTCAAAGCCTTAAAGAATTGTATTGTCTTTTTATAGAATCCATCGCCTATAACATGTATCTCCATACGATTTAACAAAATTGCATGTGGGCAGAAATCATCAACTATTCAAGTCATCGTTCAACAGATATCCTTGTATAAAACGAAATCAATGGTAATTTATTATCCTAAGTATTAAATATATATAATATCTGTATACTACGATGATTCATCTCCAACCTGTATACTACGATGATTCATCTTCAACCTGTATACTACGATGATTCATCTTCCACCTGTATACTACGATGATTCATCTCCAACCTGTATACTACGACGGTTAACCTGTATACTACGATGGTTTTTATTCCATGTACAAATGACTAGGGAGACAATGTTCAACTTTCTGTTCACATTTTTCTAGATGTATTGATATAATACCTCATTCGGGGAG
Source organism: Nectonema munidae (assembly GCA_030549495.1). Classification (NCBI taxonomy): domain Eukaryota; kingdom Metazoa; phylum Nematomorpha; class Nectonematoida; family Nectonematidae; genus Nectonema; species Nectonema munidae. Next base: position 540,141 of record JAUIRK010000278.1, on the reverse strand, counting down.
ACGAAGAAGGGTTAAATATTCTCTTCTCTTTCCCCCAAGATTCTCCTCCTATATGGCTTAATGTTTTGTTACAAAACCTATTTTCTCTTTATTGTTGATATACTGTTTCTTGTTTTGTTTTTATCCTTTTGAGGCTCCTCT